>CM031241.1:48076957-48459565 GCA_018340775.1 Taxus wallichiana var. yunnanensis
CCATGGATGTTTGTTCCTTGTTTTGTTGTAATGCCTAAAGAATCTGGTGGAAGTCATGAGTGCTTTCCATTCCTTAGAAACTAGAGAGAACCTGCATATGGATTCTAATGGAAGCCAAAGCAATACGTTTTCCCAAACATCTTGAGGTAGTGAATGATCCCACAGAACACGATTTCCATGTTGCTCCTCATTCTTTGACATTAAATCATCATCCATTTCCAGGATTTCTCTTTTTCCTTTTCTCGTGACAACTGAAAAGAAAAGGCAATCAAATTCAATGGTGATTAATGATGCTAAAGGGCAACACGCAACAAACACACGACATGAACAGGGGGTTGTAGGCCAAATGGTCGGGCAGGGTTTCGGTGCCTACATTGGAAATAAACTAAAATGAAAAACAAATTATGATGTTTCAAGAAGGAGAAAACAAATCAAAAGGCACAACATTGTAGCAATGCAAGAGTATCCACAAGAACAGGTGCTGGAAAGGAAAAAAGATAGGAAGGCAAGAAAATCATGTGCGAGGCTCGGGCGTGGATCCTCAAAGCAGTACCACCCACCCACACAACACCACACCACCAACTATTGGGAAATAAAAACAAATGCCAATGACACGAAACGTGGAAGGATGGAACAGACGGGGTTCAACGAAGGACTACTTAAATGGAAATATGGAAATAAATAGAACATGTGAAATTGAAAAATATTAAGAATTTTAGAAAGAATAGAAGCAATATTGGAAACAAGATAAGTTTAAGAAAGAAGAAATTTATAAACAATTTTAAAAATGACTACATACATGTCACATATTGAAATCTATTGCAATTTGTAGGGATTTTATCTATATTATAAGTAATTATGTATCCATTGATTATTTTCCTTACAGAGAATCTCTTAGACTATAAGTTATTAAATTATTAAATAATTGAATCCTTTTTACTATTCGAATTATCCTTTATATTAAATAACTGAATCCTTTTTGAAATATATAACATCTAAAAATAATTTCATAATTTAATAACTTATAACATATATTTCAAAATTATAAGTTATTAAATTATTTTTAGATGTTATTAATTTTGACATTTATTAATTATCTGTCCATTTATTATATATTTGTTAGTTCTTACTTAAGTTGTTTTAACTGATAGAAAACATGAGTATGGAGGAAACATTGAGGAATATCTAATTTAAATATTATTGTTCTCAAACTAGATTGTACCTTCCTCAGGCAAAAAAATATAACATTTGCATACAATTCAGGACATACCTCTCATATATTTGTTGAAACATAAACATTACATATCATAACATAGGCATACCAAAAAAGCTATAACTATATTATAACATAAATATTACATATCATAATATATTTCTCAGTTCTTGTACCACTTTCCTAGTTGCATCGGTATCGATCTTCTCCACCAGAGTGTCGTCCAGGGTTAGTATCCCGACACATTCTTTATCAATGATAGCTCTACTAGTGTCTGTTAAGTCTTTCTAGGTTTTAAGCACTTCAAAAGCTCATTGCAACTTTGCAAGGATGGAAGACATCGTTTCGACTTGACTATCCATCTGAGGGGTCGTCGTTAGGGATTGATTGCCATCAATTTCCATATCCACATCGTTTGTAGCAACATGTGGAGAATCCATAGGTTTCGGGTTCGGGGATTTTGGATAAAGAATAGAGAGTTCTAGTAATACTTCGGGAATTGGCTGCTCAAACAGGGAATCTAATTGGAGCTCTGCAGGAGAAGTTTCTAAGAGAATGAAGGGGAACGATGGTAGCGATCCAATTGTCTAGGAGAGGGGGTGGAAGCACCATCAGAAGGAGAACTAGAAGCAAATATGGGGAAGGATTGCTCAACAATAACCTCGTCTGCGAGTCTAGTATCGAACTAAAAGAAACCTCAACTTATTCATGGCTTGATACTAGTTCGATGCGCTCAATTTGGTCCCCATGATTTTGCAAAAGAAAGTAAGTGTCGGAAACGACCATGGGCCTTGAATTTATAATTATCGAGCGAGTTCTTCGACTAGACCTTTACACGTGTCCACCAAACCCGGGTATGAATTGATGGTTAATATTAAATGCAAATCGTGGCAAAAATTCACCTTTAAACCGACGTCACTAACCCACTTGCCTCTGCTTTTTTAAACGTCCTTTTATCATGATGAATATGATATCATTAAGGATAGAATGTTATACATTAAATCAATAATAACTTCCTTCTTAATAAACATATTGATATTCGAGCAATATATTAAGGGAGAGGAGCTAATCGTCGAGCATGGACCAATAAATTATAATGGTATTGGGTAGATGTAAATACTAAAGATAGGGACTAGTACTTGCCAATTTATCACTTAAAATTTGATACAAAAGTAGTCAATAAAATGTGTCACATCAAATCACATCAATCAAATGCTACTACAACTATGAGCAATTATTCAACAATATTCTCGAACAAAATGGGGTTCTATTTTAGGGCCCTCCCTTGAAAGCATATATGTATGTGTGTGTGTGTATATATACACACACACACACACATACATACATGATATTACAAAATACATATTACATATTGCTTTATAAAGATAAAATATAATGGTCATTCTTCTAAAGACACATATTCATCTTGAAACACTGGAGCACATTTTAACAACATATCCCTGCGTTGGATAAACATGTCTTTGGCCACTATGTTGAAAATGAACTAGATATATCCCACTAAATCCCACGACATGCCCATATTTAGCAGCTCCTAGACTCCCACCCAAGGCCCATTCAATATTTCAGTGAATTCTCTTTTCCTTTTATGTGAGTTTACCCACTCAAAAAGAGAGTCTCCCCCTCTTATGTATGCTTTGGTTTTCTTCCCTGAAGAAATTCAAGCTACAGGGAATTGACGAATTCTACTAGTGCTAGAAGAGCCCTCCCTCATGATCCTCCTTTTCTTGAGAGGAAAGGCGTGGGTGCTTACCATGGACCATACTTCGGTGAGGGTAGTTTCTAATGTTGTCAACCACTTCTCTGTTTCATTCTTTGGAAAATTTGGGGGTTGTTCTTCCCCTATTGAGTAGGTAGTGAGCTTGGTATTGAGAGCTTTGTGGTTAATAAATGAGGTTTGTAAAAATCTAGGTTGAAACCCCATTGATCACCTAAGACACATGGGCAGTGGTGTATCCAATGGTTACTTTAATTGTTTGGTGTTCATGTGATAATCTGGGCAAATTAGGTGGAAATGGAGAGCTTGGAAAATAGGAAATGAAGGACATAATTTAGACAAGCGATGCAAGAAAGATTCATGCCTCGTGGTGTATTGGGTATGTTGAGAATGTGGTGGACGAGGGCCTCATTTGGCCCTGTTAGCTGGAAACACTCACCCAAATGGGTGAGTTTTGCATCAAGAGGATTCAATTCTGTAGATGAAGAAGACATGGATGCGAGACGGTTGATTGAAAAAACAGATGGTGGAGGACGCTTGGAAAAGTTATGTGGTAAGTTGGTAACATGTCATCACCAAGTTTAAATAAGCATGTCTTTTGAGCTGATGTGTGAGGGAGAAATCATTTCACCATCAATTTCATATCCTCCCAAAATTGATAGCCTCGGCCCTCGACCTGAATTTTAATTGAAATTAATTACCTATTCATGTAAAGTGTGCCGCCAGAGATTTAATCGACACCCTCACAGTTAAGAAATGTCTTATCAAATTTAATTCTTGGTCACGTTATATTTTCTAGCATGAAGGTCTAGGAAACAAGATATTTAATAAATATGGAAAAGAATTTTTCATAAAAGTGACATATTTAATAAATATGGAAAAGACTTTTTCCATAACTTTAGTCTTTAAAGTGATGCATTTAAATTTTATTATTTAGATTTTTTATATTTGTTTAGATTTCATCACATATATGAGGAGACACGTTTGGAAAAAAAAAAATAACTACATATATAAAATATAAGAAATGATATTTTAGAAATTTGGAAGTGACATATTTCAGTTGTCATGTATATTCAAAAGTTACTAAGCTTTATGAAAAGGGCACTTGCCTGCAAAATATATTGAAACGACCATCATTGCATTCAGTGATCAAATTTGAAGGGCTCCCCATACTTTAATTTGACTAGCTAGGTTAAGCTTTACCCTTCGTAAATGAGATATTAGAAAACACATTACCCTTCAACAAAAAAAAATGAAAATGTTAATTTTCTTTCAATATATATCTAATTAATTTGAATAAAATAAATATGAAAAATGTCAAAATTATGAAATATATAACATCTAAAAATAATTTTGAAAACACTATATAAATGTGAAAACACTATATTTCATCAGTAATGACATCAACAATTCTGAATTCTATTTAAAAACAACATTTTCATTAGTTACTTCAATTCAAATAGTAAATAATATTAAGCAACATTTGATTTTATTCATATTCATTTTCTTTAGAAAGACTTCCTTTGATCTATTCTCATCTATGGATATTTGGTTTTGTATTTTGAAAATTGAACTTGTGATAGCTTTTTAATTTATTGAAAACTTTAAATTAATTTAAGAAAGAAAGAATCTAATTTAAGAAATCAATAATGTAAATACTATATATATATATATATATATATATATATATATATATATATATATATATATATATATATATATATATATATATATATTACATGACAAACAATGAACAAATAAACCCGGACCCGAAATTTTAATTCATCTTGCCTAAATCCGGGAGGTTCACGTCCATGGGGCAAGGCAAAAATAAATCCACATAATTCTTCCGCATGGCATGGGAAAAAGTGGGGGTGATAGCTTTTTAATTTATTGAAAACTTTAAATTAATTTAAGAAAGAAAGAATCTAATTTAAGAAATCAATAATGTAAATACTATATATATATATATATATATATATATATATATATATATATATATATTATATATATAAATATATAATATGTTGGGGCCCATCATATATTCCAATTCCAATGTCCATGACCAACAATGAACAATTAAACCTAGACCCGAAATTATAATTCATCCCGCCTAAATCCGGAGGTTCACGTCCGTGGGGGCAAGGCAAAAAGAAATCCACAGAATTCTTCCACATGGCATGGGAAAAAGCGGGGGTTTAAAATGTTTCAATGGCCCATAAAAATTTCAATGGCCAAGTCATTAAATTCCCACACCTGTCACTGCGGACTCGAAACTTTATTGAATCGGTTCATTCGTTTGGCTTAAAGTCCAGGGAATGCCTTTTCCTCGAGGAGGCCGAAATCCTGCCACATGGTCGTCTGATAAGAGGCTAAATTTGACGTCTATAAAGTACATTGAAAGATGTAATCATTTATAGTGATGTGGACAATGGTACTACTTGCAAGTTGTGAGGTGATATTAAATGTCCACTGACAATTGAAATTTTGTTTCTGGAAGGCATCTGCAATAAAGGCAAAATAGATTCATAGAAGTTGTGGACCGTGTAAGACTCAAAATTTTCATATTTCCAAGTAAGTGTCATCCTGCATTTGAATCTTGATTCTTTAAATATTATCTTTTTATAAGTAGCACTGTATAAGCCTTTGCTTTGAAATATTTCAATATAAGGGTTGAGAAATTAGGGTTGAGGGTTTACAAAATCCAAAATTCCAAGCATGTCTACTTCCACAGGATCCCAAAGTAAAAGTAAAACCCAAATCCCATACGCCAAACTGCTTAAAAGTAAAACCCTTGGTTTTACTGATGAATATCATGATATTTATGATCTTGTAATTGGCAAAAAGCTTCACAGCTTAGATACACGTCTGAGACGAAGATGAGGGAAAGTAGACGTTCGACCCATCAAGTAAACATAAAGGTTGGATAACATGGGGGTCTAGATTGGGACACATGATGCTCCACGAGGTTTTACCCTACCCTGAATTTGTCAATATATGTGCCCAAAATTATGATGGGACAAAAAAAATTTATTGCAAAAGGGCAACGTACTAGAAATCTTATCCATTACGAGAGGTAAATCTTGGCCATGCGTTGGGATTTGAAAGAAAAGATTTAGGAACCATCAGCATAAACCTAGAAAAAATTGTTAGCGATTATCATGCCACCAATAAAAAAGACATAGGTGATTTTTACAAAAATTAACAGTTCATTGAACGCTACCAAAAGGGAAGACTCCACATGCAATTGAGATGTTTAACATGTGGGTCAAGGATACCATTTCTATGCTAGTATTTTGCCTTAGATTCGATAACGGTGAGAGAGAAAGTGGATGAAACCCTCCTGGAAATGGTATACAATATCCATTTTGTTTCTCCACCTTGTCAATACAAATTTGTTGGGTACATTACGAGAATCTATGCATAAACAATTATTAACAATCAAAGAAGGCTCGACACTAAGACCTTTAGGTTCACTACCTACTTGTGCTATTTAATTCTATGGTAGTTATTGAATGGTTTAAAAAAATAAACTTGCAATTGAGCCCTATAATGTTGAGGTCCAACCAAAAGCAATGCGTCCATTAACTAAGTGGACCCCCAAGATAAGGATGTATGATAATAGAAGGGACTACAGTCAATTTGTGGATTATTTTTGGGCTCCAATTTATCAAGCAATTACAAAAATTACATTTCCTAGATTTCTTGTGAAATGTAGAGATTGCATTCAACTGGGATCAAAAATACAATTAAATGATGGTACTTCATGGAGGAATATACTGTGCTAAGGTTTTATGGATCAGGAGTACAACCTTGCAAATTGCCAATACATGTGACAGAGAGAGTTTTTGCCTTGGAATATATACGGTAGATGGAAAACACAAATAATCTCTATTTTGTTACTCAACAAAAGAAGAGCATATTTCCTTCCTTATCGTTCTCATGTGGAGGGTTCACATTTGAAAGAAAATCATTCTATGTGGCACATGAAATCTTACAGATTTTTAAGTTTGATGTTGACTCTCACTGGGTGTATGACCCATGTGAGGTGATTAAAGCAAGGGTAGTGGTGAACAAGAACTCTGCCACTAAAATTCAACATGAAAGCAAACCCTTGCTAGAAAAATTGAAAAACAAGAACTCTTGGGATGAAGTACAAATAACAATGAATGAAATTGTTGTTGAGAAAGGAATTAGTTCTCAAGAGTTGTCAAAACAAATTTTTGGATTGCCTGAGCCTCCACAAAAAAGCAGAGGATTTTCAATCTATCAAATTTTATGCAAAACCTGATAAAAATTCCTCTAAAAGCATGCCAAAGGCATTACATCAAGAATTATGAGATAAAAATTGGACAAGGTAAAAATTGATGCCTTTTGGTCTATGAGGCAGACCTAGGCCATCCAAAATCTATAGAAGACTATGATTCTATTCCAAAAGATGCAGATTTTAAAAAATTATGGAATGAAGAGCATCTTGGAGAGGCAAGTAGTGATGATGACACTACCTCTGAGGAATTACACACTCCCCTAGCACATATAAACCAAGTCTCGATGAAGGCTTGAAACAAAGATATTCTACAAGAGCAATTATTGCTAAAAAGATGGGTTTTAGTGGTGGTGGTTTGGGTTCAATAGGACAAGGCATTTGGCTTCCACCAGAGGCACAATCTAGAAAAATTTCAACAAGTCAAGCCTTGGAGCTTCACCTTCGGAGAAAGGACCACTACATACTACAACATCTATAAGTGCTAATCCAATGCAATTTACTCCGAGTCAAATCCTCAACAAATAGTTCAACCACACATTGAAAATCCTAGAGGAGAAGTTGGCCATGAATGTTAGTATTGTTAATGTTGGCAGTTCTAGTGATGATGGTAGTAGTCAACAGAGTATTGGAAACTTAAAGAGGCCAATAGAGACAGTTGAAGTTGCTAGGGCTATTGTCCAACAAGGAACCGAGAAGAGGCAAAAGACAGAGGTAGACATAGGTACAATTACTCTTGGCTCAAGGCAACTATTTATAGAAGGCGGTGTCACTGCCACCCCTAAACAAATTTCCATTCCATAGGGAAATTCTCCCCAAACTTCAATTACTCCTTCTCCATTCAAGGTGGAACAATTCATTCCTATGAACACCTCGGTTTTGATTACCTAGTTGAGTTTTCCAATAAATTAGAAAGAGATAAAAGAAACAAGAAGAAAATTCTACAAGCTACTTGGAACTTCAGATCCAACCACAATGAGGGTATTGCCTACATATAACCCAGACACAGATACCCTGGAATACATGTATGTTGTGCCCAAAGTTGTAAAACCAGAGAATGAAATGGTTTCCAGTGACTACGAGGTGACCTCCCTTCAAATGGATTTTAAGGCAATGAAACCTTAAACAAAATTAATGTATCGAAAAGGAACAATGATGTGGTTTACACAACATTACTAAAGGCAGAGAGGGAGAAATAATAAGTTGAATAATAAGATTCAAAATTTAGAGGCAAACCTGGAAAATGAGAAAGCAAAAGGAAAAGCAATGCAGTTAATAGGACAGGTGAGTTGGAGAGGAAGATAAAATCATCTACCTCTATGATTGCAGTTGTTGTGAATGAACAAGCACAGGTAGAACTAGAAGAAGCAAAGAAAAAGTTATAGGAAACAACAAGTAAGAATAATAGATTACAAAAAAACATTGGGAGAATTGAAAGAGGCTATGAAGGAAGAGAAAGAAAAGGTCAAAAAATGGGAACAAAGCCTAGATGATGAGAAAAAACAAAATGAAATATTCATGAATGAATTGGCAAAAGCAAAAAAGGAAATACAATCTTCCAACATCAAACTATCTGGATTTTATAAAAAGGCATTGATTAATATGATGGATAATGTTTGGGGAAAATAAACCAAAAAATTGATGATTTGATTAGATTGTTTGAATTCATGACTGATCTATAGAGAATTTTTGATAAGCTCTACGAATACGTAATGTAGCTTAACATTCTCTCATCTTCAACTGAACCCAAAATCATTGTTTGACATAGATCAGCCAATGAGAAAAACTCGGACATGGTTTGCTGTAAAATAGTACTTACCCCAATTTTTTTCCATAGCTAGGTTATTGCTCCACACTCTAAGGGATTATCCAAACCTTTGAATTGTTGAATCATTGTAGAGGTGAATTCATGAGATTGATCAATCAAACTGTCCTTGCTTAAAATACCTAGAATATTCATTCCATTGATATCAAAAGCTTACAAAAATGTTGAATCAATGTAGTCAACCTCTTGAAGTAGTCTTCCTGCATATATCTTTCATTTTGGACAAGATTCCAAAAGGTGGGATTTACTACAGCCATTGCTTCAAGTAAAGCATCCCTTCTAAATCATTCCCTTATTTCTTCTAGTAGGGACACTACAATTTATCTTAACCTCACCCTTGTTGATGATACAATGTTATCAAACAATGACCCTGTGACATTTACCTTCTCAACCTTACACCGGCTACACTTTAAAAATGTACATCATTATCTCATATCCATGCACAGAAGCACATACTTCCTCAAATAAGTTGAGCTTTTGAAATCTACTTGCATTTCCAATATTTATCAAATTATTTCAACCATCAAACTTTAGACCTATAAAAGCAGTTTCATTGAGAAACATATATTTTATTGTCATACAAACTCATTTCCTCAAACTAGAAAAATCAACAATATAGATAGTTCTTTCTTGTGTTTGTTTAATTAAACGATGCATTTCTTCCAACATGGGAAGGAGACCACACAACATCAGCAATGACTCTATATTAGTCAAACGATGTATCAAATCCTGGGCCTTGTCCACTTCCATGTGATTCTGCCACATCACTCCTAATAAGGATTGATACTCTTCATACACCCTACGAAACTAGTTGGTACAATGAGATCCACCTGTGTTGACATATTTTAATAGTTTACACCCATTTTTTAGTCCTTCTACAAATATTTGGAATTCCATGAACCTTTTAGGACTACGACATAAATAAGCATGCACCTCTCAAACAAGGTCTTCAACTTTTGCTACAAGTTTAAATTTGCCAACTATTTTGTAAGCTAGGTTCATTCTATGAGCCATACAATGAATGGAAATCATATAAGGGCAATGAGATGTTTGGATTCTTACACATAGGCCATTACAATGACCTTGCATTACAGATGCCCCATCTGCCTATATACCAGCTTTGATGTAATTATAGCATCATCCATGTCAACGATCTCCTTCAAACTTTTAATCACCAAATCACAAATATTCTTAGCATTGGAGTTCTCTCTCATCTTATGAATGGAAAGTAAGTGAGGTTGTCTCACGAATTCTCAACAATATACACATGCATACAGACCCAAGCAATATTATCTACTGTTGTAACCTCATCAATAGACAAAGATATGTATCATGCAGACTTCAGTTTCTCTTTCAAGTCTTCTTTCTCAACCATAGCTAGGCATTTTCCCAATCCCAACCACTACTTTTTGACCAATGAGAATGAGGAAAGTGTGGGACACCAAGAAAATACAACATCTTCTTTTGTTTAGAAAATCATTATAGGATGACCTCTTTTCAAAATGTGAAAAATAGTAGCTAGCTGAATTGTTTTACCCAAAAGACTATTTTGAATGATCTTGTTGAATTGAGAGGTAATTGTCCCTCCATTCACTGTAACTATTCTTTCATTTCTCTTGTGCTCTTCAAATTATTTTTCATACCTAATATGTAAATAATCATCCATAATTTTCCATTTGGCAACATTCTTCTCAACACCATCTACAATTATCTTTTCATATATCTTTCCTACATGCTTCTCAATAGTATCCAACTTAAGTTGCATTGTCTTGTCCCTACCAAATTTCCAGCTACAGATTGTACATTTACATTCTTTGGGAGGTTTGGCTTTATTCTCATTTTCAACAGTTCAATAAATGGGAACTTAGAAACCTACTCTAACCTAAAACTCCTTCCTAAGTCCCATTATCTTTCCTTTCTCTTTCTTCCAGAAATAGGTGTTTCCTGAGTATTTTCCTTGGTGGAATTTATATTTCGTTGACTACCACTGCTATAAGTTTCACCTCCAACATTCACTTGGGAACTAGCATGTGATGCAGTGTCATCTTCATTCAATTGGGTAGGTGGTACAGTGTCAAATTCAACATCATTCAATGGAATGCCTTCAAGGGGAGGCATTTCGTTGTTCTTGTCATTGACAACATTTGAAAAATAAAAATGAACACATTCTCATTCTAAGTTTTATTTTGAATGTAATCATTATCCCTTGATTGTGATGGTCCTGTTGGAGAAGGATGGGTTTCCTTAGATGGTTTCTCAAAATAAGATGTTATTTTTCAATGCCAGTACCACTACCAGGAGGGGTTGGAATAACATTTTTGCTTGAGGCTGAGCTTCCCTTTTTAGGTGCCATTTTTTGAATCAATGAATCCTGTAGAATTGAAAGAAAAAAAGATACAACATGTTAGATTAAATGATATTGATATGTGCACAGACATCTCAACATGAGAAATATGTATAAAGAAAAATATTACGCATGCAAATGCATTCAGATGAATTGATTTAGGTAGAAAGACAACAAAGAGAAGAAATTCATCGTGAAGCATCTCAAAGGCACTCTCATTGACTAATTGCTAATGTTAACATTGATTACAAAGAAGTGATTTCAATATCCATATATCATGTTCTCAAAACACTAGATAGTGCATCTCAAGATGTATCATGTAATGGATGTCAATCAAAAAAATGCACAAAATTGTTGTAATGGATATCATGTAATGGATGTCAATCAACATTGCATCTTACAAGAAATAGAAAATTATGAAATAATAATTTAAAATAAGATGGAAACCTAGAAGAAGTTTAGATGTAAAAATAAGAAATTTAAGGAGAACAAAATGTAACTAATCCCAATGGAATTCTTCAAAGAGATTTGAATGATTTTCAAGTGATTTTTGACATGGGCTATATAATATTGTGTCACTTAACATGTACTACTTTTTGCAAGAGTGTTACATTAGTATAAGAAGAAATTACAAAAGTTTTTCCACAATTTTTCATGGTTGCTTGATTGACATGTTACATCAAATTGGATAAGGATTTCCTACCATTTATTCAGTTTCAATGCACTTGATCTGTATTGGTCTAGATCTACATGTTTTAGTACAAAAATCACAAGGTTTGACTCTTTTGAAAGAAAAAATTGATATAGAACAAAGTGAAAGGATGAGGTGATATTTTTAGCTATCTCTCATATAACTTAGTTGGAAGGAATAAGAATATTACTACAATCAGAATTAGAGCATACATCAAGCAAACTGAAGATGTATCGAGGTTTGAGAAGAGAACAAACAATTTAAATGATTTGTTGAGAAGCCAAAGACACTCTAGTGATAAGAAGTCTTTGTTGTAGCTAATCAAACATGAAATAAGTGATCTCAAGGTCTGTGCTTAGTTTGAAATAAAAGTATAGTATGTATCTGCTCATGAAGGACTTTGAGTTCATTGATTCATCCAAGGTATGATCTATCTTTAGTTGATTAATGAAGGAGTCTTGATGATTGAGCTCTGTCATAATGTATAGAGGTTTGTCCTATTTGTATAGAGGTTCTAAATGTTGTCATCAAGCCAAATAAGGTGTGCATCTTCTCATGAAGAGATTATTGATTCATCAGAGGTATGAGGTTTTTCATAAGAAGATCCAATTACCAAGAGTGTTCATCATTTCAAAGGAGTGAGACAAAATATATGGTCTTCCATCTATGACTCATTGTGGTATGAGACTATGAATTCAAGGTTGAGAATGTATGCAGGGTTCTTTGGCTTGACAATGAAATGTCAATGTGTCAAAGCTAGCTAAAGTATCATTATTCTTGAGAGAAGCTTGAATGCTTTGATATGATGTTTCACATATGATACAATCATGATAAGGGTATTCTTTGTATATTGTCATGTTCCTACTTGGAGAATGTGTTCAAGAAACTTGAAGGATGCAGGAATTAAAAATATCCTTAGATCTTGATTTTTTCCTTTATATTAAATATTATAGACATGTTGTCTAGACTATAACAAGGACAAGAAAATATATCAAAGAGTGACCCCACTTCTGCAATCTTCATGGAGGAAGAAGAGGTGGTGTAAACCCCTACATTCTTTTTTGAAAAATTCTTGTTGTGGAGAGATAGATTTCAACTTTGCCTCAACATTAATAAAATCGAATTAGTATTACTATGCAATTTCTGATGGATTTATAACACAATTATTTTCACAAGTCAGTGTCATAAGTGAATGTGAAGATAAAGAAAGCATTTTGTCCTCCTCATATTGTTGAAGGAAATCCATGCTTGGAGTACATTCAATACATTATGTTTCCATGGTTTAAAAAGTTTGAAGTACATCACAGTGAGGAAAATGGTGGTAACAAGTAAGCATGCTACAACAAGGACAAGAAAAGATGTCAAAGAGTGATCCCACTTCTGCAATCTTCATGGAGGAAGAAGAGGTGGTGTAAACCCCTACATTATTTTTTGGAAAATTCTTGCTATGGAGAGATAGATTCCAACTTTTCCTCAACATTAATAAAAGAGAATTAGTATTACTATATAGTTTTTGATGGATTTATAACACAATTATTTTCACAGGCAATGTCAAAAGTGAATGTGAAGATAAAGAAAGCATTTTGTCCTCAAATTGTTGAAGGAAATCCATGCTTGGAGTACATTCAATACATTATGTTTCCATGGTTTAAAAAGTTTGAAGTACATCGCAGTGAGGAAAATGGTGGTAACAAGTAAGCATGCTACAATAATGATGCAGGGTCAATACCAAAATTTGCTTCACCATATTATCAAGAGCTTGAACCTACTCTATTACTCCATCCACCCCTGCTAGAGGATCATTAATTTATGTTCATGCAACCTCATCTGTTGTATTCCTTTTCACCTTGAAATCCAATGAGACCTAGTACCAACTAATTCTTGAAGACAACAACTGAAGGAGGGTTAACTTTGATGAGCAAAGGTGATCACCTTGTGATCACTGAAACAATATTTAATAGATGTAAAGAACTTCTATGACTGTCCCAAGCTACAAAATCCGTTCATAAAATCTCAAGTATTCATACCTTCTTGAGTTCTTTTACCATACACCTTTGCTTGCAAATGGAGCTTTTCTTCAATATAGTCACAAGTTCTTCTCTTCTTGATTGAACATGACCAAGGCAACAAACCAATGTTTCAAGTTCCTTTACGAATGCTCAAGCATCTCTCTACTAGTGTGCAGTCTCAATACTCTGCCCTCAAGACTGAACTTAGTCTAAAAACATCCAATTCAAACTCTTAATACTCAATCAGTTGGTTCCCAGGGCATACCCACAGCTCAACAGACCTCCCTTCACAATGGTTGAGGTATTCATGAGCTCCATATACTGTCCTAGATCTAGGTTTTTCCTTTATCACCTCCTTTATGGCTGTAGCATACAAAAATCAGGCCTATTCTGACCCTAGCTATGACAGTAGGCACTTAGGACTTTGATCTCACCTGTAGCTTGATGGATCCACTTCAGAAATTTCATCAAGATGATTGATACAAAATTTAGTGGCTTGATTCCACGTTATGACCATTCATGCACTTTCATTCCTCTCTCCACTGTACACTGTGTATTCCTTGTCATAACTCAAAAAAAACAGTCACGTATATCTTGAGCGATACAAATCCATTATCCTTGAAATTTGGACAGTAGTTATATCATGTAATTACAGAGGTATCCTGAAATTTTCAAGCAATTTCATCCATGCAGTAAAAAGTTATGCTATTTTTCCCTAGATCGGGCCAGAGAGCCTTCAATTTGCTATAAAACTCAAATTATGCATTTTCAAAACATATAAAAATTACCACTGTGATCTACATCACCTGTAGAATCTTTCCATGCTAATATTCAGGAACTTTACATCATTTAAACGTTATGGAGGGTTTCTATCTTGCTGTCCTGCCAGGGTTCTTGTGCACAGTCCATTGAAAACAAGCTAATTTTCTTCAACATGGTCGATTTTCATCTTTTAAAACATATTACCTGCACCATTATACATTATTCAACCTCTAGAATCCCTGTCCCTCTTCATTTCCATGAATCACCTATGAAATAGGTATTCATTAGCTAAGAATAGACTCTAACAAGCACCTAAACTGACTCCTAAGCCAATTCACACTCCTAAGAAGACTCAACAACTTCCTCTACATAGAAATCACGTGGATATCTCCTTAATACTCTCATGTAATCCATATAAGACAACTATTACATGATTACATGGCTTTATTTTTCCAATATTACTCCTTTAATGCCAAGTCTAGTCACCTTACCAACTTCTTACAAGCATATATTCATTTTTACAACATATTTAACTCTAACACACCTAAAAACATGTATCATGGTCTTATATGACCTTATTATGTGTTGTTCCTTGATGCTCCTGCATCAGAGTGCCCTTGAGAGAAAGAATTTGAGCTCCTGCTCAAATGGTTCTTCTTCTTTCTTGTCTTCCAATTCTTCCTTATTGAATTTGCTGGTATAGTTTGTCTCCTCCATCTGCTCTTGCATTTCCTCTCCTCAATTCTACTCTTTTTGCTTGCTCCTTGCTTCATCTTCCTCTTCATGGTCTTTGTCTTCAATTCTGCCTCTTGTTGGTCTTCTATCTCCTTCACTAAGTATGTTAACTCTGGTTTGTGTTCATAACAGCATGTAGCTACAGCTCCTTGATCATTGCTAAGAATGTTCTCATAAGACTTAATAGTCTTCTCCACCTGCTCTATCAATAATACTCTTTCTCTTTCATTTTTGGCGTTTTGATAAGCTTGCTTCACCTTAGGAATGAAGTGAAGGTCTTTAATGTAAAAATCTACCTCCTCAGCATGTTTTGAAGGTTCATATGCCTCCTCAACTGAAATCTGATTCTCTTCTACCACCTCTTCACTTGTATGGTCTTCATGTCTATCTACATGATCCTCCTTGGCTTGATATATGACTTCCTCTAATGCCTTTAGTTCCTCTTGCAGCTGCTCCATACTTTTGTACTCAAAATCACATTTTTGTGCTTCTTCACCTTCAAATGCCTCAACTTCATCATCACATGTGTCTTCTATATCTTCTCGTTCCTCTTGTCTCATGAACTTTCCCATTGAATCATACACTTGATTCATCTCTTTATCTACCAAACCTGCATTCACAATATTAACAACACCATTAGAAGTAAAGGGTTGAGGCCATGAAGCCTCTTGAATGTCTACAAAGTGCTCTTCTTCTCCATTTCTTTTTGTTTTTGCTTGTCTTGATATATGACTTCCTCTAATGCTTTTAGTTCTTCTTTCAGCTGTTCCATGCTTATGTATTCAAAATCATACTTTGGTGCTTCTCTACCTACAGGTGAGATCAAAGTCCTAAGTGCCTACTGTCATAGCTAGGGTCAGAATAGGCCTGATTTTTGTATGCTACAGCCATAAAGGAGGTGATAAAGGAAAAACCTAGATCTAGGACAGTATATGGAGCTCATGAATACCTCAACCATTGTGAAGGGAGGTCTGTTGAGCTGTGGGTATGCCCTGGGAACCAACTAATTATGTATTAAGAGTTTGAGTTGGATGCTTTTAGACTAAGTTCAGTCTTGAGGGCAGAGTGTTGAGATTGCACACTAGTAGAGAGATGCTTGAGCATTCATAAAGGAACTTGAAACATTGGTTTGTTGCCTTGGTCATGTTCAATCAAGAAGAAAAGAGCTTGTGACTATATTGAAGAAGAGCTCCATTTGCAAGCAAAGGTGTATGGTAAGAGAACTCAAGAAGGTATGAATGCTTGAGATTTTATGAACAGATTTTGTAGCTTGGGACAGTCATAGAAGTTCTTTACATCTATTATATATTGTTTCAGTGATCACAAGGTGATCACCTTTTCTCATCAAGTTAACCCTCCTTCAGTTGTTGTCTTCAAGAATTAGAAGGTACTAGGTCTCATTGGATTTCAAGGTGAAAAGGAATACAACAGATGAGGTTGCATGAACATAAATTAATGATCCTCGGCGAGGGTGGATGGAGTAATAGAGTAGGTTCAAGCTCTTGATAATATGGTGATACAAAATTTAGTGGCTTGATTCCACGTTATGACCATTCATGCACTTTCATTCCTCTCTCCACTGTACACTGTGTATTCCTTGTCATAACTCAAAAAAACAGTCACGTATATCTTGAGCGATACAAATCCATTATCCTTGAAATTTGGACAGTAGTTATATCATGTAATTACAGAGGTATCCTGAAATTTTCAAGCAATTTCATCCATGCAGTAAAAAGTTATGCTATTTTCTCTAGATCGGGCCAGAGAGCCTTCAATTTGCTATAAAACTCAAATTATGCATTTTCAAAACATATAAAAATTACCACTGTGATCTACATCACCTGTAGAATCTTTCCATGCTAATATTCAGGAACTTTACATCATTTAAATGTTATGGAGGGTTTCTATCTTGTTGTCCTGCCAGGGTTCTTGTGCACAGTCCATTGAAAACAAGTGATTTTCTTCAACATGGTCGATTTTCATCTTTTAAAACATATTACCCGCACCATTATACATTATTCAACCTCTAAAATCTCTCGTCCCTCTTCATTTCCATGAATCACCTATGAAATAGGTATTCATTAGCTAAGAATAGACTCTAACAAGCACCTAAACTGACTCCTAAGCCAATTCACACTCCTAAGAAGACTCAACAACTTCCTCTACATAGAAATCACGTGGATATCTCCTTAATACTCTCATGTAATCCATATAAGACAACTATTACATGATTACATGGCTTTATTTTTCCAATATTACTCCTTTAATGCCAAGTCTAGTCACCTTACCAACTTCTTACAAGCATATATTCATTTTTACAACATATTTAACTCTAACACACCTAAAAACATGTATCATGGTCTTATATGACCTTATTATGTGTTGTTCCTTGATGCTCCTGCATCAAATAAGGACAAGAAAAGATGTCGAAGAGTGATCCCACTTCTGCAATCTTCATGGAGGAAGAAGAGGTGGTGTAAACCCCTACATTCTTTTTTAGAAAATTCTTGTTGTGGAGAGATAGATTCCAACTTTTCCTCAACATTAATAAAAGCAAATTAGTATTACTATACAGTTTCTGATGGATTTATAACACAATTATTTTCATAGGTAGTGCCAGAAGTGAATGTGAAGATAAAGAAAACATTTTGTCCTCCTCAGATTGTTGAAGGAAATGCATGCTTGGAGTACATTCAATACATTATGTTTCCATGGTTTGAATTTTTGAAATACATCACAATGAGGAAAATGGTGGTAACAAGTAAGCATGCTACAAAAAAGACAAGAAAAAATGTCGAAGAGTGATCTCACTTCTACAATCTTCATGGAGGAAGAAGAGGTGGTGTAAACCCATATATTCTTTTTTGGAAAATTCTTGTTGTGGAGAGATAGATTCCAACTTTGCTTCAACATTAATAAAAGCGAATTAGTATTAATATACAGTTTCTAATGGATTTATAACACAATTATTTTCACAGCAAAGGTGCGAGAAGCGAATGTGATTTTGTCCTCCTCAGATTGTTGAAGGAGATTCATTCTTGGATTATATTCAATACATTATGTTTTCATGGTTTAAAAAGTTTGAAATACATTGCAGAGGAAAATGGCGATAACAAGTAAGCATGCTTGTGACAAGATGTTTGTACTTTTCCCACAACTGTTATTTTCTATCTTTTGTTTTTCCAAATGCTAATTATCTAGTTTTTGGTTCATTGTTGTAACTTTTTTCCCTTCTTAATTTCTTGAATTTTTCATTTTGGACTTCTTTGTATGGTCTTTATTTTGTACATTATTATTTGTCAACATTTCGTTAACATCCCATTCCCAACCAAATCCTCCCAAATGACGTGAACCCCACGGAATTAGTCACATTGATAAGTTTTCGGGTGTGCAGAACTTGTGGAGATGTATGAAGTGATTTTAGATATATATATATATATATATATATATATATATATATATATATATATATATATATATATATATATATATAGATGTATCTAAGATAGGAAAACTAGTTATGATTCTCTGTAAGCGGAGGACTATTCTAGATGACATAAAAATCATAGTGGCTATGAGGATGAGGATGTTTAGGCTTTGTAATAACTTACAAAGGAAGAATCCCAAATAACACAATGCGACATGAAAGAAAACAGGTCTCAAATAGACTGAGGACTCGCTTTCACAATAAGTGCTTCTAGGATGTAAACCTATGACGCAATAAGCCGAGCCTGGCAAGACCTATATTTATTTGAAATTTTGTAAGCAAATTGTAATATGTTGATTCACTAAATCCCTTTCTACTACTTCACAAATTCACAAATTGGAAAATTGTGGGAAAACATCACCTCTGTGTATATATCGGGAAAATTTCGAGAATGTTTTCTTGGCCAAATAAGGTTCCATAGATTTCTTGGCAAAACATTAATGTTTTCAAATCCCGACACATCGATTTCTTGGTGAAACATTAATGTTTTCAAATCCCAACGCGTCGATTTCTTGGCAAAACATTAATGTTTTCAAATCCCGATGCGTCGATTTCTTAGTGAAACATTAATGTTTTCAAATCCCGACGCATCAATTTCTTGGCGAAACATTAATGTTTTCAAATCCTCAGCGTGTTGATCACACGATGATTTAATATAAAAATATACATTGGGATTGGAAATTCCTTGGCAATTCAGATGGGATAGATTATTGTTTGTGGAATTTTTGGGCGAAACCTGGGTACTACCGTTCTTTGTAAAATTCACCAAAATCAAATTCCTGAAATTCTACTATTCGTAAACTACGAATATTCGCCGCTAAAATTTTCCCCGAAGGTTTCTCTATCAACCTTGATTCTTACACAAAATGAAAAATCAAACATGGATAATAAAAGTGATCATTCTATTGGTGAAAATCCCCCCAAAGGCGCCAATAGAGGAAGAATTCAATCTCCCTTCTGACCCTACACGTATGGAGGATGGTTCAAAGTTGTTAGTCGAAGAGACTATCAACATCAACATTAGCACATAGGATGAACCTAAAATTGTCAAATTGGGATCTTCTCTTTCTTAATAGAAGGCCTTTACTATGTTCCTTAGAGAGTTTGTGGATGTATTTTCTTGGTCATATGTTGACATGCCAGCTTGGATCCTTCTTTGGTTGTGCACAACTTAGTTGTGCATGAATATGCAAAGACCCACTTTAAAACAAAAATAATGGAAAATGCATCCACATGTAGCTCTTTTGGTCAAAGAAGAATGGAAAAGTTACTGGCAGTAGGTTTTATCGACCTATCGATTATTTAGAATGGATCTCCAATGTCGTGTCAGTTCACAAGAAACCAGTTGGTATCCGAATTTACACAACTTTAGGGACATCAATAAAGTGTGTCCTAAAGATGATTTTCCTCTTCCCAACATCGACATGATTTTCGATTCAACAGTAACCATGAAATGTTATCCCTCATGGATGGATTCTCTAGCTATAATCAAATCAAAATTGCAAAAGAGGATCAACATAAAACCACTTTTACTACTCCTTGGGAACTTTTTTTTATCAATCATGCCTTTTGGCCTCAAGAACACCGGTGCCACATATCAATGTGTCATGATTGTCATCTTTCATGATATGTTGCATGACATTGTAGAGGACTATGTGGATGATATCCTTGGCAAGTCCAAACCCGAGCAGAGCACCTGAAAATCCTTCATCATATATTTTGAGTGACTAAGGGATTATAAGGTCATTTGAATCCAAGAAGTGTGTATTTGGTGTCATCTCTAGAAAACTTTGGGCTTCATCATCTCTAGAAGAGGAATTGAAGTGGACCCAAAAAGTCATTGTTATTAATGAGATGCCTCCTCCCAAGAACCTTAAACAAATTGTATAGCTTACAAGGAAAATCCAATCTATTCACAGATTCATCTCCCAGCTTATAGACAAATGTCATTCCTTCACCCATATTCTTAAAAAGGATGTTGATTTCCATTGGGTCTTAATTGTCAACAAGCCTTTTCCCAACTAAAAAATATTGGCTAACCACTATGTTCTCATACCACCTACTCCAGGTGAACCCCTATTGTTATACATCTCTCCACTCAATTTTCTATTGGTGCACTCTTTGCACAATATGATGCCCAACACAAAAAAGAGATCATCTATTACCTCAGTCATACCTTGATCTCCTATGAGCTCAACTATCTACAAATTGAGAAAGCATGCTTTGGTCGTTGTCTTTGCTTTCCAAGTTTTCATTATCTCTTGAATAACAAAACCAAGCTCATATCTAAATTTGACCCACTCAAGTACCTATTATCAAAACCCACACTCACCGAGAGGATGGCCAATTAGGATCATTTTACTAAGTGAGTTTGACATTGAATATGTTCATCAAAAAGTAAGTAAAAAGGACAAAGCACTTTTTGATCAACTATGGAAGAAAAAGCACCCTTACCAGGAATGGAACCCTAAGTCTGGATCTTCTCAGATGCTTTCATTTTGTACATTGAAGAATCATCTACCTAGAAAATATACTTTGATGGGTCATTCACATTTAATGGCTCGGGAGGAGTTTTTCTTATCACCCCTACATGTGATCTTATTCCATAAAGCTTTTTAGACTCAACTTTCCATGTACAAACAACATTTTGAGTAGTATGAAGCTCTCATTGCATGTTTGAAAGTCATATAAAATGGAATATCAAACAAGATGAGGTTATAGGTGACTCACAACTCATCATCAAACAAGTGAATGATGAATATAAAGTCAAATATGAGAAGCTTGTACCATATATAAATGCATGGTGGACAACTCCTAAAGAGTACTTTTTTCAATCACCTTCCAACATGTCCCTCGAGCATAAAATAAGTCAACAGATGTCATGGCTACTATTGGATCATTGTTAAGATTATCACCGATACTAGATATTTTTAGTTCCTCATCGATCATCTCAGGTGCTTTCTTACTACGACATGCCAAAATCATGTTTGGTATGTGAAGTTGTTGGTCCCTTTTCCCCAGTACATTGATATCTACAATTACCTACAAGGTACCTTCCCACCCGACATTTCCCATTCCCAAAAGAGAACCCTTATCCAACGCATCACATGTTACACCCTCCTTGGGGAACTCTCTATCATCGAGGCTACGATGGGACTTTGTTGCGTTGTCTTAATTCCAAAGAGGCTATCCAATCTATCAAAGAGGTGCACGAAGGCATTTGTGGTGCTCACACTAGTGGCATGGTCCTCGCAAAGAAAACTTCTACGCATTGGCTATTACTAGCCTACTATGGAGATGAAATTTTTCACTTCATGTGAAGAAAATGTGTCTTATGCCAAAAGCATGGAAACTTGATCCATGCACTATCTCAGTCTTTACAACCTATCACTACACCATGGTCATTTTCCAAATGGGGCTCAATCTCATAGGAAGCTTACACCCACCTCATCTGATGGCCATAAACATATCATTACCACGATTGAGTACTTTACCAAATGGGTGGAGGTTGTTCCTCTCACCTATGTCATAGGTGCTCAGATCTCAAAATTTATCATGAACCACATCATTTTCATTATGGCATCCCTTCTTGCTATTGTATCTAACAATGGAAAATCATTCAAGAACAAGCAAGTGAAGGCCCTGTGCCAACACTTTAAAATTCATCAAAAGTGGTCTACTCCTTATTACCCTCAAGGTAATGGGAAAGTTGAGGCTACAAATAAAACTCTTGTTCGATTATGGAGAAATTGGTCAGTAAGACAAGTCATAACTAACATCTCCAAATCCATCTTGCCTTATGGGCCTACCAAACTTCCATCCACACACCCACAGGTGCAACTCCTTATTCCCTTTGTGTTTGGCACTAAAGCTATCATCCCCTTAGAGATCGAGCTTCCCTCTTTGCAAATATCCTTGAAAGACTATCTAGATAATGAAGAGGACTACAAAGTGGCTAGACTAGCAGAGCTTGAACTGCTTGATGAAAAATGCCTCCATGCCTTGGACCACCTCAAAGTGTATCAGAATCAAATTTGTGCTAGCTACAAAAAGCACTTATCTCTCATGAATTTGAGGTTGGAGATCTTGTTCTAAAAGAAAACTAGTTCAATACTACTAAAGAGTGAAAAAGAGGAAAATTTGAGCCTAACTGGTTAGGACCATACATTGTGGTCACAAAATTTGGTTCAGGGGCCTATAAACTTGCATATCCTGATGGTGATGAGACTCTGAGATCCCATGAATATCATGCATCTCAAGTGTTTCTATACCTAAGCTTAGAGGCATTTCAAAAAAAAAAATCAAAAAAAAAAAAAAATCAAAAAAAGTAAAAAAAATAAATTCATTCAAATGTGAAAACCACACAATTGTGGCACTTTGACAAGTCCTTTGGTGAAAATCAGTTTCTAATGCCTTAGGAGGATTCTATTGTTCACAAACACCTCACACTTGGGGCATGATCACTTCTTCCTAGCTTTGTCCTTGGCTTGTGTTTAATCTTGTTGAACCTATCCCTCTTGGCCTTGATCCGACTTATCCTATTCTTGTATATATGCATAGAGATTTTCCCTTGTATATTCTCACCTCTCGTTGGGGCATCTTGGCATTTTTTCTTCTTCATGTACATTTGGTAAAACCTCAAAAATCCAAAAATCAAAACCTTCAAAAAATCCAAAAATTGGTAAAAATTGAAAAACTCAAAAACATTCAAAAATCTTAAAAATCCAAAACATTTGAAAAATCTCAAAATCCAAAAAAAACATGTGAAAAACTCAAAAACACTAAACATTGGAAACTATACTACAAAAACATCTTACTTTAGTGTTTTCTCATTCTAGTGCATGACATGTGGATCATCTTGTGATCTTCTTTCATCAACAAAGCTTTTTTTTTATTATGTATGTCTTCCCAACATATATCATTGCTTGGGGCAAGTTTCATAGTGCACATGTTTGTTTTTCATGAGACTTTATGTCCTCCATCCAATCCCTTACATGTATCCTTTCTTGGGGCATCATTTTAACCCTTTTCATATAACTCAAACATTTGGGTACTAAAGTTGATAACAAAAACATTGGTACAATTGTCTTAAGCATTTCTTGTTTAAGTTTATTTGATTGTGTTTGTTTGTTTTTGTTTTTTGCTTTGTTTGTTTACTTTCTCATATTGCATTGCTTATGTATTTTGCTTTGAGTCAGTCCTTTAACATTGCACAAAAATCAATATTATGGCTTTTTATGTCATTTTACCCTTTTTTCGTATGCTTACATCAAATAAAAAGGTACTTCCAAGCTAGATGATGTGTGTATGTTATGCTATGCTACGATCTTTCCATTTCATCCCTCTATCATCTTTTTCCCATTCTAACTAATTCCCCATTCTACCTAACATTCCTTCTCACTAACCTTTTCTATTTCTTCTAACTTGTTAAACACACTTCTCAAATCACAATGACATGTTTCTTCCCCCTCCCTCCCTCATTGTATATAACCCTCTTGTGCGTGGATGCTTGCTTCCACCAAAATCAATCAAATCGAACAATGGCCAACCAAGCCAAGTTCAAATCTCACCGCGATGAGATTTTTTTCACCATGATCATTTTCTTTCTTCTTTTTTGAGCATCAATCAACCTCTTCTATCACCCCATCGACACTCGAGGGGGCATCATCCATCCTACTAATTTTTCTTCTACCCATACAAAATAAAATTGTTCTACTATCTTTGAAGTGGCATCATTTTGCTACACCACATCAAAGAGGGGCAAATGTAGACACCTAATTTCAACCACACAATTTTAATACTAAAATTGCACTATTTGTCTTCTTTACCATCATTTCATTATAATTAGTGATTTTCACTAATTAGCTAACATTCCCCTTCATCTTGGTCAATTAATGACACTTTGTTAATTAACTAGCCTTGTCCCTCATCTTGATGCCAATTAACGTCACTTCATTAGTTAAAATCCTCTTTTAATTAATTAATTAACCATTATTAGTTAATTAAGCTTTCAATCTTGTATTTAATCAATAAACCTTCTTATTGGTTAAATCCCCTCTCAAACCCTTCAAATTCTACTAATTTCCCCTTAAATCATCTCCAAATGGCTTCTATAAGCTTAACTTGGTCTATTAATTAATCCTAGTTGATTAATTAAACCTTCCCAAACTCCCATGAGTTGTTAATCTCTAATTAATCTCTTCTAATCATACTTATCCCTTTCTAATTCTACATTCACTTTATCCCACATTCACTAGGTTACAAAACTTCTCCCAAAATGGAAAGCTATATAAGAAACCTAGTACACCTTGTCAAACTTACACCATGTCCTTGACAAACATTATACTTAAGAAGAGCATTTCATGTTATTGGAAGGCTTGTTAAAATCTCCCCTTTTCTACTTGTTAAAGAGTAGTAAGAGAAGAATCAAAAATGGCAATTAAGCCATACTTGATGAGATCTCTTCCTCTTGCTTGAGAAATCCTTGATCGTGTGTGGCTACGTTTGGCTCATTAAAGGAAGTATCTACAATCCAAAGCACATCCAAATATCAAAGGGAGGTTTGCATTTAATGTTGAGTTCATGTTTTATGCAAGTGTTCTTTCAATTAGCTTAGTTCAAAGTTTTAGCATGTGGACACAAATCACTACTTGTTTATGTTTCTCTATTTAGTATAATGCATGTTGATCGCCCAAATTCCCAACCTCTCGTATCATAGCAAAGGTTACGCTGTGTTTTTTGGCTTTGTTTTACTCTAAACGGTTGTGAGATCGCAAATCTATTTTTTTGTAGAATCTTGAATATGATAGGTAGCACAATAATTGAAATTGACATGTTCATATGGCAAACACTTTTGAGTTATAGAAACTCAAGATGGAGGGTCTCTTGATAGGGAGATATCATTGGATTGTGGTGACAAAAACAACACGTATGGTTGACACCCAAAACCTTTATCAAGTTAATTTTATCTAACTCTATGTTGTTGAATGATTCCAGTGAGAACACTACAAAGGATTTGTGCGATAAGTTGGTAGTGTTGTACCAGGCAAAGTCATTGGTAAACAAGTTCTAAGGAAATGAGGATGACTCGGTTATAGAGAACCTAAATGGTTTTGATTCTATTATAAGTCAATTATTGTCCATAGATGTGAAGATGGACGATGAAGAGAGGTGAATTATACTTCTCTACTCTTTGCCAAACTCTTGGGATAGCTTGGTGATGATAATCACCAACACTACGTCCACTTTGAAGCTTGAGGATATGGTTGGTACTTTATTGTCTGAAGAGACGAGGAGGAAGTCATCAAATGACCATCATTCAATAAAGTTTTGTCTATTCACGGGCATGAAAAAGAAAGAGGCAAAAGGAAATTATGGGAGAAGTGCTAAAAGCCTAAAAATAGATCTAAGACTCCATAAAAAATCTGAAAAAGTGTTGGATTTGTGGTGAAACAAGGCATGTCAAGGAGTCTAAAATGGAAAAGGAATAGAAGCCCTCTAATGATGCGTGTTTTAAAGATTGAGAAATGTGCATAGATGGAGGAGGAGATGTGTATCTTGCAACTTTAAGTGTGCATGTATGCAATGATGCATGGTGGGTTGATTCAAGATTGTTGTTTCATATGACTCCTCATAGGGAGTGGTTTAGTGAATATGAAACTCATGATGGCGGCAAAGTGTTCTTGGGGACAACTCAACCTCCAAGATCGTGGGAAGAGCAAGAGTGAAACTAAAGTTCAGATATGGGAGGATCAACACTCTCCTAGGGGTTTTACACATTCCTAGCCTTGCAAAAAAATGGTTTTGGTAAGCAAGATGAATGATGATGGCGTACATGTCTCATTCAACAAGGATGGATGCAAGATGGTGCGTGGAGCCATGGTTGTGGCAAGAGTAGTGCGCACATGAACTTTGTTTAAGTTTGAAGAAGCAAAATAGTTAGTGCATGAAACAATTGAACTATTTATGAGGCCAAGACGAAATCAAAGGACACATTGCTTCCAGAAGAGAAAGCAATGCTTTGGCTTCAACGGTTATGTGCCTTGGTTGGGTTCATTCAAAAGGTGGTAAAAATAAGTTGTGACTCAAAAAGTGCAATTTTTCCGCAAAGAAATTGGAGTGTCACTCTCACCTGAGAGCACCTTAATGTGTGATATCATTTTGTAAGGGAAATGGTGGAGAAAATGGTAGTGTTAGACAAGGGAAAGTGTAGTGGATTCATTGACTAAGGCGGCATGTGTTAAAGCACATGTTAAGAAGTGTACTTGGTGCATGGAAGAAATGAGCTTCGTAGCCCAAGGCTCCTGAAGAGTGGGTTCATGGTCTCTTGGATAGAAAGTATTCAAAAAGTGGGAGATTGTTGGAACATGTGTCTCATACTCTACATGCATCACTATTTTTGGTGGTGGAACTAATTTTAGTTGGTCAACTTGAGTTTTGCAGAAAAAATAGTGACTCGGATTGAAAGTCTCATTTTCGTGTTTTTGTTATGGTGCAAGCAAGGTTAATTTTGGGATGTGCTTTGGTTATAAAAGTGCATGCTCTCATTGTGAGAGTGACAAGTAGTCAAAACTTGCAAAAGACCAATTGGTAGAATCCTAGGATTGATCTAGATCTACGCCGAAGGAGGAAATTTTTGTCAAGGTTATTGTTCAATAAAGAACGGGTTGATTGGTTAAGGGTCAACACATATTTTTGTTGGACGGCTACATATTGGATCATGGTGGAGTGAGTACGTAAGCCTTGATTTAGAGCCTTGATGGCTTCGTGTTATATTTGTAAGGTGGTTTAAGTTAATACAAGAAGCAAGATTCTTGGTCATTTGTTTACCAAAAAGGTTTTCCTAGGATAAATATTATTTCAAAATTTTTGCTTTTTTATATTTATTTAGACCGCCACTTGTTTCTATTTCTCTATTTAATTTATTGCGTGTTGATCACCCAAAATCCCAAGACTAATTTCCAATTTCTCTCCTTCTATAATTTCCCATATAAAAAAATTAGGAACCAATAATTCATTGATCATTAAGAAAGTTACACGAGAATGGATGCTCTCAACAAAATAATAGATAAATGCCCAAATTCTCATAATGTTAGACTAATTATCCACTAGTTGCTAGCATAGTGACATTCAAAGAACAAATAAAGGGCATTTCCTCATTTTAATTGAATAGCTGTAGGAGCCATAGATATCATAAATTGGTATATTGGTATTCCCTACAAAACTATTTTGATGACCGTCAAGAGTGCTACTTTAGTAATCCATTTATTACTCCAATTGTGAAAACACCTATTAAGCCTTTCCACCAAATCTATCAAATCTGCAGGCTTGGGTTTCTGTAAAAACTGTATGTCCAAGTTAATTGAAAGAGGAATTGTTGTACCGGAAAGCCAGACACATGTTAAATGTTGTGTATAGTTCTCTTGTCAATATCTATAAAATAAATATTGGCTTTGTGCATGTTAATATTTGAAGATAGAGAGAGTAGGAAAAATATTTCAAATAGCAATAGCCTCTTGAACTAATGCTTGATCAAGAGGAAGTCATCTACCGACTGAAGATGTAAGGTTTTTCTCCCTCAAGATGATAGTAATTCCATGAACGGTACCAGTTCCTTAGCACGGTTAATCAATCTTCCTAAACCTTCAGCTGCCAATATGAATAGAAAAAAACTAAAACTAAAGTGAACTAAAATCATTCTTACATATGTCCAAGAAATAGTATTACAGGCTTTAACAATCTAATATAATGAGCCGACACTATTTGCCCCATCAAATTTCCCCTCGCAACAAATTCTCCATGTTCATCTACAATAATTCTTGAATGTGTCCAAGAGATAGCATTATAGGCTTTAGCAATCCAATATAATGAGCTGATACTATTTGACCCAAAATTTGAGCCTTTGCAACAAATTCTCCATGTTCCTCTAAAAAATAGAGAAGGAAGAAGTTCAGCCAACCTATCAGCCAAAAGCTTCGTAAAAATTTAAAACCTAAAGCAACCTTATCAAAGTTCTTTGTGGTTAGCAATCTACTCATTGAGAGTTTCGTTAATGTAGATGCACAACTAGGTAGTACAAGATTGAGAAGTATCATAGGTTTAGTATCATATGCAATGTCAAATTCGGGCTCTAGTAAGCCTTACAAGCACATAAGTGCTGGCTATTAAACTCTATTATAAGCTTCCAAGAGTAACATAGCTTTAAAATTACAAGGTCTATGGATGTATACAATAAATAAATTTCCGTCTCACAAAGAAGAAAATTATGTGATGGCTGCAATGTGTGATAGATAGAGAGGATGGGGGAGGGGAGCGAATGAGCAATAAACTCCTATAGCAACTTTAGATTTTTGTTAATTTTATATAATTCACATTAGGTTCTTGTTGAACACAAGATTCAGTATCATCTGTAACATGTGATCCTTTGCGTAATTTTGGGCATAATCAATCATTAGATCTTTGAGATTTCTGGAGGGAAACATTTTAGTAAATCTATGAAAACAACTGTGTTATATCCTCTTTATCTTACTTGGCAGAATTGTAATTACTCTAGTGACATCTATTTGAATTGAAGTCACAGATATATCATGCTATGAAACCATGAAAATTTCCTGTTGGCTAACTTATGAAATCAGTCAAGAAAATAACATTGAAAATTCCATGCCAAAAATTGACTGGAAATTTATACTCACAGCCAAGGAAGATGCAGCTCGGTAAGCTTCTTACAGAGCCAATTACTCTATAAATAATATATTGCAAAAATTATATACATAGTGGCCACGTACTGTTTTACAATGACAAACTTGAATTCCAAGTTCATTTCTTTCCACAAAGCTCAATGTTCAGTTTGAAATATGCTTGCCAAAAATCTCAATCATCTCACCATCTTTCCAGCTTATTAAATCCAGCTTTAGCACTGAATCAACAAAATAACTATATTTGTGGTTGTCAGTACAAAATCAAAAGTTGCTGTTAAATTTCCGCTACACTGCAACTCAAACAACCAGGTGTTGTATCTTTTTTTATGTCCTTCTCTTTAATCAAGCTTCAAGCAAAGAAGTGAACACTAAGCATTTTTAACCTTAGTTTCAATTTTTTAACTGCCTCTATGGCATCTGGATTTAACCACCTGTTATTGCCATTTGACTGCTCTGCCCATTGGATAACTTTGTTTAGTAGAGTGTGCCCAATAAAACTTCGTTTTTGAATCCCATTTCCATCTCTTCTAGTTTTCCTTGCATTTTCTGATGACCTGACATTTTTGCAACCCATATCTAAGGCCTTCTCCAAGAAGTCTGTAAACCAGTTTTCTGCTTCAATTTTAACCTGCTTTGCTAGTTTCACTTCGTGCCACAGGTCATTCTTTCTCCTCAACTCGGGTGCATCAATAAGCTGCATTTCTGATGGTATTGGGGGTTCATTGTTAAAGCTTTGATTCAACAATTTGGTTGATCCCAATGTATTTGAATGCAAATTCATTTCAGCACATCTTTTGGGAATTGGGTTGTCACTGTTATTTTTACCTCCTATGGATGTCATCATGGAGATCATTCCACTAGGAGTAAAGGACAAGGACTTACCTGATTTCCTTGCATCAGAGAAAGAAGAAACTGAACCCCTAGAGAAAAGGCCTCCTTTTGATCTTTTACTTGCATCTTGAGATAGTTTCTTGAGACGACTTTTAAGTCTTCTCAATGGTGACTCTACTACAGCTGAGTCATGTTTCAATTCAGGAATATCAGGGGACTTTTTGAGATCATTTAGTAATGATGATTCAATCCATGCAGCTGTGGACCCACAGTTCTCGGAGCACTCAACGATATTATTTCCTTCAATATCCAAAGCCCCACTTCTCTGAGGAGACACAGGTTTAGTCCATGCATCCATATGGACAACAAACTGAGATACTTCCTGGTGCAAATCCATGAACCTTTCTACAGAAGCCTCGGGATCTTCAGGTTTTGCTAAGGAGCAGAGTTCAGCAAGCTCACTGCATTGGATTCAAAAGTTTTCAGTGAATCTCGGCACAAAATTTTACAGTAAACAGATATGAAGTGCATAAAATGATTTCATCCTACAAATATCTTTTCCAGATGAGATACAACCCACCAAAACAAAAACAGTAGCTCAGGATTCAAAAATGGAACCCTATCCCAGAAGGCTTATGGATATTATCCAGTTTACTGAATATATACTATGTTACCAGATCCTCCTGGTACATACTTCCACACCCCAACCCATTTTTGACTGCAGTTCGCAAAATTGTACGTAAATTTCTAATATTATTTTCCACATATGCCTGAAGCTAAGTATACGGTCAAATCCCTGAACCCTAAATTTGAGATCCCTGCCACACTCAAACCTCCTCCCCCCAACTATGCTTCATGTAAATTTATACTATGATAATTAAGTTTAACAAACTCGAGGTCAACTAACTTTCCAATTGTTGCAAGATGCACCAAGAAAACCCATTCCAGTAGGATCTATATCAAAAAGTAACCAATACACGAAATTCAGAGTGGTTCATTTTTAGTTGAAACACACCTTACAATCCTAACGATAGTCTCCATTGCAGATACCTCCTGTAATGCTTCTATTGCAGCCAAATAAGATTCCTCGCGCCTCTGCAAAGCTTCCTGCACTATTCAATTCATTAAAGCTCAGAACAAACAAAAGAAGTCCTATGGTCTAATATTCAATAATTCTGTACCATATTTTCCAATTGAAATGTACAAATAACTTAGATTCCTCTAGAGATATTAATCAACAAGTCGTGACCTTGACCAATCACTGTGGCTGTAAGGTTGAACCCATAAATGACCTCCACTGTGAGGGAGAGCGAAGACCTCAGTAAATCCCTATCTATATATACCCCCTCCTGCCCTCCCCCCGCCCCATATTAACAGGCCCCCTCTATTGAAATGTGGGGCAAGGTCTTGTTTGCTTGAATGTTTGCCTGCAAATTACCTCTCCCTCGACTCTAAGTCACATGTTTCAAAAAGATGGGAAAATAGACTCTGCAATGGAAACACTGAAGGCAACTTGACCCATGCACACAATGGGTGCCCTCATAAAATGCAACCAAACATATGAAATGAGTGCTTTTGTATGATGCAATCAATAGGCGACCTTCGTAGCTATTAATTTCCTCCAGCAGTTGTGTTGGTTAATTAAATATCAATAGTATTTCTCTTTAAAATTGAGAGGATCAATGGACTAGAGGAAACTCTGGGGAAAGAAAAGCAATCAAACAAACAAAGCAAAAGCTACAGAGGATGTTTAGGAAGAATAGCATGCAAACAAAATTACAGCACTACCACTACTTATTTTAAAGAAGTTTAAGATAGCGGAAGACATCATAGATTGAAAACTCTACCAAATGAATCCATAAACCTGCTATCGGATAGTTCCTTTTGCCCATTGTTTGGTTTATTTTCACTTAGATAATTATCAGTAAGGTATGGATGAAATTGAAGGAACCAAACAAACAGAAGGAAAGCTTCCAAGCAAACAAGATAGCCTCATCATCAGTAGTTATCATAAGCGAGTTTTATGACAGACCATGCAGCTTAAACTACCAGATGAATTCATAAACCAGTCTGTCCAACGCTTTATTTCACCCATTGTTTGCTTAATGTTTCCTATAACTTGTTGTACTATTGAAAGTGCCGACTGTGGTTGCTTTTACCCATTGTTTCCTTGGATGAACAGTTTGTTTTCCTGTGGCTGAAAACAAAACTACCTCTGCATCCCAATCATTTCCCAAAAACTTGTCATCATACTATTGAAGTGTTGCCCATTGTTTTCTTTATTTTCCTTACATGAACAATTTGGTTTGCCCTATCACAAAAATTAAAGCCCCCCCCCTGCATCTTAACAAACCCTAAAACTATTTTGCAAATGCTAATTCTTCGTTTGGAGTATGGTAAAAATTAAAGCTTCCCTGCATGGCTACAAACCCTTAAAATATTTTGCTTATGCTAATTCTGGATTTGGCCTATGGCAAAAATTAAAGATTGTCATAAAATTATTTTACTAATGCTAATTCCTAGGTAGGCCCAAATATGCAGCAATCCAAACCCTGCAGGCCTATAAAAAGCAGTATCATACCTTTCCAATCGCTCCAAGTCTTTCTGAGAGAGAGGCGCTTGAATTATTCCTGGAAACGATTTCCTTGCAATCTAAAGCGTCCCTATTAAGCCCATTACTCCTGGCCAATCCCTCTTCATGCTGAATGCATGCGCTGACATGATCCTGCAATAATGTAACCAAAACATGAAAAACCACATCAAATTTCTCAAAATCCTAATGACAAAACCAAAACCGGCTAGATTCAATAAACCAACCAAAGATGTACCTACAGCAGATTCTGATAGATGGGCACTCTGTATCTGTAAACCCGATATGCCCTTCCCACTCCTGCTTAAAAACTTGGAAAGTCCATTCACAGCGGAGGTCTTGGCAACCTTGGGGAAGGAAATAGACGTGAGATAATCCTTCCCAACAGAGCTAACCTCATATAATCTCTTGGAGGTTGCCCACAAACTACGCCTCTGCAATAAACCCTCTTTTTCTCCAGAGATTGGATGAAATTTCAGCGCAGGTTCGATGCCCATGTCCAACCGCTTATGATCATGAAGGCTAATCACATCCCGAGGGCTCCCAATTAGCGGATGCCTCCCTGAATCGGCCTAATGCCTCTTAACACCGGAACCGGAGACCCAGGTTGGAGCCTGTCGACATATATGAATTGACCCAGCTGAAGCTTATTGCTCAGCACCAGCTCGTTGTGTTCTTCTGCAAGAAAAACATATGTTGCATGCGAGGAATCAGAGACCTTAACATAGAACCCATGTTTGGGCCACAGATCGTTTGCTTCCAAATCCACAGGCACAATATCAATGACTTGCAGGAGAGAGGAACGGAATTCTCCGGCGGCCTTAACGGTGCTGTTCATGTGCTCTATAAGCCGCATGAGCATCCCGCCCTTCAACGTGGCCATGGGATTTCTTTTCCAATAACCAGAGGAATAACACAATTTCGGTAAATCGAACTCAAATTCTTTTGAACTGGGTCTCCCGCGTGATGTTTTATGAACAGAAAGAATCCCAAATTCAAGTCTGTGGAGTTTGATATGACATTAGATTGCCCGTCTCCATTGGTGGCCGTTGGAACAGAGCTTTAATTGATTTAAGACGGGGATTTCTCCTAACATTTGGTGGAATTAGATTTCCCGACAGCTTTTGACCGCCGTCGGTGACGGCAAAGTATCTTGTTCGGTATTCGTTTTTCGGTGGCGGCGGGGCCACGCGTTTAGTACTTATTTAGTCCTAAAATTAAAAAACTAAATAAAGACATTAAGTAAGTATGCTTTTCTTAATTGGTGGGGTTCCATTTGACCTAACTGGAATGAGTACTCAAATCCAAATCAATTCTGTTTTGGGTTTTAACCATTTCAAACAAAATTCAAGTGTGTCGAGGCATTCATTACCATGTCAAAAGTATCTTCTAAGCAAATGTTGCTAATTTATAAGTAGAGCATGCTTCGCATGCAAATTGATTGCGACTATTTTGGAAATTGCTCTTGATTTTTAATGAAGATATGTAAGAGATACTGATTTATAAGTAGAGGGTGCTTTGCATGTAAATTGATAGTCTAATTTGCATGCGAAGCACTCGTTATTTATAAATTAGTAATATTTATTCGTATGTTTTAATATAATTGTTATTTTTTAATATAATTTGTTTTTAAAGGATTATTGTGTTGTTTTTTTTTTTAAGTTTAAAAATGGGTTTTAAATTCTTTCGTATGTCTAAAATATTGTGTTGTTAGGGTCATATTTAATAAATTTAAAAAAGAAGTTAAAATTGTCTTGTGAGGTGAAATACACATCGAATGTTTAATATCTATTAATAATTTTATCGTATTTATTAAAATTGTATTTTTGTGGGTCGATCATTGTATTCTTGTGTTGGTTCAAAAATCTTTTGAAGTTTTACACTTTGGGTTTTACACGCTATTGTATGTCAAGAAATAAGAAAAAATCTAAATGATAGTCGAATGGATGTACAATTTAAGGTTGATACTTGACTTATAATAATCAAATGGACACTGAGTTTTAGGCCAACCATTAATTACATTGAGAGGCATCATATGAAGGTAGTTGGGGTGTGATGGTGGGATCTAATGTCCATGAATTGTTGATAATTAATGGTTGACCTTAAATTTGAGGATTATATGGAAATTTCAACTTTAAATTTGACATTCATTTGACTGACATTCAATCGAATTCTTTCTTAGAGAACTCAACATAAAAAGAATAATATCTTATCCATACAATGGAGTTTGGGGCCTTTTTATTATAATTTTTTCAACCTCGACATAGTGGTGCAATTAAATAGAGGCAACATATTATCATCCAAAGGTAAATTCATGAAGAAGGTAATGGAGTTATTAATCAATGTGGTAAGTGAAAAATCCAAGATATGCACATTGAGATTGATATCTCTCATTATTTTTCAAACAAATTTATGAATATACATTTCAATAAGTAGTTTAATATATGAATTATTCGTAACTATGTGGGGTGGTGAAGGACTCTAATGTCTATGATATATAAGGAAAGCATTTCATGGCCCGCTATTAGGTCAACGAGTTGATCTATGTTCGATAGAGGGAAATCATCTTTTGACAACCTGCATTGAGATCCTCAAGTCTGTGTAAATGTGGATTTTACCTAAGGCTTTAGTTATAGGACAACGTTGGAAACCCATTGTGGATAGTCAATAGGTATAATAAAATTAGCAGTTAAGAGACGTTGCAACTCTTCTTTGATAAGGAGAGCTATACATGGATGCATCTTGCGGAGTTTTTGTTTGACCGGCCTAGCGCCAGGATATATATCATAGACATTAGAGTCCTCCACCACCCCATTACTCACATCTCTTGACATAGTTATGAACAATTCATATATTAAACTACTTATTGAAATGTAAACTTAGAAAAGGGATCCCACCCACTTTAATTGTTCATTATATATATATATATATATATATATATATATATATATTGAGTCCTCCACCACCCCATTACTCGAATCTCTTGACATAGTTATGAACAATTCATATATTAAACTACTTATTGAAATGTAAATTTAGAAAAGGGATCCCACCCACTTTAATTGTTCATTAACCATGTATGGATTATCAATAATAAATCATTTGTGTTAGAATTATGGAATGGGCTTAGGATGAATGAAAATGACCTCAAGATTATCACCCAAGATTGCATATGCATGACTATTATATAAACGTATATATGACTAATAAAATGATTAATATAACATATCGAGATAATTGGGCCTCCTCATAGGTTGAATATAATATCGAACCTTTGAATCTTCCTTTACCTATACCCTCCAACATTTTTATATAGATAAGTAAGGAAGTTTGGGATAAGAAGGGCTCTCAATCTTTAGGGATTAATGCTCAAAGTAGGCATACCCTATTTTGTGGATAAGCACTAAAGATGTTGTTATTTATAAGTGACTTATAAATATGTCATTATAAATAAATATGAATAATGATTTGCACATACACATTTCATCCATAAAGTGTATAATATAAGTCCATCTTTGGCCATGCGCAAAGTTGTATATCCTTATCTAACCTAACATTCCCCCTTAAGATGTACTTGTAAAACGAGAGTATGAAAATAAGCTACACTAACCTAATTAAGCTTAGTAAAGATGGTATGCACATTATTGTGTGTACATCATCACCCCTTAAAAGAAATTTGGAGAAAGTGAGCAAGGTAAAATAGCATATATGTGTACTAACAACTAGACCATGTTTATGTACCCATGTATAATAAGTGCAAAGATATATCATTAGAATGATTGAACTAAAGATGATGTTGAAGAATGTCTATATATTGATGAGAATAAAATAATGCCAAATTCATTATGGATTTCATTCCATTTTGTCATAATACATAGGTGTCGAGAAGTTGTAATAGCCACATGAAGAAGAAAATGGTGCTAAAAATGAGGATCTCTTTGTAGAATATAGGGTGAAGAACATATATATTAGGTGCACTTAAACATTGAATAATATATCTTATATAATATGTATGAGTGGAAAAAATCTACCTCTCAATAAGTGAAGTGTTCTCGAGGTTGTCGAGAAGCATCAACCCAAGTATATCCATCCTCAATATATATCCTAGAAAATTGATGTGTCAATGTATAAATACTTATTGGAAAATTCCTACAAAGTGAGAAGTTCACTATGATGTTATGAACAAAAATGTTGGATATTTTATAGTTTAATGCATCATATTAGAATATATTATTATGTATGCACAAATGAGATGTTAAGAGACAAATCATTATAAATAGGCTTAAGTAGGGATTATAGGGAGTTTTGATAAGATGTGACTCCTTCATTCTAGGAGATATCAAACATATATGGAACTCAACATCTTATGAATAATATTAATAGACTTTAATATGTGCAAGATTAACCTAAATTTAACAATTTAACATTTGGTACCAAAGAAAGGAGAAAAGGAAAAAGCTAAGGCCCGTGAAAAGTGTGGAAATGTTGGTTTGATTATAGGGTACTACCAATTAATTTTTGGTTTCCTAATTCATGAAAGTATGATTCTTTAATTTAATGTTTAGTTGAGAGATTTTTAGCTTATTTGATTATTGAAATGTTAGAGTAGGGGTGTGAGATTTATTTGTTTAGTGGAGAGTGAGAGTCGAGATATGAGATTTATTTATTTATGAGAGTACGAGGACAAGAAACAATTTATTTTAGAATAGTTTGCATTAGATTAATAAATGTTAAAATATTTTTGTTAGTTATTTGTTGAAGTGGAAGATGATTTTTTTGTTTGTGAAAAATCCAAAAAGTGATTTCTGCAAAGGAGGAAATGCTTTTTTAAGTCATAATTGAATTCTAGAAGATTTAAAATCTAGTAAAATAGATATATCTCTTACATTGTATATCAAATTAAGGTATTTTTCTAGAGACATCAAAAATATTTCTACAAGTTTTATTCATATAACTTCAAATTCAATGATGCCTGTGCCTGTGGTGAAGAAATATCTATTTAAAAGACATGATTGTTGAAGGAAAAAATCTAGGTGTAAGAGAATATCTGCAATGAAAGTGTACAAAGTTTTAGCGGTAAAAGAACATTACGTAAAATATGTGAAGACACACAAAAAGAGAGGAAAATCAAAGCCTTATTCATTTCAAAAATATGAGTGTGATATCTACTATAAGACCATATTGAAAAAATGAAAAAATAATATCAATATGTAAAAAACTTGCACAAGAAAAAGGTATTGTTAAAAAGCAACATAATTTATTACAAAGTATTATTGTAAAGTTGTGTTATATAAATTTAGGGTTTCCTTGATTTTTGTAATTTTCATTACAATATTTTTATTAAAAATGTAAAGTTATAGGAAAATTTTGAAAAAAACACGAGTTTGTGTGGGGAAAGCACATTAATTGTATTATTTTGACACGGCAGTAAATTTCACGTAAAATTTTCAACACATTGAAAAATTAAACCCTCATTATCTTGGAAAAAATGATTTTCATTTTTTGTAATCATTTGTGAAAAATAATTATTTTTCATAATAAGTGAGCTAAAAATATTATATATACATGGGTAAATTGTCGCTTATGTCCGACACCCATACAAGTACTTTTCATTCATCGAAAGGGAAGTAGATGGAAAAAATAAACACAATTATGAAACCATTGAGCATCAAAACACATATGGCTAATCGGGCCATATTAGTCAAGGTCAAAGGAAATGAATGAAAGAGGCCCATTAGTGACCTCAAGTTCACCACTAATGAATGGATCGCAAATTATAGTAGCGGAAAAATAGTGTTAAAATGTTGAAGCTAAGGCCTTGGTCTCCAAGTGAGAGTTGTTAGGAGTGTATAGGGGTTTAAAAACTAACTTGATTGTATTTTGGATATTGTGTAATTCCTAATGTGTGTTCATAATATAGATAAGACAAAGTATACAATATGTAATGATCTCTAAGTATAAGTAGAGAATGCAAAGAACCATTGTTGTCAATAAATGGAAGAAGGGACTTGGGAACCAACAACCCCTTAAATTGTATAAAACCATGTAAGCACACTAGTTAGAAGGTTGATCTTGATTTCCACTTTAAATTCATGTTTAAGTTCTTGATTCAATAATATAATTCAAGTATATTATTATCTTTCTTTATTATGTTTATATTTTCTTATTAAGTGGTTTCTATTGTGTAGATATGCGTTTATGTATGTTATCCTTTGTTTTATCAATTACACATTATTCTAAGAGTAGGAAATGGGATAGTATGAGTTTCTCATGGACTATAACTTGTGGAATGTCTTGATTAGAGATTTTAGGTCAATATATTCAATCTAATAAACAAATAAATGAGAAGTTATTCTTAACATATTGTTCAAGATAAACAAAGAAACGAAAATGACACACACAAGATTTATCCCTGGAAACCCTTTCGAGAAAAACCAGTATGATAACTTCTCTCTCTTATTGCACTAACTTAATCAAGCTTGAATACAATAATGTACTTCCAAGTTCTAGCTTTACCCTACTGCATGTCCAACTATATGTAATCACATCAATAGGAAATTGTCAAAGTGGTTTTATAATACAATGGGTACCAAAACCATGGGCTAAAAAAAAAACCATAATAGTTCCCCATAAGTCATGGGTTATGACACCACCCATATACATGTATAGATAAAAATCACATATCTATAGTCCTGGGAAAATATGGATCCCAAAACATTTTCTCAGGGGCCAACCCCATAACCCCGATTTGGGAGCTATTGCCCCCCCAATCGGGCCAATCCCAAACCCTTAATAACACCTACGTGGCAGGGTGTACAATACTCTTGGGTATATAGTATGTAAAATATACAACATATTCTAACACTAGGGACCTCTTTTAATAATGGTTATGTTGTTGGGACTTGAAAATATTAATATGGTTACTAAGACAACCCGATATGGAAATGTGAATACATGAGAAGAGGAACCGTTTCTGAAGATGAAGAGGCCATGATATCAATTAATGAAAAACAAATCAGGTCACAACATGTATATGTAAAAATTTAAATATCTTATGACACAAAATCCTAGAACAACTAGCTACATGATTATCTCAAATAGAATATTACAATTTTCCGTATAATGACAAAGAGGAATACAAATGGATGGATGAGAAGATAGAAAAAATACACTAACTAGATAAATAGACTGAGATGTAGACCAATGGTTTGAAATGCCATTGATATGTATATAACTAAAACTACTACACATATTTTTTTATTCATTTGATTCTATGAAAGCACATTTTATTTTTAGATTGTGAGGTAAATTTGTAAAAAATCCGTTTTTAGGTTAAATTACCAATTGTGGAAAAGGTCGTAGTTCTAATTCCATGCGGCATAGTAGATTAGTTGGGTAGGCACCAAAGGGATGTAGTATTATAAGAAGTGGGATGAAGGGGAAATGACTAGAATCAAAGTGGGCCTTGAAGATTCTAAGAAGGATCGAGAGAAGAAAAGAGAAGAATAATATGAATGCAAAGAGAAGTGAAATATTACAATAGACAAGGAAGTTTAGGTGTTATATTGGGGAAGTTGTAACCAATTTAAGTAGTAGTAGAGTAGGCCGATTGATTGAGGAAGGAGGAAAGGGACCTACTAGATAAATAGAGGAGGAGAGAGAAGGAGAAGATAAAAACAACCAAGAGGGTGTGTAGGAAGGCATTGACTATGACAAAAATGACCGAGAGGGTGCACAAAGAGGCGTTAACCATTATTGTGGAATTAGGAAGAGGATAAAAATGATCAAGGAAAGGAAAGAAGAAAAGAAAAGTAGAGGATTAGAGATAGTTAGGAGTATATTTAGGAGACAATTGAAAATTAACCCAGAGAATCCATCTTGGAGACCATGATATTGGGTAGACAGAGGATAAGTAGTATGTGATGAGGAAAGCATACATGATCTACACACATCAATAGAAGATGAAAATACCCCTCTTCTAGGATATATGTCCTTTGATCCAGATAGGGAATTGATAACTTGGGGTTGTTTGTGTTGTCATACTAAATGTCTAGAATGAAAAATTTAAAATTTTAGCCATGAGAACTAAACCCCCACTTGAAAATTTCCTCTCTCGGTTATTGTAAATTGTTTCTTAGCCATCCCGCCCACACTAATCCTCATTCGCCTAGTAGGAATGTGATAATAATATTTTCAAGTGTGTTTCATGTGTAGATATGTATGCCTGAGGTGATTGAAGAAGTCACTGAGATTCAATGAAGAACAAGATGTTTTCAAGAAATGTCTTCAAAACATATCGTGTACTTAGACAAAATTCAAGGGAAATTACCACACTCTTTGTTGAGTTAATACAAGATTTTAATAGGCTTATTACATAGTATCTAATGTATTAAAATTCTCTTTTTAAGGTTGAAATACATTTTCATTTCCTTTAGCCTTAAATTTTCTCTTATTTGGAAATTTTGCACCATTGGAGTTTGGAACACTTAACCTATATTTTATCACATTACATCTAAAAGCTTAAAATCAAAGTCTCTAACAACATGACAAGTTTCATCCAAAGAATGATAAATGTTAAAGGTAGTTTTGCCTTTAATAATTGAAAGTAAATTATTTGAAAAATACTTTGAATTTAATTATTTTGGTTGATAGGTCATTTTAGTAACCATGGTATCCAAGTGAAGCATATATTCATTAATAGTCTCATTTGGTAAATTTGTTGATTTGAGATCATTTTATAAATATGATTTTCATACCAATATATTTTTGAAAATGGGTCAAGAAATAATCAACTAAAGTTAAGGATGAGCACACAAAGTCACATAATAAACACATGTAACCAATCATGTGAATAATCTTTTAAACTTCTTGGAAATAAGTTAGTGAATAATTTATCATCAATTAAAAACATAGGAAAGGGACATTTAAGGCTCTAAACATAATACAAAATATGTGGAAAAGAGACATCTAAGGCTCTAACGTGATAAATAAGGGCCTCCTTTTCCATTAAACAATTTGATTTTGGAGCAAAACCATATTTTAAATGGATAAACATGTACTTAATAGGCTAATGGATTTAGGAGATGTTCACAAGGTTCCAACAAAGTGCTCGCTAGTGAGTGAGGGAAATTGCTACGCCCTTAACATATTGCTTGTATTAGGATATGAGTAGCCGACTTGTGGCTTACCATATCATTTTACTATATCATTTATAGTTTCTCATGCTTAGTAGGTCAGACTTGGTGATGGCCATAACATATGAATAGTATATATAGGGGATTGTAGGTAGTAGTTCATCATCATTTGAGCATTTGAGTCTTATTGTATGGTTTGGAGGTTGCCCCCTCAAGTGGCGAAGCTATTTTAATTGCATATTGAGATCATTTATCTGTAATATTGTGTTATTTGGTGTTCTATTGTTGCTCATAATCTAAATTATACAAGTAATTTCATTACAAGTGGTATCGAGCTACGATTTGGGCCAAAATTAGGGCCAAACCCTAATTTTTGTTTCCAATATATCTTGCGAACCAGAGTGAATTTGTTAGAATTTTTTTACCAAAGTTGTGAATAATTCAAGTAAGATTCCCTAAAAATTTCAGACTTTTTTGATTTATTTTGTAAAATTTATTACAAATTTAGGGTTTTTCATAAAATCGCTCCCTAGGCTACAATTTGTGGAATTTTTCCAAGTTCTTTACATTTTTGAAAAGCCCAAACTATTAGTAATATCTTCTTGTGTTTTTCCTATTCGGCTGAATTTGTATCAAAACCCTAAACCCTAGGGTTTGACATCATGGTGGGGCCTTCCACAAGAGCCAAAAAGAATCTGGTCACTCCGGGTAAAACCCCAAATAAAGATGGGGTAGTGATTGAAGAGTTAGAGTCAGAAGGGGTAAATACAAATTCCTCAGCACTAGGGTTTACCTCAATTGATCATAAGGTGAGCCAACTCGAGTATGAACTACGAAATGTACAATCTGAGATGGCATGTAAAGGAGACATAGACCAAATCAATCATGGTTGATGATATCATGCAACATATAAAGGGTAAATAATATGTCCCAAATCAGTCCCAACTCAACCAAGGAGGATCTTTCATTTCAAAATAATGGGCAAAATAACCATGTTGGATCACTTTTCCAGCCCAATCAGAATCCAACTTATTCGCAACCACGGAACATGATGTTGAAAGTGGAGATGCGCAAATTTGATGGGAAGGATCCACTAAATTGGATAAATCAAATGGAGAACTTCTTTGAGTTACATCAAACCCCATCGAGACAAAAGGTGACCTTGGCATCCCTATATCTTGAACTAGACCAATTTGTTTGGTATCAATGGTTATGTGCTTAGAGGCAGAAGAATGGTCTCAGTGTCACTTGGCCAGTTTTTACCGAGGAGTTGCAATTGCATTATAGTTCCAATGTTTCAGATAACTACTTTAGTCAATTGGAAAAGTTACGACAAACAGGATCAGTCAAAGATTATGTGCATCAATTCCAAAACCTATCCTTAAGGGTGGAGAATATTACGTAAGGAATCTAAATGAATTGTTTCTTGGGGTCTTAAGGACCACGTAAAGCATGAGGTACGTATGTTTAATCCACTCAAGCTTTTTTATTTTATTATCAAAGCACGTAGAGCAGAGGAAAATTTTCTTTGTAGTAGGAGGCACCTTTCATTAACACCATAGAATGTAGTACCTCTTCCCCATCATTTGTTCGGCCAATTAGACGGACTCCTCAACAAATGGAAGAAAAGGGAGTAAAAGGATTATGTTTTAACTATGACACCAAATATGGACCAGGACATAAATGTGCTAAGAAGAAGTTGTTCTATATCAAAGGAGGAAATGAGGATGAAGATGAAGTTAAAATTATAGGAGAGGTTGAAAACCCGGTAGAAGATGAGGTAGAGGATCACCAACCTACAATTTCTTACCATGTGTTGTCAGGTATTAGTACTCCTCAAACACTCAAGGTTATTGGTTATCTCAAAAATCAGAAGGTGACGGTGTTGATTGATTCGGGAGTACTCATAACTTTATAAATAGTAAGTTAGAATTCCCGCCTCAATTGCTTTATTTACCCAACTCCGAAAATGCAAGCTATGATTGTGGATGGTGGGAGAGTCAAGTACACAGAAAGTGCCATAGTATCAATATTTCCATGAGATACTAAATGTTAGACTCACCTATGTTTGTTATTTCTATGGGAGGGGCAGATATTGTTTTAGGTGTCCAATGGCTCATAACCTTGGGTACTATAGAAATGAATTTCCAAGAATTGTTCATGTGATTTCATTCGGAAGGAAGGAAAATACAATTGAAAGGGTTGGTAGCTAAGTCTCCACAGATTATTAGATCTCATCAGATGTAGAAGGTTCTTAGAAAAGGATTAGATGGATTTGTAGCAAAGTTCTTTTCCATAGAGGTACCAAATACATAGTCTTCAATGCCACCCGATCTTCAGAAGATTGTTGATGCTCACTCGTCTATTTTTTATGTAATTATAAAGGGACTACCACAAGTTAGGGATCATGATCATGCCATTCGGTTGATTCCAGGGAGACAACCACCTAATATCAAACCATATAGATACCCATATTCCCAAAAAAAGTGAGATCGAGAAAATGGTGCAGGAAATGTTGAAGGAAGGTATCATCAGGCATAACCAAAGCACATATTCTTCACTAGTGGTCATGGTACATAAGAAGGATGAAACATGGAGGATGTGTCCAGATTACGAGAACTCAACAAGTACACCATCAAAGATAAGTTTCCTATTCTAGTGATTGATGATTTACTTATGAATTGCATGAAGCTATTTATTTCAAAAATTAGATATTCATTTGGGGTACCATCAATTAGAATAAGAGAGGAAGATGTTTATAAAATGGCTTTCATGACTCATGAGGGCCATTATGAGTTTTTGGTAATGCCTTTTGGTCTTACAAATGCTCCTCGAACATTGTTTTTAGGCCATTTTAAAGGAAATTTGTATTAGTTTTCTTTGATGACATATTGATTTACAATAAGACATGGGAAGAACACTTGCAACATGTAAATAAAGTGTTGGAAGTTTTAGAGAAACATAAGCTCTATGCAAAGCCATCCAAATGTTCTTTTGGTGTAAAAGAGGTAGAGTACTTGGGTCACATTGTATCCCGTGAAGGTGTCAAAGTTGATCCTCCGAAGATCAAAACTATGGTGGAATGGACAATGCCCAAAACTCTCAAAAAATCTTCGAGGGTTCCTAGGACTAACAAGGTACTACAGAATATTTGTGAGGGGATATGGTATAATCACGGCTCCACTCACTACATTGCTAAAGAAGGATGCCTTCCATTGGACAGATGCAGCCACTAAATCCTTTGAGCAATTGAAGGAAGCCATGTGCACCACCCCATTTTTGGCTACTCCCAACTTCTCAAAAACCTTCATTGTTGAATGTGATGCTTCTAGGATCCAAATTGGGAGCAATTCTAATGCAGGAAGGAAGACCAATTGCATTTGAGATTCATCAATTCAAAGGAAAATATCTTCTCAAACCTATCTATGAGAAAGAAATGGTGGCTATTCTTCATGCAATCAAGCAATGGAGGCCCTATATAATGGGTAGAAACTTCAAAGTAAAAACTGATCATGATAGTCTCAAATAATTTTTGGAGCAAAGGTTATCTTATGAGGAACAACAAAAGTGGGTAACAAAATGTTGGGTTATGATTTTGAAATCATATACAAAAAGGTTTGAGAAATCATATTCCTGTATTAGAGATTTTTGAGAACCAAAGACATTAAGGAATATTTGATCAAGTTGAAGAATTTGAGCATAGAAGATGCGACGTGAGAGGATGAAGGTTTTCATGCAACAACATCTAGGATTATTCAATGTTGAGGACAACATTGGTTTGAAGGAAGGGCATGTTACGCCCTTAACCTATTGTTTGTATTAGGATATGAGTAGCCGACTTATGGCTTACCATACCATTTAACTATATCATTTATACTTTCTCATGCTCGTGAGGTCAGCCTTGGTGATGGCCATAACATATGAATAGTATATATAGGGGATCGCATGTAGTAGTTCATCATCATTGGAGCATTTGAGTCTTATCAGTATGGGTTGGAGGTTTCCCCCTCAAAGTGGCGAAGCTATTTTAATTGCATACTTGAGATCATTATCTACAATATTGTGTTATTTGGTTTTTTATCACGCTCATAATCTAAATTATATAAGTAATTTCATTATAGAAATCTTCCTTACGCCATACACGTCTAAGTTCCTGTAAGTTGATGTTTTAGGATTCCTATGGTATAGTATCATACATGGAAGGTTTTAGTTTTGTAATATGGGAGACTTATCAATGATACAAATAACAAAAGGTTCTAGAATAAAGAAATATGGAACAAGGTAGTTGATAGGGTTCTTCATCACTTGGTTGTCTCTGAGGATGAGATAATGTTTGAAGTCTAGGGATGATGTTGATATGGTTCTTCATATTATGAAGTTATTTTATGATGTTGGTAGGATTTATATGAGCATTATAATATACCATGGAATCCAAAAACATATTAAAATGATAATAATGAAGAATATATAATAGTTTACACAAGGAAAATGCATAAATACCATGATATATATGTAAATATCCACTAATTAGTAGTTAAGAATGTAAATAAGTGTTAACCAATGGTTACCATGAGTCATTATGAGTGAAAAGACATAACATTTACTTTTTAAATGTTATATAATGATGTAAAATGTGGGGGAAGAGAATATCACGAAAATGAGTGAGAAGAGTTGATATAATCACGAAGATGAAAGAGAGGAATCAATGTAAGAAGTGAGAGATATGAATATAATTGATTCAAACATATATTTTTGAATTTTATGTAATTGAGATCAATATATATGTGATATTTGTGTTTTGAACCATTCATGTGTTAAGTATTATGTTTATTCATGTTTAATAAAGGATAAATACTTATTTTAGAAGAGAGAGATACCCTTCTTTGTGATGTTAGCTCTAGCTAACATATACAAACTTGTAAGACCCACAATCATGTCAGTCTTATACCAACAATAGAATATGATTATTTAGAGGTAACATTATTATTTGGCTTATAAAACCATTTAATAATAGATAAGTTTTATAAGTTACAAAATATATGCACATCATAATATTCTTTTCAATATTTGAAATAGATGTAATATATATTGAAATATGATAAAGAATATTTACAAAAATGGGCATTTAAGGGTCTAATGTGATACATTTGAATATATAGAAAAGAGCCATCTAATACTCTAATATAATAAAGAAGGGTCTTCCTCCATTAAACAAATCAAGAATGGGAACAAAACCATATTGTAAATGGATAAGCATGTACTTAATAAACCAATGGATTTAGGACAATGTGATTATTTAGATGTGATGCTTTAATTTGGCTTTTATAATTTTTAATAATAGTTAAATTTTATAAGTCACAAAATGTATACATCATAGTATTTATTTCAATATGTGAAGTAGATGTAATATATGTTGAAATATAATATTTTTCGAAATATAACGGTTCACAATATGTGAAAATCTTTAAAAATTGGACGAACTTAAGAAGTATTAGTTAGACATGTTAATAAATTAGAAGCATTTGATAAGAAATGTTAGATTTAGCAAGGGAAATATAATCCACATATCATAGATCCACCATTAAAGCCGAAGATTATAAATTATGATATGCAATGACTTGATACAGACATAACTTGAAATAGATGATAAATAACATAGCTTAATGAGCTAGAGCTGAAAGTAAATAATAAACAAGAGAAAAGATAGATAACACCAGATTTAAGTGGAGAAACCCGAAGGAAAAAATTCCACTAGTAAAGCATTGTCTTTATTAAGAATTTACGCAAGTTTAACTCAACACTTCCACTTCCAGTTTAGCGATCATTCACAATGTCTCGCTCAACTATTTTCTTGATCAGTTTGATCTAAAGATCATCAATCGTATCTTATAGTTAGATCATAGTCTTTCTGTTTGTCATACAAATGTATACGTTGTAGACAGGTCAAATCATGAGAGGGATCGCCACATCAATGTGGATGGGTGAATCACTAAACCTCTTAACTCTTTAATGTGAAAGACCTTCACAATAAAGTTTGATGAACAAAATTTTAATTTAAATTTGGGAGTCCTACAATGGCTGATCCCACTTGACATTATCATCCCAACATTCCCCCTTAATGTTAATTGGGAAGACAAATCAAGCAAGCCAAATTTACCTTTTTATACAAAAGGATTTACAGACCTTGAATCAATGATTCAAGCTAGCATGCCAATAAGGGAAATCCACAGATATTCCCATACATAAATTCTTAAGACCAGTGCTTTACGTTTGAAAACTTACATCGTACTATGGAGCCTTTTATAAACTAATGCATACCCATGACTAAGCTTCACTAGGATTTACAAGTAACTTCACAAAATGTGACACATTTACTTATTACAAAAAAAGGAAGTATTGGAATTTTTCAATAGGCCGTTAAAAGGTGGCATTGTCATGCACACTCCCCCTCAAGGAAACTCTGATAGGCCCAACAAGGCATGAAAATTTCAAAACTTGACAGAACACAACGATTTTGTGAAGATATATGCAACTTGATCTTCAATTAAACAGAATTTGAGATCAATATCACCATTCAAGACTTTCTCTCTAATGAAGTGCATATGAACTTCAATATGCTTAAATTCCTTTGATGTTGAATTGGATTCTTTCATGAGAGAAATACAACTCGATCATGTCACATAGAAGAGTAGTAATCCCTTTGACGCCCATGTGCAGCTCATCCAATAGTCTTTTCAGCCACATAACTTCTTTGGCAACTTCCATAAGCACTTCTATACTCGCTTAGTAGAAGATATAAACATTGTTGGTTGCTTTTTGCTACTCCAAGTGATGGCACATGTACCCAACTTGAAAAGATATCCAGAAGTAGACTTTCTATCTGTAACATCACTAAGCATGATCAGAGTCACAATAACCAAATAATTGTGCATCATTACAAGAAGAATAATAAAGACCATAATTGATTGTTCCTTTAATATATCTCAAAATCCTTGTTGCCATTTTCCAATGATCTTCATAAGGTTCTTACATAAATCTTGAAACTACTCCTACTGCATAAGAAATATCAAGTCTAGTAATATTCAAGTAAATTATACTACCAATTAGCTTCCTATACAGAGTAAGATCAAATTTAGCACATGATGGTTTAGGGTCTACTAACTTAAGCACCACTTGATAGATCGATTGACAATGCTTACAATCAATCATGTTAAATCTTCTAAGAAAATTCATAACATACTGAGATTGAGATGTAACAATGGACTTATGATCTTGAAATATAATCATGCCAAGAAAATGATTTAATAAACATAAATTAGTCATTTCGAAATGTTGTTTAACTTTTCTTTGATTATAATAATTAAATTTCTATCACTCGCTAGTAATAAAAAAATCATCAACATAGGGGATGACCCTGTGGTGAACTGGTGGGGCGCTTAGCCTGTAGAGCCAACAACCCAAGTTCAAACCCATCCCCAAGGATTTCATATCCTAATTTACCCGCGACATGTGGAGTGGGGTATTTACATGTCACCTAGGGGGTACGTCCCTAGCCTAAATTTAATGGAGGAAGTGATGTGACCTAGGTGTGAATATCGTGAAAATTTAAAATCTTCGCAGCTTGAAGTGACCGTCTGCGGAGGAACCTTTTGATCTTGTGGCACCTAAGTCAAGGTGGTCATCACCGGCGTGAACATGATCCCTCTCGGTCAAGCAAAGGTGGAGAGGAATGGAAATGGCCTAGCGCAGAAGCTCTAGAAAAGGAAGGGGTGTCTTTGTTGGTAAGGTCTTGTGGCCCTGGGGTGGTCGTTAAATTTCTGGTCTTGCAGCTAGGGTTCTCGGCGGTAAAAAATCTGATCGAGGAAATTGATCCTGGCAAAGGGTCCCCTTCTTCCCAGCCCTCGGGGAAGGAGATCCCCTCTTCAACTGCGGGCTTGAGGTGTGTGTTCTGCGCCCTCCGGAGGAATTCAAGGTGGGCGGATCAAATTCAAAATCTCCAAGGAATTAGTTCCTGTTGATCTTCCCTGTGAGAGAAAAAAGGACTTTGTGGATATCCGAGAAAGGAGGGAAATTTGCTACAAATTCGTTGGTGCCAATTTCTCTAGGAGGAAAATTCGAACTGGATTTACTAGTTCTAGGGGCAAGGAGGGAAACCTCAAGGTCCTCTTTCTTCTAACGACTTCTTTCAAGTCTTATTTCATTCTGTGACCTTTGTGGAAAAAGTTTTTAAAGGGGGCCCCGGTTTCTAAACTCCTCCAACTTATATATGAGACCTTGGTCCCCTGATTTCAATCCAAAGGTGGAAGCTATTCACAGAGCTCCACTCTGGCATAAATTTCCCAAATCTCCCCGCAGAGTTCTAGAACTCTGCCTCTCTAAAATCCATCGCCAGCTCACTTGGTTCTTGGGTGCCTATTTCCAATCCGTCTCTTTTCAAAATGGAGAAACCCTTCAGCATGCATTTGTGTTGATATGGAATTATCTTCCCCCTTGCCGAGTTTTGTATTATTGCCTTCCCCTAAGGGTCCCAGATCATCAGAAATAATCTATGAAGGGTTGAGTTTTAAGTGCTTCTCTTGCGGGGCCTTGGGCCATTTGAAGAAGGATTGTCAGGGTTTTGGAAAAAAGGATGGATCCCTCTTTTCCTCTCATTCGTCTGGATCGAGATTGGTTCTAGCTCAATCCTCTACCCCTTCCCTCCCCCTGTGTCTCTCACTATCAAGGTGGTCTCGAGGACTGGTAGATTCTTTGTTGCCCTTACTAGCCTTTTGGAAAACTTAAGTCCTCGCTCGTTGTTAAAGGAGACGGAGGATGTGCATAGGGATTCAGGTGCTCTTGTCTCCTTGATTAAGGAAGGAATCATGCAGGGAAAGCCTCCTCGATGGAAACTCTTAACGGTGGATTTTGAATAACAACTGTCGGGCTTTGGATCTGCCCAACTCCACAGTGGGAATCTAGAAGATGGTGAGATTGTTCCAGAAGGTTTAGTTCCCGTCTTGGTTCCATCTAAACTAGCCTCATGTCAAGATGGTATGGGGGTTGCTATGTGTGGCTCCACAAGTAAAAGGGGGAGAAATTCAAAGTAGGAGGTGGCCCAATTGGAGGTCGATGCAGGGAAGCAAAGAACCCTAAAATTTGATCTTACTGATCCCGGGAAGGTGAAACCCCTTCCCTGTGTTCAATGAAGTTCTTCTCCTGGAATGTCAGAGGTCTTAATTCCTCTGAAAAACAATGCTTGATCAAGCGTTATATCCTCTCCTCGGAGGCTTGTCTGGTTCTTCTTCAAGAAACTAAGTTACCCACTGTTGAAGCCGAGTGCCTTTGGAATAGGTCTTTTAGAGGCTAGAAAGGAGTCTTTTCAGACTCGATTGGTGCTTTCGAGGGGCTCGGGATTGTTTGGAAGGAAGGTGTTGTAATGGTGGAATTGCAAGCTCAATCCCTCAACTGGCAACTTGTAAGAGTAAGTTTCTGGTGCTCTCAGCTTAATTTTCTTTTATAATGTTTATGCTCCTTCTAGATATTAGGTAAAAACCTCTCGGAGGGATTTGCTTCATTCGGTCTCCGCCTGGTGATCGATGTTCATTCTTGGCGGGGACTTTAATGCCATCTTTGATAGCAGGGATAAGAAGGGGGATCATCCGAAACCTTCAGTCCCAAAAATATTTCTGCTCCTTCATTAGAGAGGGGGCCCTTTTGGATTTAGAGCCTAAGCAGGGCTGGTTTACCTAGAGTAATAAGTGTAAGGGATTTAGTAACATTGCAGAAAGATTGGATAGATTTCTGGTTAGTCCTAAATGGAATCTAAATGACATTGTGCTTGAATGTTCCGCTTCATCTTGCCGTGGTCTGGTCGATCATTTTCCGGTGTCCCTATCTGATTAATTTTGATGTTTCCCCTCCTAGATCCCCATTCAAATTCGAGCTAATGTGGTTAAGGGATGCTTCTCTTGAAGGTTGGGTCGACCTTTGGTGGAACTCTTATAAAATTGAGGGTTCCAAGATGTTTGTGCCTGCTCAAAAACTAAAAATATTAAAAAAGGATTTGAAGAGTGAACGTCAAGTATTTCAAAACCTCTTTCAAGAAAAAGCTAGAGTTGAAGCTGAGTTGAAAGCCCTTAATCTAAAAAAATTCAGTGGATGTACCAAGAAGATTTTGCTCTTGAAAAGCTCTCTTAGGTGAGTTAGGAGAATTGCTTCTCAGGGAGGAAATATATTGAAACAAAAATCTAGGGAGCTCTGGCTGAAGGACGGTGATAGAAACACTAAATTATTTCATGCCTCTGTAAAAGAAAAAGGAATTCGAATTTCATTTCAGAAATTAAGAATAGTGAAGGGGTTCGTCTGGTGGAGCAGAAGGATATCATCTCTGAAGGGATTAATTTCTTCTCCTCCTTGCTAGGGATGTTGCCTCCTTTGAGGCCGAGTAGACCTCCCTCTTGGATGGCATCCCCGCTCTCATCTCCGAGAATCAAAATGCTGAGCTCTTGAAGCCTTTCTCCTTCTTAGAAATTGAGAAAGTTGTATTCTCCTTGAGAATAATAAAGACCCCGACCTGATGGCTTCCCTGCCGATTTTTTTCAAAATTTTGGGGCATTGTGGGTTATGATGTATGGGTGGCTATTGAGGCTTCAAGAAGATCCCACTCAGTGCTTGGAATGCTTAATAATACCTTCATTTGCCTTTTCCTAAAATGCATCAACCTTCCTCCTTCGGGGACTTCAAGCCAATTTCCCTTTGTAATACGTCTTACAAAATCATTTCCAAGGCCATTGCCCTTCGTTTGAAACCTATTTTGGATCCCCTCATTTCTCATGAACAAACTAGATTCATGCCTAGTCGATCTATCCTTGACGGTGTCATCTTGTCTCATGAGCTGACTCACTCTCTCTCTTCCTCTAACACCCCTGGTATGATGCTAAAATTAGACATCACAAAGCTTACGATAAGCTTAATTGGAGGTTTCTCATTAGGGTCCTTCTTAAGTTTGGCTTCTCCAAGCACCTTTGTGAGTGGATTTTCAGTTGCATTTCTGGCCCCCCTTCTCCGTTCTTATTAATGGGAGTGTTGAGGGTTTCTTTGGTAGTAATCGTGGTATTAGGCAGGGGGATCCCCTGTCCTCCTTCTTATATATTCTTGTGGTGGAAGCCCTTGTAGATCCATCAAAGTCAAATTGGGGAAGGTAAGATTAATGGCTTAAATATTGTGGATGGTATTCCTCCTCTTACTCACCAGCAATTCGCAGATGACACTTTTCTATTCAGCAGGGCCTCCACCCGAGAGGCTAAGGAGTTAAAGGATTCTTTGACAAATACTCTAAGGTGGCAGGGCAAGATGTTAGTGTGGCTAAATCCTGCATTTTCTTCTTCAATGTTGCCTTGCAAATAGAGTCAAGAATTCTGAATATTTTCAATTTCAAAAAAGGACACCTACCTGTCAAATATCTCGGTATTCCTTTGTTTAAAGGTGCAGGTAAGAATTCCCTGTGGAATGATTTACTCAGTTCTCTAGATGTTAAACTGAATGCTTGGAAAGGTAAATGGCTCTCCCTCACCGGGAGACTTATGTTGATTAAATCAGTTCTATGTGTTGCTCCTCTGTATCTTCTTTTCGGTCCTTAAAATCCTAAGGGTGTTCTTGATAAAATTAAGGGCATTTTGAGAAATTCCTGTGGCAAGGTCTCTCCGAGGAAAAGAAGCTTCCCTTGATCAACTGATACATTAACAAAGCCTAAAGAGCTTGGTGGCATGGGCATCCTAAATCTGGGTTTGCAAAACATGGCACTTGGTGCTAAATTGGTCTGGAGGCTTATCTCCAATCCCAATAGTCTTCTCAGCCTGGTCTTCGAGAAGAAATATCTAGGTGCTCCCTTCCTGAGTCCATCCTCTGGTGGTGAACCCTCCTAAGGGCTCACATATATGGAATTTTAGATTGAATGTATATCTTTGTTCATCTTTTATGCTGATTGGAGAGTGGGTAATGGAGAGAAAGCTCTCTTCTGGGATGATCCATGGAATGGATACCCTACCCTTGGGAATTTCTTGCCTTTTTGAAGACATTAAGAGGAGACTGTTGGATGAATGGGGTCCTTCGATTTCTAACTATGGGGAGCTGAATGATTCCCTTCCCTCCATGTTGCAATGGAAAAATGTGGACCATTTGAATCTCTCTCCTGATTTAAAAGCTAATTTTTTAATCTATTTTGCAGGAAAGGTATATTTTGATCTCAAATAAGCAAGATGAAATTGTTTGGACCGCAGCTCCCTCAAGATCTTATTCCCCCATCTTGGCTACCTCATGCTACATGAGGATGTTACCTCCGAGAAACCTATATGGAAGGATTTTGGGATTCCCAATGCCCCCTAAAGTTGGTCTTTTCACTTGGATGGCCTTTAAGGGTAAGATTTTAACTCAAGAAAGAAGGAAAAAATCGGTATTCAAGGTCCTACCAGATGCCTTATATGTAAAAAGGATGTGGAAGACAGACCATTTGCTTCTACATTGCCCCTTTGTTGTTGAATGTTGAACCTGGTTGTGTGCCAAGCTTAACCTTCCGTGGGTCCAACCTAAATCCCTCCCGATGCTATCCTAGCCTGGCCTATTATTAATTCTCACTCAGGGGCTTTTTCTTCTATTTGGTTGTGTAGTCTGGTGCTTCTATTATGGCACATATGGTGGGAGAGAAATAAAAGGCTTTTTAGGGAGGAATATGGCTCAGTGGAATCGGTTCTCCTAAGGCTGGAAAGGGCTATATCCGAAGTTGTGTCTCGCTAACTGGTCTAGATCTTGTCCTTTTACTTCCCATGACAGTTGCTTGAAAGAAGTTGGCCAATGATAATCAAGCCTGGGGATGGTGCCATGAAATCTTCCGCATCTTCCTCCCTGGCTAGAAGAAACACAATTTGGGCTCCCCCTTCTAGTGGGTTTTTAAAACTAAATTTTGATGGGCTTCTAAGGGTAATTCGGGGGCCTCTGGTGCTAGATGTTTCATTTGCAATTCCTCTGTGTGATGTGGTTATAGTTGCTTCATACAAACTCAAGGAGGGTACTTGTAATGCTGCCGAGCTACAAGCCCTTAACAAAGGTTTGCTTCTCGCTGCTTCCCTTAATATTGAAAATATGGAAATTGAAGGGGACTCCATGATAATCATAAACGCCATCATAAAAAAAGAGCTTTGTCATGGAAGTTGGATCTCAAGTTCAGAAGGTCTTATGGACGTTGTCTAAATTCAAAAAATGGAGTATTAAACACATCTACCGAGAAGAAGGCAATCAGTGTGCCGATTGGCTAGCGAATAAAGGCATCGAGCAAGATTGTGGGGAGAGGGTGGCTAATAACTATTCTATGTGGAGGGCTTACAAATGATTACCTCGAAGGACTCATCCCATCATGAAATCGATGACAACCTCCCCATGTGTGAAGTGTAAGGCACTTATTTAAGACTAGTTGTGCGGTTGTCTCATTCATTCCCCTTTACTCTGCAAAATGGCCTCCTAGGGCTCCCTGCTGACTCTTTCTTGTGACATGAGAGAAATGGCATTCAGAAATAGGGTTACTGATGGTAGGCTGTGGAAGATTTTCCTCATCTCTTGTGTTGAGGACCTAGAGGTAGTTAAATTGGTTCTGGGTCTGGAGTTTCTAAATTTGGAGGGGTGGCCAAGGGTAAATAGTGGTATTACCTCCATTTTTGTGGAAAATTTGTTGGTTCTGCATCCTTCAAGGAGCGAAGGTCGTTAAAGTCACGGCTCACTAGATTTGCCCCATCTTCTGTGGAAACCTTGCTTCGAGGTGGCCAACTTCAACCTGCTTCATGGCATGCTCACGATGTCGCCTCAAGCTTGCTCGGCTTAGTGATGCCTCGGTCTTCTCGGAGATTGAACGCCGCTCCAAAAGTTCTACTAGAGTTTGATTAGTCCCTCGTGTCCTATGTAAAAGATAAAAAGGTGGGGCGTATCTACTTTCAGCTGCCCAACGTCAAGGCCCTGGGGTCATCGCTTGTTCCTGTTTCGAATTGGTGGAGTGATCAACGCTCCTCTATGGGCAATGCATTCGATTACTTCATACACGGCTGGAGTAATGGCAACTCGGTGGATGGAGCGTCTCCGATGGTGTGCCTTAGCTGGATCATGTCATACCAATATGGGTATTAATATTTTTGTCGTTATAGCCCCATAAGCATAATTCGAGCATAGTTATAGTTATAAAATAAATAGTGGTTTTTGTTAGTATGCCACCGGATGACTGTGGATGTTGTCTGGTCACACTTGAGGTTATGCCTCTTTTTTGTAAATAGGGAATGGGTCCCTTCAACCCGCCTTAAATATAAAAAAATCATCAACATACAAGACAATAATGATAATATGATTATTTTAAACTTTAACAAATAAATCATTATCAGAACAACAATTAGAAAAACCAATATCTTGAAAGAAACTATTAATTTTAGCATATCAAGCTCTAAGAGCTTGCTTAAGACCATACAAATACTTTTAAGCTTACATACATAAAGTTCCTTGCCATGTACTTCAAAGCCTTTAGGTTGACTCATGTAGATTTCTTCTTTTAAGTCACCATTTAAAAAATCATTTTTAACATCCATTTGGTGAATCTCCCAACATATTGGGCAGCTAATGCAAGAAGAACTCTTATAGTGCTCATCTTAACAATAGGAGAAAAAGTCTCAACATAGTCAATACCCGGTTTTTGAGTGAAACCACAAGCTACTATCCTTGTTTTGAACTTGTCAATCTCTCCTAGAGAGTTATATTTAATTTTGAACAACCACCTAGATCCTACAATTCTTCTCTTGGAAAGAGGAGGGATAGATTCCCAAGTGTCATTTTTTTTAAAACATTGTATTCGTCCTTCATAGCTTGAAGCCATATATCATCATGAGATACTTCTTGAAGGGATTGTGGTTCTACCTCATAATGATAAGTATGTTGACTTCTAGTTAGTTTTCTAAGATTATCAGGCTGAGAGTTTTGAACAAGATTTTTATCCCATTTAGGAATCTTAGGTTGCAAGACATTTTGGGATGACTCCCCCTCAATCTCTATCATATCTAGATTAGGATAATCAACCTCTTGAACTTTTGTTTCCATAATGTCAGTAGGAGGATTATCATGATCTATTTCCAGAAAGCGAAAGGAGGAGGGTTCATGAGAAACATCAAAGATTATCTTGATCTATATATGATTATCAAGGATAATCAAACAGATTTATGATTTTGCTTCGATTTTTCTTATGATTATTAGGCTTATTGTTTTTAGCATTCTTAACTCGATTTGTTAATCTTTACTCTACAATTAGATTCTTTATGCCTAAATTTTCCACACTTGTTACAAGTTTCATTGAATTTGACTTTAAAGTTTTGATTGCTCTTAGAAAAATTAGTTTTAGGATTTTATTTGAATCTAGATTTAATATTAGATTTTTGATTTGGATTAACATTAATCCTATTCTGAAAAGACTTATGATTATGAGATAGTAATGTTTGAGAAGTCATGTTATCATATGGATTTGCACACATGCAAATGACATGCAATAGTGTGGGAACGAAGTCCCTCCTCAATGAAGGTGAGGCTGTCTTTATTGAAAACCAAAACTATATTTACACCTGTACATTCAAAATTGTATGTGGGGGGTGTTTTGGAACATCAATGGAAAGAAAAGTGAATGAGGGAGATGGAATGGAATGAAGGAAAGGAATGGAAAGGAATGAATGGAAGGAACATGCAAGAGTTAGGTAAAAGCAGAGCCTAATATTGCATGGAGAAGAACAATCAATAACTAACACAAATAAAATGGAGTTTGCATCAGCTAAATGAGAATGAGTAAAAGGGAACACACGTGAGCAAGTAGATAATTAGAGCTTGATCATTGTGAACTAGAATAACATATTAGTAGCATTGACAATAAGATCCAAGACAATATTTGCATGCAAGATTCAAACACTAACATATAATGAACATAAGAACATCAAATGCTATAAGAGACAATGAATGGGACACAAAGTTCATATTTCATTAACTCCAAAATGTCTTCTCAAAAGAACACAAAATTTCTTTCTTTGAAGTAAAGCTTGCATACAAAAGTATTTTCTTCTCCTCTCTCAAATTCACATTAACAAATGAGCCCTGACTTTCTTTTATAACCCAAAAGTTGGTTATAAAGTAGTTAGGGTTTACATGAACATTAAATAGGGCATCTTAAATGATTTTGACTTTTTCAACCAATTTTATTAAAAGCAACTAAAAATAGAAATCATTTAAATTATTCAAAGTTTTTCAAAATTAGGTTTAACAATAACCCACTTAGAATACCATTTAAACATATGACTAAAAAAGTGCCTTATCCATTGGGGTGGGGTCCGCCTATCTCAAACGTATGAGAAATGGACTCTTCCCACTTTGCTAGATACCAAAAAAACTATCTCTTTGTCCCATCAGTGAAATTAGGATCCGCCGCCTTCACCAATTGAAAGGATTTGAACCTTCCCAATGCTTCAAACATATTTTCTTCCTCAAGAGGTTCACTTTAATGAAGAATAGCCTCACAAAACACCTATAATTCCAAGATCCTACCTAGCATATCATTCAGATTGACCATATTTGATTGAACATTCTCAAACAAGTTCTTTAATTTGATGCAACGTTCCATTGAAGTTGAAGAGAAATTGATGGCGGGAGTATAAATGTCTTTGAACAACTATGAAAAATTCTCCTCCACATGTTCTCGTGAATTCCTCTGATTTTGCTCATTTACAAGATCGCAAGGGATCTCAGCTATGAACTCTTGAATCAAGGTGAGTGAAGTGAAGGCTTCATTGCATACGCTCTCGTAATGGATCATAAAATCCTCGAGAAGTGTCTTTCTTGATTTGAGATGCAAACACCAAAAAAAATGTGTCCCTCGACATTCAAATTTTAGAATTCCTTAAATGGCTAAAGTTGAAGATTCCATACTTGTCATCTCCTGTAGACTAGGCTATATCTCATCCAAATTTGATATTTTAGAAACAAGAGTTTCCTTAAAAGAAAGAATTGAATCAATATATGCACTAATATCTGCATGGAGCATAATGGCTATTTTGATCGTCTCTTTATTAAAAATGAGAATCTTTGAAAGCCAAGATTTAGTGACATGGCCCAATGTGTTTATTTCTTTTGACAAATTGAGAATTTCTTCATCGGGGCAGCCACCGCATCGGTCTTGGGGAAATTTGATGATATGGGATTTATCGATGTTGAACATAACCCACTAATTGATTTTTTCAACCTAGAGTGAGAGTTCTTAGACTTATATTTCTCATCTTTTTAGCACGATATCTATTGAATCTCGGGCCATCACCATGTCACTTTCTAATGTGGACTTCCCAATTCCAAGTCTGGAAACTTCATAATTAGCAGATGTCATGAGATCACGTTCCTTATCAACTTGTGGGATGGCAAGATCTACAAATTTGTTTCCGTCATCATCCACCATTATTCGGGAGAGCACTTTAGGCTTCTTGGGAATGATGTCATTCGAAAGCTTGAAAAGGGCATCGAAGTCAATGTCAATTGCCTTGACAACCCTCTTCCTTTTCTTGATTTCACAATCAACCCAAAAAGGAGTATCCTTCACCACTTCCGCATACAAAAGCTTGGAGTTTGAAGAAACATTCCCATTATTCTCAACATCATTAGATTCTATAAGAATCCTTTCCACGACCTCATTTTCCGGAGAAATAACCTCGATATCTACCTCTTGAACATTAGGGAGATTTTGAGAAATATATTTATGAAATGTAGGTCCAAAAGCATTTGATATCTAGACTACTTGCACATGAGTGGACTCTTATGCAAGGCACGACTGAGGATTGTTTGTTATGAGCTTCTGCGAACTATTAGCAATGTGAGTAGAATAATCTCTACTTGAAGTGGAAAATATTGATACACGTTGTCTTCCTTCACTAGGGTTAGGACCCTTAGATGTTTTGCCTTGTGACACCTTCTTTGGTGAAGTGGATTTTGGCAACCACTCCTTTCTTGCTTGATGTGTATGACTAGATGGCACGGAGGTTGATTGAGAAGAAGCTTTGGTTGACTGGAGACCTCCTCGAGTTGACAATTTTTGTAATCTTGAGGTATGATCTTGGATTGATGGTAACTTTACAAGTTCTCTTTCATACCAGGATATGCTTCTTTCAAGAATCGGTTGATTCTTGTTATCAAGAGAAAATTCATCTCTTTTGGTCCAATCAATTCGTGGCAACGAAGTAAAAGCAACGCATCATATGAGGGATCAATAACATCTTCATCATCATCCACTAATGAATCTAGAGGGTTTTGATGTGAAAGGCCTTGATTTGAGCAAGGGTTAGGTGGGAAAACTCTCGCCTTCTCACTTCATGTTCATCTGAACAGGCAACCCATAAATCTTCCATGGTAGGGTTGTGTTGATACTTTGCTCCAAGAATCTTCTGCATATATCCATTGATATCAAATTGGAATCTCTTCACATATGGATGAATAGTGATGAGGGAAAACTCTTTCTCCATGAGTTGCACACTAAAGAGATTTGGACATTGGTATTCCCCAATTTGGATTGGGAAATGAATTCTTGAATGATGTTTGTCATTGAGAAGACAATGAACTTGGAATAGTTATTGTGTAAGCTCCATTAATGCCCACTTGTCACTGACGTACTTAGGAAGCTTCCATGGAGTACCCATGAAATACGCTCACGTGAATGTAGGAAAAGGATGGAAATTGAATAAACCATGTTCCCCATTGGGAAATGACATCCATGGCCTCTTTGGAGAATATTTCCTTTGTATTCCGATTCAAGTTTCAAATCACGTGGAAGGTGAATGCATCGTTAACTCTTCTGAAATGATGAGAGCTATTTTTGAAACTTAGCTGCGGATAATAATGGAAGACATTATTTGATGGACCCATGACTCCTTTCGTTTCGAGCCCCGAAAATAGCTTTCTTCTAGCCACTGCATAAGTCAGGTATGATGTCATGTAGAAACATCCAGTCATCTTCACTTTGATCAATTGTTTGTGAAGAGTATCACTGATGATGGTGGCCCAATCCACAAACTCTCTCTTGGCAAGGATGATACAAATAAACTGATACATCCATGGGTGGAAAATCTGGCAGAGGGTAGACCAAAGACTCGACTCAGGAGAGTGATCATGTCCCCGATTTCCTCCACAAACTCAATGCGGTACAATTCCTTAGGAAGTTGGTCAACTCGAGGCCTCTTGGTCACTAACCAATTGTTATTAACCATCTTACTCCACCTAAGGGGTTCTTCATCCCAAAATTCTTGTGTTGAATTTCAGTGATGTCAACATTCTCAAGGAAGCCGGTATGATAAGAAATTCCTCGATGTGCTCTGGTGTCATTAAGAGGAAAGGCTCGTAATTATCTTTATAAATTCCTCATCTCTTGGGATCATAATGCTCTGCGCAGGAGATAACCACTTTGGGCATTGCACCAAGACCGAAAATTCCATTCTACATGGGGTAGACACTATGAAAGAGCCTATCCTTCCTTTAGCTTTCACCCGATCACAAAATTATTGCACATTGATGTGACCAAGATTTGTATCGGTGATATTGTCATATGCAGACTTGATAGAACTGGGAGGGATGATTCCTTGGAATTCGTACTTGAGCGGACTTATTTGATTTCTCCACTGGCTTCCTCGATTTTCCTACAAATTTATTGGATTTTTCGGCCATTATGAATTTTACAGAAAAATGACTCAGGCTCGCAAAACAATGTAAATAGTGTCGGGTCTCAGTCTCCTAACCACCGTTTACACAAGAAAAATATGGCTCGTTTAATTTATAATATTATTATTATTATTTTTAAAATAATAATTATTGATCCCGAATTACAATTTTTTTTTTAAAATGCCAATACAAAAAATATATATCGAGACTAAACTCAAGTTCCAAATCTGCAATTTCCAAATCCAATAACAACGATATTTATTTTTAAATTAAAATCTCTCGATTTTAATATTTTGCGCGGATCAATTTTAATCTTTTTAATTCATTGTTTCTTTGTCTTGATTCGATTGAAGTGCTTTGATTTAAGAATTTCTTTGACTTGTCCAAGGCATGGATTTTCTTGTGAATGCGTTGAAAATTATCCTTCTACTTCTTCCCGATGAAAATCTCCTTCTCCCAAAACATGTGTTGGAAAACTCCTCCTCGCATTGTGTGGCTTTGACTACTCTGGTAAATGGGTTTTTAGACTGTGTGGACGAAACCTTCCACTCTGAACATGGACAATGGTCTTATCTTCACTTTTGGCTACATTTTATTCTTCTTCAATGCGTGGTATTTCTTTTACAAATCTTTTAACTTCTTATTCTTTACCCCGGCTTTTGCATTGAAAATGTGCTTGAGATGCGTTTTGGACTATTCTCTCCTTGAAAGGCGTAGAGCTTCTTTAGACAACTATGCATGTAATTTTCTACCTCTGGCTAAGTGGTGTTCCCTTTAACTGGTGTGGAGGATCTTCTTCGAGTACGTGGGCATATATTTTTTGTTTCTTTTCTGACTTATGCTACCTTGCATGGCCTTTCTTCTAGACAAATACGTGGCCTTCTTACTTTTACTAATCGACCGTGAGTATAGTGTATTTCCTCACACATGGACTATGTTTTCACCTTGCTGCTCTCCCTTGACTATGCGTGAAGATTTTGATGAATGTGTTGAAATATTTTATTTTTTTCTATTTTCTTATTTGGCAATGTGTGGACCTGCTTTAACTTTACTAATGTGTTGAAAGTTTTCTACTAAGGTATATGCATATGGCTATTTCATTTGGTAATGTGTAATCATTTGATTTGTTCTTTACCTCTGTGTGAGCTTGTGTGTGGTGGATCTTTCCTCCTTCAACAGTTGTCTAAACTTCCTTTGGCGTGGGTTTTTGAGTCGTCTATGAATGCATGAAGATTTTCTCCCTTGTTGTGTGTAGGTGGACTGTGTGTTAAATCTTCCTCAAGTTGATGCGTGGCCCATTCTGGTTTACCTGGGCTATTGCCACTTGTAAATGCATGGAGAACCAATGTCTGTAAAGAATGTGATATGAATCTCTAGAAAAATATTTCTCGAAAAACACTTCCACATAGAGGATAATAAGAAATTGGAAAAATAATAAGAAGTTGGAAATAAAGATCCTCCAAGCTTCTTAATTACTTTCGCATGACTTTTTCCATAGATTTTAATGGAAGAAAATTATGAGGATTTAAGAAGCTTTCTCATAACCGTTTCTTCTTCGTCCCATTGAAATAACCAATTTCCTCTTTCTTTGGGTAGTGGGCATTAATTGCCAAGAAGTATGGGAAATATCTTAATCATTTGCCCATGGTATCGGCAAAGAGGTTAGGGATTCCCATCTTATTTCCCCATGTGGGAGATTGGGAGAATTTTTGCCAGTTTTCCAACCGGTTGGGTTGGCAATCAGCAAAAGAAATCCCACAAGCAGGGAAAAAAGAAGAAATTGCCAGAAAGGGAAATCCGGGTGTGGAGAGCCAATTTGGCATCCTTGACAATTGGAAGCGAAATTTTATTTTTCCTTGACAATTAAAAATAAAACTTGTCGATTGATTTTTAATAAATATTATATTAATATTTATTTAATTAAAATTTAAAAAATAAATAAAATTGATTTTATCAAATAAAGGGTAATAGATTAATTAAATATTAATTAATTAATTATTAATGTAGTTTATGACCTAGCGAGAGGAGTTCTCACTTGAAATGGACAAAACGAAGACCAAAACGATCATGAGAATAAGACGATCATGGCGAGGGTGATAAAACACGCAAAATAATACTTTTGAAAAATTTCAAAATTTTCATGCTTATTAATTTTGCGAAGTCAAAATTAGCTGATAACAAAAGTAGTCTCTTTTGAATCAAAGTTTTCCATGACTCTTTCTTCTTAAATCAACAAAGAAGACAAAGTGTCTAGATCAGGAGATCATTCTCATTCTGATACTTGGAATTAAGAATTGAGATGTAATGTCTGAATTTTTCATGAATATTAATCTGTATAATGAAATATAACAACTTATCTTGAAATAATTCACAATTATAACCATCTAATTGAGCTTTGATGTTCTTAATTTTAGCTAAATAATTCACAATTTTCTCATCCCCTTCATGGGAGTTGTGAACAACTCTAAAACTAGTTTAATTATCTTAGACAACCTACTACCTTCATGCATGGTTTCTAATTGCTTCCATGCATCTGCAGTGAGTCCATATGACCTATATGCATTAAGAATTCATCTCTAATGCTTTGCAATAGGATGGACAGAGCTTCCTAGGATCTTTGAGAAAAAGAACTGAGGTTTTCAGGGGTAGCTTGTCTCCATATGGGATGTTTTTCTATACCAGTCACTAGATCCTAGAGCTTTCTAGCCATAAAACAGGCTTTTAATCAAATTTTCCATATGTAATAATTTGTTCCATTCAAAAGTTGAGACTTATCCATCGAAAAATTAGAAGAACTGGTCATTTTAATGCTTAGACTTACAATGGAAAATATTACAATTAAAAAAACATGTCAAGGAAACCAAATAGAGACAAAAACTAGCTACATATCTTTTAATTTGTTATACAAATGCCAACAACTCAAAATTAACCAACAATTAGCTTTATTTGGTCAAATTTTAGATCAATTGACAGAGCACAATCGAGTCTAATTTGGAATTTGTGAGACAAAGAAACTTTGGAAGCCGGGGTACAAAGACAAATTATCAAACCCACAAGGGAAAGAAATCTCGATGAGTTATTTAGCAACTCGACAAGACGAGCTAAATAAAAATGAGCTACTTAACAAATAAAATAAGTTGATAAACATCCAAGGTAGGGGGGGACACATGGCACATATCAACAATACCAAGAAGGGGCACATGTCAGATTTAAAAAGGACTCCCGGGTGGATGCAATTTTTTTATAAATTAAAGTCAATGCCTTTTCCGATCCATGACAATAAGTGAAAAAGAAAAAAAAAACGTGTTGCTTTTTAATTAGCTCACATTTTGCCATGCAGCTAATAAGTCGGAAGACAATTAATTAAAAAATAGAACCATATACACATGTCTTAAATTAATTGGATTGCTTTTCGCATTATGACACAATGCTAAATCAAATATTTAGTCAAATAGAGCCAATTGTAGAAAAATTAATGGCTAAATAAAATACACTTTGCGGCTTTCTGCCAAACTTTAAATAGATAACATTGAGCAGGCTTAAAATCCCCGAAATAAACCAAACTTGAAATAAAGTTTAGGTCTGAAGGAGGAACAATACAGGTTTCATAAATTTAAATGGCTAAGCCAAAGCAAAGACTGACACCCTGACACTTGATGCGTGTCAAAAAAATTGGTTCGCACTTCAAAATCGACAAAGACTATACGTTTCCAAATGCTACTAGTTCACACTTTGCAGTGCAACCAAAATTGCTAAAGCACACTGAGGACACATGGACCCTTTTAAATGGCTCATTTTTCGCAAGACTGACAAACATTGAAAACTGCGAAAAGGTGGCAAATTTTAATTGGATAACAACTGCCACAAAAGAAAGAATGACAAATGTGAATTGTGGAGCAATTTAATTGGCTCAAATTTCGCAAAGGACAGACAACCAAGAAACTAACAAAGTGAAATATGGAGCAATCTTATTGGCTCAAATTTTGCAAATGTCAGAAATAGATAACAAGGGATAGATAATGTGAAATATGGAACAATTCTATTGGTCCGTATTTCACAAATGACAGAGGATAGATAATCCAAGTCTAACAATGTGAAGACATGCGTAAAGCCCTTATTAGCTCGTGTTTCGCAATTGACAATCAAAAAAACAATATTACTGACACCACGAAGCAAGATGGGGCCTTTTTATTGGCTCGAGACTTTGTAAAAAATTACAATGTGAAGCTAGCTAAAGCAATATGATTGGCTCAAGCTTCGAGTCAAAGGATTTCACAGAATGAAAAAAATTCAAATTAGTCCGATAAGGTGAAACCAGATAAAGCACAAGAGGATTGGCCCAAGCTTCGCAAAGACAAAAAGATGTTAAATTGAAGCCACTTGGCACTCTAAGAGTGGGTACGGCTTCACAAGAATGAAAATAACAATAACAAAGTTATGTGGAGCAATATTATTGGTTTAAACTTTGCAAAAACCGAAAAGAACCACAAATATATTGAAAATGTGAAGCCAGATGGCACAAAATGATTGGCCCAAGCTTCACAAAGACAAAACTAGTGAAAAATAAAGATTTTTACCGCTAGAATGGACTTAAAAGCCCTAAACAAACTAGATCTAAATAAATCTTTCGGATCCAAAGTCAAAAATGACTCTAATGGCTATAAACGACACAAAAACTTAAAATAAGCTCGCAGACGATGGATTTAAACCGTAAACGACTAAAACTAGATGTAGAAGCAAAGATCTAAGCATAAAAAAGCTTAAAACATGATCTAAATAGCCATTTAGCCCATATTTAACCAATATTTCAACCAGTATTTAAGCGGGAACTGGAAGTTTAAACTTGGTTAGCTTGAAGACGACTGCAAAACTTTTAAGATTTTGTAGATCCACAAATAAAATTAAAGCTTCTTCACCTCTTCAAGTTAAAAACTTCTAGATCAATCATGCACATGCACAATCACCAACTTTGATACCATGTTAGATTTAGTAGGGGAAATATAATCCATAGATCACAGATCCACCATTAAAGCCGAAGATTATAGATTATGATATGTAGTCGATTTAGACATAAACATAACTTGAAATAGATAGTAAATAATAAAGCTTAATGAGCTAGAGCTGAAAGTAAAGAATAAACAAGAGCAGAGATAGATAACACCAAATTTAAGTTGAGAAACCCGAAGGAAAAAACTCCATTGGTAAAACACTATCTTTATTAAGAATTTACGCAAGTTTCACCCAACACTTCTACTTCCAGTTCATAGTCATTCACAATGTCTGCTTAACTATTTTCTTGATCAGGTTTGATCATTGACTATATCTTGTAGTTAGATCATAGTCTTTATGTTTGTTTGTACAAATGTCTACATTATAAATAGTCAATCCCTGTAGAGGGATCACCTGCATCAATGTGGGTGGGTGAATCAGTCAAACCTCTTCACTCTTTAATGTGAAAGACCTTCACAATAAAGTTTAATGAACAAACTTTTAATTTAATGTTGGGGCGTCTTTAGTGTGGCTGATCCCACTTGACAATATCACTCCATTAAGAAATGGGGACACTAAAAAATTAGAATAATTTGAGAAGCAATAGAAATATTTTAAGAAGCAATACCATTTTGAGAAGTAGGAGAAATATATATAACAATATACAAACATTCAAATTGATGGAAACTTGAATATTAATAGTTGACACATAACCACATGAGAAGGGATAGGTTGCAACTTTTGAGTGACATTGTTTATAATAAGAATTTGATCAATATCCCTTGAAAATAAGTGTCTAAACTTACATGGGCATAATCCACATTAGATTAGCATTCATATTTTTGTTATCCACATTATAAGTTGTATATATTTAATTTTAATCCTAGGTTAGTTGTCTAATGAATCGAGTCCAAGCCAATAAGGTGGCACTTGAGGTGGAGCATCTGCAAATGCTCCTTCATCATTGGGGTGACGCCCTTATAATGTTACTCATGAACCGACGTCCCCCTTTCGCTGCTCCCCGCTGCAAGGCGGTGTCAATGGGCATCCCAAGGTAGTGGTCATCGAAGCCGCTCCCAACGCCACTCGTACATTCAGCCCACCAATCTCCTCTCGAGCCAGCCTCTACCGAGGACCTTCTCCCCTCCACCTTCAACCCACCATCGGGGCTAGGATGCCCCTTGTTGCCCACCCAATTCGGATGGGACTTGCCAGATTACTGTGAGTAGAGCACTAACATATTGATTTCCTAACATTCCCCCTTAGTGTGAACATGGGGAAAACCTACCTTTGTACTTGCACCTACTCATGATCTGGTGATTTTCACAGGATAATCACAAACCTCAATGATGGTTTTGCAAATGTTGACCAAAAACTGAGAATGGTGGTTTTGCAATTGGTTTACCACAAACCACAAAGTGAAGGTTTTCTAAATGGATTACCAACAACAAAGAATGGTGGTTTTACTATTGGTTTACCACAAACCACAAATGAAGGTTTTCAAGTGGTTTACCTACAACCACATCATGATGTGCCAAGTACTATTCTCATCTCTCATCACATCTCACTCAGGGAATAACATAGGAAATTATGTTGAAATCTATTGCTCGTACATACATAGAAAAAGCTGACATAATGGAAATGGAACATTAGATCATGTTCCCCCTCAATGTGAAATTTCCACTTATTGAAAACTGCAAACTATACCACACTGGAAGCAAACACACAACAAAAAATGCCACCAAATCTTGATGCGGCCACGTCATAGGTGACTGACGAGAGGTCATTGAATGACCTCCTTCCTCCGTTGCCTCCGTCCTCTAGTGTCATGTTGCTAACTCAACGAATTTGGCTTTTGAGGCTCAATGGTTGTCAGGACGTCGGGTAACACCGAAAATGCGTCCGTAAGGCAATTTTTTATTTTATTTTTAGGACTTTTACAATGACACAACTTTTGACACTTTGACATTGAATAAACACATATTGACTTATGAACTCGACTTTATGGATTTTACAAAATAACACCCTATATTTTAAAAAGATCAAACAAATGACTAATTTTAAAAATAAGTTATAAAACTAAAACTTTATTTGCTAATCGACTCTGACTCTTTTGACGACTTTTGATAATGACTCTTGGTCTGACCCCCCCTTTTTAATTAAATCTATTGACTCCTAAATTCTAATACACTTTTATACCAACGAGTATTTTAAAAATGTCTTATATGAAACTCTACTCACAAACAAATGACATGTAAAACTATATAAGACATATAATATCTTTATTTTTAAAAAAGACCTGAATGGACCTGATACATAGTTGCAAATACTGCACAACTAGAAACGTGAAGGTATAGAATAGACCCACATGTCCTTTATTACAGCCAGGAGAAAAAATAATCCATGTGAGGACAGGATTGAAGGCACTCGAATTGCATAGAATTATCTCTTTCAGACAAATCAGGAAATGCACTATTATATACCACACTGCACTTATTGGACTTCACATTTGGCGAAGACATCCACAACTTTGGAGGACGTGGAGCATTGTTGAACATTAATGTATGCCCTAGATCTTCTGGATTCTTCACTGAAGTAGCTTGGATGAATGCAACTGGATACAAAACCACCAATATATACCATGCATTATGACGATTCCATTTCAAAGGATATGTAACTGCATGAAATGGAGAATGCACAGTGAAAGGATCACGTGTCAATGTACTGCTTATGATGCTCTTGTAGACCCAAAATATCCACGTGTTAGCAGGTTGTGCATAAAAGAAGAACGCAAAAATATTTATCTCTAGCAAGTGAAGATTCAGAGGAGGATGCAATGATGAACATATGTTGCAGAGGTCAACAGGAAGCTGCGCATCAATTAGTTGGTTTGGTAATCAATCTTTTGACAAAGAGAAAAAATACACCCGCGTCTCAACTACACATCCATTTTGAATCAATTCATCCATGTAATGACTGTTCTTAAAAGAGAATATAGCTCAAACAAAATGAATACAGTATGCTTTGAAAATAATGGAAGGAAAGGTGTACAGGGATGACCGAATGTATAGAGATACGACTATGAATGAATATGGAACGTGGTACCATATGGATGAGATCACAATTTACATATATGTATCTCGAATGAATGTAACCACAACATATTCGAACATAAATGCCTTTAACAGATTAGAACAGATTACCACTAAAAGAACTCAACTTGAATGTTGTGAATGGATACTGAATTTTTAATGATACAAGCTCCTCATACGAACATAACTTCAAAACTCTCATATGTCGGGCAAGAGAGTTGAATGATCACCCCTACCGATCCTCATGATTGCATCGCTCTAATACCAAATGTGAGTAAAGCACTAACATATTGATTTCCTAACACCGCCCGAGTTGCACACTCATGATAGCTGGAGCCCCCTACCTCCGCTGAGACAAATTTTCTAGATTGTTTGTCCCCATCTCGCCCTCTTGGGCTACTGCTGAAGAAATTGAAGAAGGAAACCACCAAGGCTCTAGTTAGGATGTGTCATATAGTGGCAAAGACCTGCCTGGCTCTGGTTGGTGTGATCGAGACCCACCTCGTGTAGGACAACAATTCACAACGATGACTTAACTTCTTTTTCCTTTTTATCCGATGCTTTGTAATCAATCCTAGACTTTGTTGTTGCCTAGTTTGTGTTCGTGGCTTTGGGGTGTGCTTCTATACCACTCATTTTTTTGTGAATTTTCTTGTATTTTGCTTGTTAATAATATAAGATCTTATTCATTATAAATAAATAAATCTTAAGCCATGGTTGGCTTGAAATTATTTTTGTCATTAATCTTGCTATTTCATTAGGATTTTCCATGACATATTTGATAAAATGTGTAATATATATTGACAACGTTATTTTATTCATAGATTTGAAGCAAGTTGGTTTATCCATTCACAACATTATCGAGAATACATATAAAAACAACCTCGAAAAAAATGAAATAATTATTAATGTGTTATCCCCATTAAAATCTCATTCACCATTAAACAAAGCAAAAACAAATAAAAATTAGCCAAAACAACTATTATTCTCTCCCAATACATGTGGAGATATTCGACGTGTCCAAGGGAATGAGACTTTCACAAACTACATAGGAGCCAAATACCCCCATTTCATAAAGGAAAAGAAAAATCACCCCTTCATTTCTAAGTGGACACCCTTTCCACGCCCTTTCCAAATAATTAGGCCAAAGGCGTTCCCTCTATGGGAAAGACCTTTGCGGACACTCACGCCATTATGTTGAATTTGACGGACATTTAGACGTTTTTTCAATGCGATTAAATTTGACGTGTGTAATGACAAGCATTCGACAATCTTTTAGACGTTTTTCATTTTTTGGGGCTATTTTTGCATGTTGTGGGTTTGTTGTTTTTAGTTTTACTTTTTGTTCATGAGCAGCGCCAAAAACAATTTCAACTCCCCTCATGGCTTGTAACTCTCATGTTTCAACTCTCTTCACCGTCCTGGGAAGCACATCAAACAATAACATATGTTATTCTATATATTTTTCTTTTTCTTTACCGAAAGATATGGAAGCTTTTACTTTGTTTATTTCATGTGTAAATTCAAGTTTTTAAGATCTCTAAAGTTTTTTATTTTTCCTTGATCCACAAAGACATCTCCAATGATAGGAAGTTGAAAAATACAGGATTCTACTACTTTATCCTCTCGTGTTTACAAATTCAAGTTAACCTTATTGGGATTTACCATGATTTTTACCTACTCAAATGTAATTATGTCCCTCATTCCGATGTTATATTTCTCTCAGTGATGGTCACAGATCCTATGTACCTCTTTCCACATCCGAAGTGTCACTGGTTTAACAAATTCCCAATATGAATGGGCTTTTAGGTCATATTTTTGGGCGGATATATTTTTTTAGTTTTCCTATTTTTAGTTTTGCATGGTATATTTAACAATTATGCGTGGTATAAATCCTCTTCCCCATCACAAAGAATGAGATGACGAGTACATACTTCAATTCATTTTGTCTCGAAAGCGAGCTAAATAACTCATCCGAGTTTGCAAATGTAGTGCTAGCTTTTCATGATGACCGCCTAAAGTCATCTTCTCTTCTAGCATCATGTAATGGTTTTTAGAGCTCCTCTATGGTCTCTTCACCAAGCAATGGCCACCTGATCACATCTCTTGTTGCTTATTTGGAGAAGTCGTCTCTTCTTGCACTTCATCCGATGCCCTTCGGAAGTCACCGTCTCTTTCTGCTTCGACGGATGACCATCTAAATTTATTAACAGAATGACTGGTGTATCGCTCTTCCTTTACTAATTCTCGCCTACCATTGGAAATAGAAAACTCTTGGTCGAAATGTAACCTTTGGAGTGCTTACTAACAAGACGTAAACTCCTTTCTCCTCTTCGATGCTCTTCATGTCGTTCGCACCCCCAATCTCTTTCCTATTTTTTAAGAGAGATTTTAAATTTAGGAAGTTGATCTTGTGTTAAGTGGGGTTAACCATGCTACCTTAGGCAAAGGTGTTGTAGAGCCATATTTTTCTTGGACTGTTGTGTTGTAGAACCTAGGTAGTAATTTGATATAGAAGATACTATTAATGGGTAACCCTGCTTTTATTTTAAATGTTTTATTAATTGGTAACCCTTCTTTAGTTTAGGATTCTAAAACTTTGTAGTAAGTCAATTCACTAAATTTTGGTTGATGCAGGAACACGAAAATATACAACTAAATGTTTTTTGGAGAATATCATGTCTTTTAACTTTCAATTGTCACAGAAACACATAAACGATTAGAAGATTAATGTGCACATTGAAACACCTGGAAGATTTTTTGAGAATCATTTTAGGTTTGTTGATGTTACTTGTGTTATAAAAACTGCATGGAATAAAATGTTTTTCATTATATTAAGACCTCATTCTTAGCATGTCCTTGTTTCCTATTTTCTCTTACAGGAGTTAAGCCAACAATAACCTTTACCTCTGGCCTGTGTGATCATTGAATGCAAAAACATTTGAATGAGGACTTAACCACTAACAACTTAAATGTAATACTTTTGGTGCTTGTCATTAGATTTTAGGAACACTACCCCCTTTGTGAAAAGCTTCCTTCAATCAAATCAGTTGTATTTGTTATTAGAGCTATAATGTTTATTAAAGACTTTAATAATATTATTGTCTTGTGAATACAACCATAATTTTCTTCAAATAGTTTAAACGGGAAAATATTCTTTCATAGATTATTGCCCCAAACACATTTCAAGTTCCAAATTGAATAACTCTTCTTGCTTCCTTCTTTTGTTCTCTCATTGAATTTATTTCAATCTTTCCAAGTTTCTCCCGGATCAGAGTCAGTTCCATCTCCCTACGACTAAATTTACATTTTTAAACAGGGCATTCGCTATATTGGAAGACTGGCTTAATAGTAAACCAAGGCCTAAGGTCATTAATAAATATTATGTAGTTGATTTTAGATGAACTTCATCAATATAATAGCAGTTATTTTCGGTATATTGGGTGACTGGCCTAGCAAAGAAATCGCTTAAGTCCAAGTTCATTAATAAAATGAATTTTTATCAATATAATAACAATTATTTTCATTTTAGTAGTAATTTTTTAGTTACTTACAAAGATTTCCTTCCACTAGTCATAAACCTTTTAGGGTTCTTGTCAACCCCAAACATATTTCCTTCCACTACTCATAAAGATTTCCTTCCTCTAATCGATTAAGAATTTCACAATTTTGTTCTCAAATGTTTGAGGGAAATTTATTGTTCAGGTGTCCTTAAACTTGCAAAATACTAGCTTAGTGGGCTAGTATTCTCACATGTTTCTTGTTATTGTTAGTAAAATCATGACCTGATTAATATTTAATTTGTTTCAAATGTTTTTTTTCTCTTACCTTATCCTCACGAGGTTGAGTGTCGAGACAGTTGGATCTTTAGTGTGGTTTAGGATTCGCCAACATTTAATAGGATTTTTGTTAATGGTAATATTTTGGTTTTTTTAGCCTTTACAAGTGAATGTTTTAAGAGTTTTCAGAGAGCATTGTTTAAACTTTAAATTTTCAATTGTTTTGGATGCTTCAATTTATCTCTCGTAAAGCTTCAAAAATTAAAGCTAAAAATATAGCCAAAGCAAATATAACATCATTGTTGTCTTAAGTGCTTATTAAATGCTCGATGTTTAGGTTTAGACTGGATTAAGAGTTTTATGGGTTTCTCTATTCGTTGCTTAAAGATTCAAGGCATATTTTTCATATCCACTTTAAGGAAATTAGAGGCAGAATATGGAATAGCAAAACATTTGTTCAATCTTCGAGTTGCAAAATTTGGACCTGTATGTTATATTTATACATTTTGGTGTTTAAGATTCTAATATTGCTTGCTAATTTTCATACTTAGGACACTATGTGGGAAGAAATCAAAGAAACCGTGCTTTCGTATTGTTATATTAGATATAGTATTTTACAAGTTTCTTTTCTCGTTGCTTAACAATTCAGGGCTTATTTTAATACCGGATAAATGGTTTTAAGGAAGCTTATTAATTTACTCAAGGATGTACTCGAGGAATTTTTCTAATTGATTATGTCCTTGCTTAGATTCGAGGCCTATTTTTTTTTATTGCTCAAGGATATTAGATCTACAAAAAGCAATAACAAGGGATCTTTTTAATCCGAGACAAAAAGCTCTATAATATGACATTTTACAATTCCATTTGTTACCAACTTGTTCAATTCTTGATTTTGGGTAGGTGAGTATGCTTGTAGACTATTACCACATTATCTTTTCCATGGACATATTTTCTGAATGTGCAAGGTTGGGAATAGCAAAAGTGGTGGTGAGCATAGAAGTGGAATCAATTTTGTTTCTGAGTGTTTGTTTGGATCAATTTAATTCATATCAATGTTTTTTTACTGTGAACAAAGAGGTATTGGGTTAGAGTCTTACAATTTTTTGATTTATTGTAGCCTCTGTGAAAATGAGGTTTTATGCTTCCTTAGCCATGAACAAACAACTAGAATTTGAATTTAAATCCTTTACTTGTAAATACAAATCCACATCAAAACACCAAATATATAAACAATTTCTAGTATTGATATGGATGTTGTTCATAATATTGATCCACAATTTTGTTACACGATGTCATACATGTATATAAGTTAGCCAATATTTCGATAACAATAGAAGAAAGTCTCTGGAACTTTATCTATAGAGGAAGATTATCAATAGAAATGAAAATCTCGATAGATACAACCTTTTGTAAATGCCTTTGGATGATTTGAACAATGTAGAGTTGTAATTATGCACAATAGTATTACTGAACCCAAACATATGCAACCCCTTATCAACATGTTATCGACAATACAAAAATATTATTTCAACAAAAAACCAACCAAACAAACACAATTCCGCAAAATAATTACAAACCACATCAACTACAAAAGTAATTAACTATCCAAAGCGGTATCAAATGTATTCATGTTTAGTGTGAAAAAAAACTGACAACAAAAGGCTACCGCTTATGATATAAAATTTGCAAATGTACACAAGTCTTCATGTATTCATGTTTAGTTCAAATAAACTACTTTGCAAAACGCTACCGCTCGTGATATAAGATTTGCATATGTATATGTATAAATTTGTAACAAATTTGAAATGTAGAGATAGAACCTTTAAATGAAATAGTTCATCTATATTTCTACACTTACAAAATCAATCACACCCCTTACCAACATCAACTATACAACTATCTCTCTAAAACAAATAACATATACCATTCAAATATCACATTGCATTGTACACATGCGATTGCTAGTTATTTACAGGACAATTTAATTTTTTTAATTGGGGAATCGAATGAGTTGTGGTCCAACGGTGGGAAGGATGGAGTAAAGGGTGTTGTCTAGCCATCCACCAGGTTCCACTCCTAAAGAGATCCCAATATTAAAAAGGGATGAGGCGGGATTGCCCCACAGAAGCGGAATGGATACGCTTCAGACTTGACATCTTAAGCTGAAGTGGATTCCTGGGCTTCTAACAAAAATAAATAAAAATGAATTTGAGAAACCCGCGAAGCAAAATAACATTACTTATTTTGCCTGTTCGGCTCCACCTCCATTTCCGGTTCGTCTTCGTCTTCGACATTGAATTGCAGGGGGTATCGATATCAGTATCATGATCGGAGCGAGCAAAAGAAAGAGACGCCCGCCGGAGGAGGAACTTTCCGGCGGGAGGCACCCAGACGTTCAGAATTCCCTGCGGGCGACCGGACGGCCTCCTCACCACTGCCGCCGTGCAATCGATGGGGTTATCGCCGGAACTGAGCAGGCTGGAAATGAGAACCCGGCGGTGCCGACGAGCTTGTCCCTCACGTGACCGCGGGCGTAGATGTCTACGTTGAGAGCGCGAGAGGGTGCGATAGCAGGTGGTCATGTGCGCGTAACACGAGTATTTGATTCCAATTCGGGTTTGTACCGCCTTCCTCGTCCACCCGAGTAGCGGCTTTGCAGCTCGTTTCTCCGTCAATGTAAGCAACTGCATATGCCCTCATTTTCCCAAATCGCTTCACGTCTTCCACATCTTCGCCTGATATTATCCTCACCTCTATGTCTCGCATCATTTTATTTTATTCTACCTACAAACAAACGCATGCATTTGAGGTGAAAAATCCTCCGCCTGTCTACATTAAATATATGGCCGTTTGGTTTTTCAAATTATATCTGGCGTCGTAACAACGCAAAGGAAGTATATCTCTATATTTAATTGGAACGCCGAGCGATTTTAATTTGTGCTTATAAAAGTAGATACCATTCGCCCATAATTAGGGCTTGTTTTACACACTACTCGGACATCTTAACTCGTTTGCAAATCAGGTAGCAAATGAGAAAGTGGGTTCCACATGGTAATTTGAACTTTGCAGCCCTCTATAACTAGCAATCGCATGTGTTTCATGAGATGTGAACGTCAAACGGTATATGTTATTTGATCTAGAGGTATAGTTATTACTTTTGTACTTGATGTTGATAAGGGGTTTGATTGATGTTGTAATTGTAGAAATATAGTTGATCCACTTAATTTGAAGGTTGTTTCTACATTTCAAACTTGTTATAAATTCGTACATGATTACATGTGATACCGTTTTCGATAGTTAATTAATTTTATAGTTGATGTTGTTAGTTGTGCATCGGTTGTTCAGTTGGTGTTTTGTTGGAGAAACATTTATTATACAATTGATAATGTGTGTGATTGATAGTTGTAGTGTAGGACTTTAGTTGAGACATTACATTGAAATGTTGTATGATGTACTTTTAATTATATTATAAATTGGCAAAGTTGCATATCCTATTTGAAAACATCAAATAAACGAAGGTATACGTACACATAATGAGACATGTATACATTTGCATCGTATTTAATCATGAATGGTAGCCTTTAGTGGGAAATTTTAGTTTCAATAAACATGATTACATTTGATACCCTTGAACAATTCGTGTCGCTTTGGATAGAAGAAGTGTTGAGTATAGTAGTAATGGAGGTATATCAAAGCGAGAGGGTAGTATTTACGATGGGTTGAGTGATAGTAGTTTTGCTTCCTCCTTTCTTCTTTGCACTTTCTTGTAGTTTTGTCCAATGGAGCAGATGCCTTGATTGGAATTCCCATTCTCCTCACATTTGGTTCATATTTCATACATCTTAAATTCGAATAATAAATCAAGCGAAAGCCAAATGATCTCCAATCGTTCAAATTTTGGAGAGAAAAAATGGGGATGTTATCCTTGGAGGTGATCTCTCGATCGCTTCAAACTTTTTAGGTGGTTTCGATTTTCATGCAAAACATTAACAACACATTGAATACGCTTAAATCTTCCTCCCTCTCGCAAGCGAGGCGTAGTTAATGTAAATCCCGTGGGGAGGGGAATTGTGTTTCTAGTCTCGCATCATATTAAATCGGAGAGGGAAAATAAGTATGTTAGTCCACCAAGATGTTCTTAGGTATGATGAGACAACTTTAAAAGCCTTGCTCGATGATCGGTCTAACGTCCAACTTGAACGCTTTGAAATGGCCTCATTGGGAACTATAAGAGGGGAAATGATTAAGTGTTTTTGTTGCCTTGGTTTTTTCAGATTGGAATTTACTAATATGGACTATGTGATACAATGAGATAACAAACAACAAAATAAACTAGTCACAGTATAATAAGGGAAACAAAGGCATTGAATTCTATTGACATGCCCATGTGTTTTACATGAGAAGTTGAGAGGGTTGTGCAAGGTTCTATCCTGGCCTCTCAGAAGAAGTAGGAGATGGCCCAAGTTCCATGAGACTCATGATCCCCTGAATCTTTATTATTTACAACATGGGTTGCTTCTTCTTTTAAATAAAATTTGAGCTTAAAATTATATAAAGTAAAGTCCACACAATGCATACATAAATACCGTAGCTCAGAATGTTGTCGAGTAGTTAAGTCAATGTATAATAAAACCTTCAAGTGTCATTCTACTTCTTATTGTCAAGAACATGCCTAAGTTTGACAAACCATCACATTTGAGAGGGCTCAATGCTTTCATACAATTTTTTTAGCCAAAGGGCAGTTGTGTAGGGCAAACTTATAAAGGCCAAGTGGAGTGAGTGGCTTGTTTTTGCTCACTCCACTTTTCTTTTCATGTTTATTGTAGCCCCAAGTCAGATGCCTTGATTGGACCCATTCAAATGGGGAGGTTCATACCAAAGAGGCATTTAGTGTCATTTGGTGATGGAGCCATGGACACTCGTGAGATCCTCGATGCGATTTCGGTTTTTGGGAGTGGTATTGGGGAGCCTTTGGATGATTTGAACAATGTAGAGTCGTAATTATGCACAATGATATTTATTGAACCCAAACAGCATTTAACCCCTTATCAACATGTTATCGACAATACAAAAATATTATTTCAACAAAAACCAACCAAACAAACACAATTCCCCAAATAATTACAAACCACATCAACTACAAAAGTAATTAACTATCCAAAGCAAGTTGTCAAATGTATTCATGTTTAGTGCGAAAAAAAAGTATGTTGACAACAAAAGGCTACCGCTCATGATATAAAATTTACAAATGTACACAAGTCTTCATGTATTCATGTTTAGTTCAATAAACTACTTCGCAAAATGCTACCACTGTGATATAAGATTTGCATATGTATATGTATAAATTTGTAACCAATTTGAAATGTAGATATAGAACCTTTAAATGAAATAATTCATCTATTTTTCTACACTTACAAAATCAATCACGCCCTTACCAACATCAACTACACAAGTAATAACTATCCCTCTCAAATAGCATATACCATTCGGCGTTCACATTGCATTGTAAACATCGATTTCTAGTTATTTACAGGACACTTTAAATTTTTAATTGGGTTGCTTCTTCTTTTAAATAAAATTTGAGCTTAAAATTATATAGAAAGTTAGTTACACAATGCATACATAAATACCAGAGTCTGTAACGCTGTCAGGTAGTTAAGTCAATGTATAATAAAACCTTCAGTGCCATTCTACTTCTTATTGTCAAGAACATGCCTAAATTTGAAAAACCATCACATTTGAGAGGGCTCAATGCTTTCATACAGTTTGTTTTTTAGCCAAAGGGCAGTTGTGTAGGGCAAGCCCTCAAGGCCAAGTGGAGTGAGTGGCAGAGTTGCTCACTCCACTTGGCCCCAAGTTGTCCCCACTGCAAATGGGGAGAGTTCATACCGAAAGAGGCATTTAGTGTCCGTGGCTGAGTGGAGCCATGGACACTAAGTGAGATCCCTGGATGCGATTTCGGTTGGGTTGGGGTGGTATTGGTGGAGCCTAGATGAGGGGTGACTCCACTGGGCTTGAACCCTGGGTCGAGAGTAGACTCGAAGACTATGGTAGCCACTGAGCTGGCCTGTATAAATACTGGCACTCTGCCAGATCAGATAATCATGAAAAAACTTCTGCTAAAGTGCAAAAGAAGAGGAGGACCACACCCAAGGGCAGGAAAGGCATGCTTTTATATAATTTGCTTCAGATATCTTACAACATAATAGATATGGATGCACTACGAACAAATAATTCAACTACAACATCATACATATATGCCTTTGGCAAAAGTCTCCTGATGTATCATCAAGCACAGGGGCAAGGAAGCATTGGATAAAGTTACATAGAGAGTGTTTCCACTGAAACCAATAAACTGCATTACCAGCCTTACAAGAAAACTATATTACAACCAGAAAAGGAGGAAAATTTTCTAAACTACTCAAAATTCAGCTTGCATCGCTTCTGCTCATCATGACAATTCAAGTGAGCAGCTCTGTGACAGATCTGTCAAGCCTTGACTGTGAAATATGTTGCGTTTGTCACTTTCCAGACCCTGAGCCACTTACTGTACAAAGAGTCATGGAAAACATGAATCTTGGCTTCCTCCAAATCAATTTGTAAGCCAAGGGAAAGCCTAAGTGGACATGATATTTGCAATGCTTATTTCTTCAATGTTTGTGCTGAGAACTTTGTCTCACTGGAATGCCAATACCCAAGGTTGCATTCTTTTGGGTTCCTTCCTTGTGAGTTGTCTTAAAACTACTACTGCAAGGATCAAGCATCCACCAACATTTGTACAACCTCTCTCATGTTGGGCCGTACTGCTGGGACTTTGTATGTACAACGCACCGGAATTTTCAAGACTTGGATCATTTGTTCCTCAAATGATTTGGAAATCCTTGAATCAAGAACCTCAAAAGCATCTTGTTGTGAACATATTTTCTGTGAAATCCAATGTAAACAATATCCTTGCTATCACCAAATTCAGGCTCAATTGGTTGTTTTCCAGTTACAAGCTCCAATAAAACCACCCCAAAACTATAGACGTCACTCTTCTCCGTGACATTACAGGAATATGCATATTCTATAGGTGAAATGGATGTTAGTATCATACCATTTGAGATGATATTCTTGTCCAAAAATATCACACTTCTAAGCCTGAAGGTTAAAATTAAGTATAAAACCTATTAAAATGTTCACAAGGAACAAAGATTTTCAGATTGTCTTATTTGATTTAATATGTGTTGGGAGTGTGAATCCTGACTACTTTGATTTCCAAAGATATGGCTGTGTGGAAGCCTATGCAGAAGACCTTATAACCATTTTGGACGAGTTGGGTGTGGAAAATTATATGTTTGTAGGCCACTCTCTGTCTGCCATGGTTGGTTGCATGGCTTCCATCAAGAGGCCTTCTTTGTTCACCAAATTGGTGTTGTTTGGAGCATCCCCAAGGTAAAACAAGAAAAAAATAGTGCTCCCCTCCCCTTTATCCAATTTTTGTTTAATTTGCTTGCCCATATCATGGCTAATGTGGCTTAAAGGCTCACTACCTCCTCAGGCTCCTCTAGTAACCTCTGGCCCAAAATTAGAGTATATCAGAACTACTAATATCACCAACAACTCTATACATTTCAGAATTGGCTTTCACCCAAATCAAAAGAAGTGGTTTAATTCTAATATGCATATATAAAAGCAATGCTATAAATCATAATTGAGATGGAGATTTCTAACATCTTGGCATGCAGGACTTATCAAAGTGTATCCATATCTGTACTTAGATGACTATCTATATTGGTATTGTTATATAAATTCTCAACACTGAATTTGCTACAGGTTGTTAATTCCAATATTTGTTACAGTTATATAGGTGGCTTGATAGACCAAGATGGTGTTTGGGACAGTGAAGCTTGTCCATGCAGAACAGGTGCAAAATGTATGATATTACAAAAGTCTGAAGTTTTGAGTTTAATGATGATCCAAGTGACATTAATATAAGCAACATACAATGGGAGGATGGCCAGATTGCTAGACTGAGACACTCAGCTATACCTAAATTGAAACCTACCCTGCACCAAATCACACTATTTTTAGAAACTGACATGAAGCAAAAATTATTAAAAAAAGAAAAACGACCCACCAAATCTGTGACCTCCAAAACTTGAAATAAAACCATATTCAGGCCAAAGAAGAGCACATTAAATTTCAGACCAAGATTCAGATAGAAAACAAGGGCAGTTAAGGCGCTTACCTGGATCGATTGACTGATAATCTGACACAGTAAAGAAATGCAACGGCTGAGAGAGTGAAAGAAGCAGAGGATTGGTAAGAGTAAAATCTTTCCCTCTCCCAACGGAATGTAGTGGACACCTTCTTCTCCCGTTTTGCGCCCATTTAAAGACGTGTATTTAAAGAAAATTCAGCATGTTCAAAAATCCCAATTATATTTGATATACCTTCATAAGTCCAAACACCAACAGGGCCCGAAATAGATCAGACGAAGGCACACAGAAACTTACCTCGGCTGAAGAAAATACCCAGTTGGGTACATTTTCCTCACTTCATTTGTGTAATTTTCTGAGTGCAGTCGGCGAAGAACAGTACCAAACACTTTTCAAACCCTAACTTTCCTCAATAGCAAAACGGGTGTGAAAACATTGTTGGCCGTTGCCTCATGTGACCCTGTCCGAATTAAAAAAACACAGAACAAACTTCGAAAGTCCCAACAACACTTGCTCTGCTAGCACGAACACCAAGCCAGTTTAGAAAACCCCGCTTAATTGTTTTCAGGATTTTGTTTGCTAACATGCCCCGCGGTCATATGGGTGTCCGCGCCTGTCAAAACCTGCTTGAATTCTCGCAATGGAAGATAAGAAAAGTCTATGTGCAGAAAAATATGGATTTAGGGGAGTTTTACGGAAGGTGTCTAGAGTCTATTTTTGAATGAGGGGTTTTTATAAGAGTCTTCGGGTGGAAAAAAATTGCATGCAAAAGTGAAAACGACGTGCAATCAACAATCAAATTTAATCCCTTTGGAAAATGTCTAAAAGGTCACAAATTTAGCATCGCATGTTAGAAATGTCTGGAGGTCCCCTACCATAGGGGAACACCTTCTTTGCGTAATTACTATGCGAGCTACACATTGAGTTCCTCAAGTGAGCCCACGAGACTTGAATTTTGTGCTTAACAAGCTCATCATATTCTTTCGTGAGCTTGAACTAAATGTTTTGCAATCTAGTTGTGAGTCTTTGTACAAATTGGCAAGTTGTCTTGTAAAAGTGATGAGATACCCTCGACTCTCTACAACTTGGTGCCCGTTGTCAACAAACTACTCGAGTTGATCTCCTATAAATAATTTTTAATATATCTCCCTAAATCTCTCTATGACTTGCACATCTTTACATTTTGATATACCATAAATTCAAGAAATATTAATTAATCAAAGTAGTAAACTATCATTGGCAACATGTTACAACTTTCTATTTTGCATCAAATTTGTCTCGTCCCTAAATCGTAAAGTTTGGTCGAGGATGTGGAATCCGGTCTTGACCTTTCATATTCTTTAACTTTGTTTTCAATTTGAATATCTTTATTGTGTCATTTCATCTTCTTAAGGTTGGCTTTATTAGAATATTTCACCTATGGAAGACTATATAAGCAAGTCAATATCACTTTATAACTCCCCGACATTCTTACAAGCTACTATTGCAAATATCATTCCAAAAGCACTTAAGGCTCTCCAAAATCTTCCTAAATTAGTTGTACATAAATTAGAGCAACCCCTACTACAAGTTTGAAACACAAATGTCAAATAGTCTAGCTTCCTCCATTTCCAAGCATGCAAATGTCCTAGTGTAGACACTAAAATATGCATAATATCATTATTACATCATGTTTTTGGTAAGCTTTATGTATGTGGATATTGAATAATGAAACTAAGTCTTAGTGGCACAAGTACTTATCATTTTACTCTTATATTGCTTGATTTATCTTCTTATTTGACTTTCGATACTCGTTCATGCTTTTATGTTATGTCATAGAGATCTTTGGCCTTTTGCATTGCTTATTTGGATTTTTAGTTTTACTAGGTCAAAAGCTGCACAAATTGGTCAAGGTTGTGCTACGCTTTTGACCAAGATGTAAGGTCTAGCCCTTTTTTGTTTTGGGTCCTTTCTACCTCTTTGGTTCTCTTTTGCACCTTTTTGTATTTTGCAATTTATGTTTATGGTCGGATTTGTGTGCCACTAAGATTCAAATTTCAAAGTGATAGACTCATATATATACAAGTTCACCTTAAGCATTTATTATCTAGAAAGCACTTATCTATCTACCAAATACAAGGCTAAGAATTCAAGAGTACATTCTTCATATTGCATATCACAACATAGGAGGGCATAAATCTATTCTTGACATTTGCACACAAGGGTTTCACAGGAGAAAAGTAGCATATCCCACTATCGGTATGGAAACACAAGGGCAACGCTAGGTCAAGGGTTCTAGTTTGCATGCACATTGGCACAACACACTAGGAGAACTACATTGAGTTTGAAATGTAGTGTAGCATTCACCCGACTCACAATGGGGTGGCCAATGAGCTTAGGTTGACTCATGAATTTACATCTTTTATTTTTAGATCTAATGGGTGTTTGAGTGTCTTGCATGAAATTAGGTTTGTTTTTTAGGTACAAGTGCAAAATCTAGGGTTATAGGTGGATCTGACCATACGAAGTGTGAGACAGAGATAATGAAGGAACCGAGAAAATGAGACTCCAAAAAGACAACAAATTCCAAGATAGTAGAAAGGGGGTGGTTTGTGGAATTTAGTCCTAACCGTTTGTATGGTCTTGGACCTAGTTACCATTTCCAAATAACAATTGATCTAGGTTCGTCTAGAATCTTGCACATTTCTCGATTCTTGTGGTGACACAATTTGAAACTGATCCGAGACCATTTAAGTCATCCTCTTAACCCCTCTTGCAATTTTAATTGATATATCAGTTTAGCATGTTTGTAAATAGCTTATTTTCCATTATAAATTTGTGTATGTGTATAATTATATAGCTTGTAACACATAATATTCAATCCTAATTATATAAAGTGAATTAATCATCTAAAATTAGTTTAGGGTTGATACATTTTGATGATCTGGCCATTTTCAAACACTTTCCTAACTTAGGGTTTAGCTCGTCTATCTCATAGTTACGCCTTGTGATATAAAACCATACGAAATTTACGGTTTCTTCTTGACATTGGATATGAATTGTTATTCAAAACCACAAGGGTTCTTAGCCATTTAATCAAAGTCCAAACCACTTGTGGGTTTAAAAGCAAGATCTCCCTATCCAATGCCCTAATTTTTTTAATGTGGATTATAGTTATGCTTATACATCCTAATCTTCTTTAGTTGATATGGATTACGATTATTATTAATCATCAAGTGATCTCACTCCTAGGCTTCAAAATCTGCCTAAATTTTCCACTCCTAGTGAGCCTCATGTTGGTATGCATTCCACCAAAGTTATCTCAGCCATTTTAGAAGTGGCTCAAGATCCCATTTCTTCTCATGTTTATCATGTTGTCCAACCTCCACCATCTTATGATAACATGTTCAAATCTCTTTCAAATGACGACCCTAGCTCTAAGTATGCTTCTAGTGACAAAGGAATGGATTAGTGGAGATGAAGCTCCTATATTCCATATTCCAACTAAGCTTCCCATTTTTCCTAACTTTCCAACCTTTGTTGATATGCAACCCACAAAGGATATCGACAAATCCATTCCAGATGATGATTTTTTCCATGGACATGCCCCATATAGTTTCCTATAGATACGCCTCTTACCACCGATATGGTTGATGGTGCACATTCTTCTACTTCTATAAATAGTGATGTTGATATTCCATGTGATAGTGAGCTTATTATTTTATATGATTTTCCTATTTTTCTTGATGCTCAAGATAATGTTATTGTTGTTAATGATGATCTTGATAATAATGTAATTATTATTTCTAGCCATGTTTCTGTTTCTAGTGATGTTGATGTTCGTAATGATGTTGCTCCACATGATCATGTTACTATTTGTACTTCTGAAAATGTTAATGTTATTCCACGTGTCTCTACTCTCTCTCATACATGTACAAATGATGTTAGAATTATTTATTCTTCTTTTTTCCCATATAAGTACATAATGCCAACATTGATATACATTTTATAGATCTTAATGATAGTTTCCATTACTCTTTTGTATTGTTGGTTGGAGAAATTGATTAAGTGTCGGATAGGATAGAGGCTTATACCCAGGTACGTGTGTGCGACCAAAGAATAGTGCACAAAAAGGAAAGAATAACACACAAGAGGCGTGTGTGGAAGTAACAGGATCAACGCGCGAGGTCAGGTGCACGGATGTAAAAGAAAAAGGACTTAGCCAATTTTTCAAGCCAAGGCTAAAAAGGAAAATTAGGGTTGGAGTGCCAACTAAGAAAAGGATAAAAACACAAAACTTAACGCCAAAGCAAAGGATATAATTGGAAAAAGCACATGCATAAAAAGAAAGGAACCATGCACGAGTCGAGCTAAATAAGATTAAAGCAAAGGTTTATATTTAGGATAGTATATTATTAACAGCCCTTTGTAGAAAGCATATGAGCTATTTTGTGAGCACGCCTATTATTAGGAGAGTGCATGGGTGGTGAAGGGAAAGTCCCCACCCCTATATATATCTAATATATGTCTTTGTTAAAGAGAGTCTGCGATAAGGTAACAAAGTAATGTTATTGTGACAAATATTAGGGTTTGATGTTTGTGCGCATGAACTTGCGTGCAATATTGTAATGATTGTAATATGTATTCATCTTTTGTGATGTAATGAATTCTAGTTATAATGGATACTTGTGGTTGGATAATGGTAGTTGATATGTCTGAAGATGGTGTTTTGATGATGCAGTTGATATTAGTTCTTATTTACATTGATTAAGTATCTTCCTTATTATATGTGTTTCCAATTGCCATGTTTATGAGGATTATTGTGCATGGATAAGTAACTTGATTATGAATATGGTAATTATGCATGCTAACACTCTGTGGGCATAAACAAAGGAGGGACTCGGTGACTACGCGTGCTTCGGTGAGCATTTAGATATGTTTGGATGAAGTGTCTACGTGCCAGCTAATATGTGTGTGCAAACAAAAAACTACATTTTTGTTCCGTTGTTGGGACCTCTTTTCAATTTTTCTACCAGATGTTGCATGCAGATGGTGTATCGACTATCTTTGGAGAGTATTGAGAGTTGGGTAGAAGACGACCAAGACTCATTTGCTCAAAGATATAGTATTGGACCTAACTTTAATGCGCGAAAGTGGGTGGAAGATAATCTTTATGACTTCCTGTATGAGATGTTCTTCATCTTTTTCTTGGTAGAGTTATACTAGTGGTTAGAAGCTTATGCATCAAACAAAATTTACTACCCAAGAATGAGAGTTTAGATGTAGGAAGATTACAAGACTCTTTTTTATTCAACTGAGATGTGGACTAGAGCTATGGATCATTGGTGGGAAGGTGTATTGTGCAACTATACCTTGGAGTATGTGATTTCGACATATTCTTTCCCTGAGGAAGTAGAGTTCAAGTTCTTGTGCGAGCCCAGAGGATCCTATTTGTGTGTGATACCCTTAGCTATCAAGATCTTGATGATAGAATTGGGATTGGAAAGATTACCTATGGCTAGCTAAATCCCCACTATGCGCAGTGCAGGAGCAAGTGTGAGAAAGGATGGCGACGACCCCAGGTGGAAGAAAGAAAGAGAGAGGAAAGACGACTCAAGTATAATGAAGCACAAAAGAGGGAAGTTGATGCAACACTGTTTGTTAAGAAGAATGATGACTAGCGAAGGTTTTGAGACACTCGTGGAAGATGATGAACCACAGTATCATGTCCTCCCAACATTGGGAAAGCGCAGTAGAGAGACCCCATTGGCTTATGATGAGAGCACGTCGAAGAGAGAATGGGGACCATGGGTGCACATTTGATCCAACCTAGCTACCTAGTCCTTGCGCAAGGTGTTCTAGATCTAAAGGTAATTGTTGAAGGGTAGTGTAGTGAAGGAAAGTAGATAACATCTTCACATGGGAAGGGAGATACAGGTAGATATAATTTTGTTTTAACTCAAGGAGAACATCCTATTAGGGACGCGCAGCACATGGCCATGTAGCAGACGCCGATGTTTGGGAGTACTCTTGGAGTATTGTTTACATGTGCATCAACATGATAAAGTGTTGGCACATAGACTATTGGAAGTTATCATGTAGGTGTTACGACAACGCACGTATAATGGGTGTCCAGTACAATACTATAAATAGGACACAAAGAAGTTTATCCATATGAGCGCAGCCGCGCCATGTGACACGGGAGGCTTGGAAGGTTCAGGTCAGCCACCACATAGAGGGAATCTTGGTGGGGGTTTTATATTTGGTTTTGGTCCTCGCCCGGAAAAGGTCCATAATCACCATTTAATCAACCTCATCGACACCGCCTCAACAACCACGGCAAAGTAGACACCTCAAGTCTTCTTTGAGATGTCTCTTCACTTGCATGAGTATAGAGTTGTCAAGGGATGTTGTTGCACATGTGCACAAGTGTGAGTTACTATGGAGAGTAAAGTGTGTTACGGCTTTGGATCGAAAGGTGAGTTAATTTTCCACCACACTTCAAGGATGCGCACATAATTAGTATAAAAAGTATGATCCACATCAGACTGCAGTGGATTATGATGCTTTATGCAATTCATTCTTTGCTAAATTTCACATTCTAGAGTTTGAACAATAGAGCATCAACGCACTCAAGGACATCAAACATGATTTATATGAAAGTGCGAGGGAGTATGACGTGCGGTTTAAAACTCTACTATCCAAATCATCTTATGATATTCATTTAAGTCAACATGCACAGTGGTTTGTTGGAGGATTATTGACTTCTATTTCAAGGGTCCTATCTCATCGGACATATGTGGATCCGCATGTTATCCTTGGAAGAATCCTACTTGATGAAGTGGTTGAGAGTTTTGACACTGGAGTAAGCCCATTTCTTGAGGCATGTACATAATAGTTATGGCTAAGAAATTAGAGAAGCTCTTTTTTCAAGTCATGTGAAATGTGCAATGGAATATGGTGCACTAATTGTGAAGTTAAGGGACATACAAAGGATAATTTTCCACGTGTTGGACTATATGCACATTGTTACAATCTTGTGAGATTTTCCACAAGAATCATGATGTCTAAAATTTCCCTCTCTTACAGCTGTGCAATGATGAAGAATGTAAATGGGTTACTGGGTTATAAAACAACTTTGGCAAGTAGTTCTCAAGTATAGGAAGCTCAACCCACTTAAGGAACAACAATAATGAAGGTGGGTTTAGAGGTGGATATAGGAGCAGAGGTTGTGGTAGTAGAGGTATTTACATGTGAGATTGAATCCTTCACCACCATCCTTTCTATACATAGCTAGGCCTTCGCATGGTCGTATACCAACATGTCGGGCCTCGATTCTTCCATTGTTGTTCATAACATTATTACCTTTTCTTAATGTTAAGTTGGTTAAACAAAAATTTTGTCGCATGCACACTTGAGTTGCTCTCTCTTGTCAAAGAGAGTCGCAACAAATTCTTTAACTAATTTCATCATCCCTATCAATTGTCCGCAATGGGTTTCCAACATTATGCCCATTGTCAAAGTTTTTGAAAAAGCTCTTCATCTACACCGACTTTCGAGATGTAAACCTCACATTCCCCTAAAGATGGTTTTCCTCTTCCTAACATCGATAAACTTTTAGACCTTACCAGGGACATGAGATGCTTTCTCTTATAAACATATTTCACTGGGCATAATCAGATCCTCACCACACAACAAGACCAACATAATACTTCTTTCATCACTCCTTGGGTAACTTTTACTATCAAATTATGCCCTTCGGCATGGAAAACACCGAGCCACCTAACGTGATCCATGACTTACATCTTTCATGATCTCATCCATAAGATTGTAGAGGACTACGTTGATGACCTTTTGGTTAAATCCAAACATTGATGTGATCATCTTGTTGTCCTTAAAGTCATTTTTTTCAGAACCTTATCTATTTCTTCCTCCATTTTAATCCAACTAAGTGTGTGTTTGGAGTACTAACTAGAAAACTCCTTGGTTTTATCATTTATATCAAGGGTATTAAAGTTGACCCCATCAACATCAAGGATATTCTCTAGATGCCTCCTCCTTCTAACTTAAAGTATTTCACATCCTCCAAGGCCTACTTGAATAAATTCATCGTTTCACTCGTAACTCTCTCGACTATTGCCAACCCTTTCACCATCTTCTTTACAAAGACAATGAATTCCATCGGATGATAATTGCCAAAAATCCTTTGATGATATCAAGCAATATCTTTTATCCTCACTTATGCTTACACCTCCACACGAGGGGATCTTTATATCTCTATGTCTCTACCTTCGATCATGCTCTAGGTGCCATGTTGGTGCATCGTGACGAAAAGGTAGGGAACATGTTCTATATTACATCAATTGCACCTTCATGATTATGAGACCCACTACATTAAATTTGAAAAGTTTTGTTGCACTCTTTTCTTCGTTACTTCTAAACTTCACCATTATCTTCTCAATCATAAGACTTATGTCGTCACTGTATTTCATCTTCTCAAGACCATGCATTCTAAGTTGTATCATAGTGATCACATCACTCGATGGCTCGTGTTCCTAATCGAGTTTGACCTAAAGTTTATATATCATAAATTAATCAAGGGCCAAGTTATCACAAATCAATTAACTAACGCCCCTTCCTGATACTCACCTTCCTCATGAGCAATTTCCAGATGAATCTATCAACATCATTGACCATGAGTTCTCTCCCCTTAAGATGACACTCTTCTTTGACGATCTAAGTGTTGACAAGGGGGATTCGTTGATGTCATTATCATTCCTCCTTGGGATACTCCTATTCATATTTCCTATAAACTTAATTTCGAATGCATGAAATAATTTGGCTCAACATGAGGCTCTCATCTTAGGCCTCAAAAACTTTGTCTTACTTGGCATCTAAATTCTTGGTTATCTACAAGGATTCTCAACTCATCATTAATCAAGTTAAAGGCATCTATCAATGTAAAAATGAGGTCCTTTAAAATTATAAGGATATTGTCGAATTCCTTCTTAAAGCATTCGATTTCTACATTATCCAAACAATCCCTTAGTCATCTAACCACTTTGTAGACACTATGGATTCTCTCGCATCTCTCATCCCTTGGTCTACGAAAGAGACTAAACTCTCCGTTATCATTCATCGCATTGACAAACCCTCTCACCTTAGCGAATTACATGACGTACACCTTATCAAATTAATCCATGTGATCTTTTTATTCTCAAATATTTGACTATATTCATCAATCCATCATCCCCTCTGACCTATCCAAAATGGTAAGAGGTATCTTCTTCAACGTTTAACAACTATGTTATCCTGGCGGTATTATTTACAAGTGTGGCTTCTATGGTGTTACTTCTTTCTTCCTTAAGTTTCGTGAATCCACTCGAGCTATCCAAGAAGTCCATGACAACATCTGTGGAGGACACTTTAGCGGGTTGGATGTCACCAAAAATGTCCATCGAATGAGCTATTATTGGGCCTCTCTCAATCAAGATTGTGTGAATATGTTAATAAGTGCATCAATATGAACATCATTCCAACCTAATCCTCATTCCTAGTCATTAGGCCTTACAGCCAACTCAGGATCTTTGGCCTTTCTCGTAATGGGGACTCGACCTCATTGGTCTCATCAATTTGTGCTCTTCTCAACACCATCATTCTATCATCACCGCTATTGATTATTTCACTAAATGGGTGGAAGTAATTCCACTTGCATCAACTAAAGCTAATCAAATAATTAATTTTTCTATCAACACATCATTTTCCACGTTGGCGCTCCACACAAGATCATCATGAACAATGTAAATTCCTTCAAAAACAAATATCTCAAGAAGCTTTGTGACTCATTCAATATTAATCTTAGCTTCTCTTCTCCATATTATCCTCAAGCTAACAGGCCAAGTCAAAGCCACTAATACAAAACTCTTCGCAATATCCTTGCCAAGACTATTGATAAATCATGTAGTAATTAATATCTTCATATCCTCTTCACTCTTTGGGCTTATCGGACTAGCATTCACACCTCTATGGGTGTTACTCCTTTTCTCTTGTCTACGGTTCCAAGGTTGTCCTTCCTCTTGAAGTTTAAATCCCATCTTTGTGTGTTTCTCTTCACGACGTTGTCTTTGAAGATTATCACTAATAAGAGCATCTAGCATAGCTCGAGTTATTAGACAAACGTCACCTTCTTACTCTTGAACATCATCATGTCTATCAAGAGTGCATCAAACATGATTATAATAAACACCGCAAGAAACGTGAATTTAACATTGACGACCTTATCCTTAAAGAAAATCAACTTCGCTATTATTCTAGAAAGGAGTCAACATGGAAAAAATTTTCCCAACTGGATTAGACCTTATATTATCATGCACAAGTACGGGTCTGGATCCTATCATTTTGAAAGAACATAATAAGTGGAACACTAATAATTATTTTTGATTTGTCCATGCATACATATTACATATATATAGGAGGATGTCTCCTATATTCTAGGATATTAGCTCAACCGTAATATCCTCAAAATATCTCCAAGCCTATTATAATAACAATACGTTAATCAGTATTGTTATGTTGAATATATGTTAATACTAATATATGAGTTGTTATAACTCACTACAACCATATTAATCCAACGAAAATGTGAGTGCTAAATAGGATTTTCCTAACATTCCCCCTTAGTGCAAACATGGGGAAAACTTGCCTTATACTGCAACGTGCCACTACGTAGCTTGCTTATGATCTTGGATGGTTTTAAGGACAATACCAAAACCTCTGGATGGTTTTCCAAGTGGTTAACCAACAACCACACAACAAATGGTTTTTAGGACAATACCAACAACCTCTGGATAGTTTTTCCAGTGGATTACTAACAACCACACAACGGATGATTTTTTAGGATAAAACCAACAACCTCTGGATAGTTTTTCCAGTGGATTACTAACAACCACAATATCATGATGTTGCAGTAATATCATTGGCTCTCATCAATATCTCACTATAGGGAATAACATAGGTAAAATCATTTGAATTTTCGCTACTCATACACACAAAAATTGAATTCTTAGAAATGGAACATTAGATAATGTTCCCCCACCTCAATGTGATATTTCCACTTATTGAAAGAGGAACATTTCACAATCGAACACACCACAAAAATGCCACCACAACTGATATGTGGCCTCATCGTTGGCGACTAAAAGAGGTCGTTGATTGACCTCCAACCTCCATTTGCCTTCCGTCCTCTAGTTAGATGTTACTAATCAGGAGTGTGATCATGTTGCTTAGTGTACGATTCATCCCCATAAGATGGACATCGCGTACAAGTGAAAATGCATCCAATTATTGAAAAGTGAGGTAATTTTTATTTTATTTTATGGACTTTTACAATGACCTCCTTTTGACTCTTGACGCAACATACACTTTGACAATTTTAATATAACAACACATCTATAAAGTATAAATCTTACACAAAGTAGACACGTTTAACGATAAATGACATGACAACAAATTATTTTGACATAAAACTAGATAATTTATGATGACTCATAGACTAGAAATTTTTATAATGACTTATTTACAATAAAACGCTGACCTAGACAATAACTCTTATTGATCCGTACCTAATTATCAAGAGACTACTCAACAAATGCCCAAACTGACCTACACAATAATAAGCTAAATCGACTCAACTTTGAATGTTAATACTAACCTCTAAACAAACTCTATACATTACAAAATAACCAAATATTGCCAAATTTTGATCGGTGGAGGACATATTTATGTTAATAAATACATTCCTCAAAAGGACAATGATTCTTGAGAAATATTTTCCTCAACCGGTCTTTTCAACTGATTGATCTCCAAATTATTGACAATGAAAATGTAGGCTAGACTAATCTTCACTCCCATAAACACAAATGACACTAAAAATAAATGAAATATAAAACAATGAATTTGTATTAGACTCAACACACCATTTCGAGAATCATTTGAATGGCCACGTGGAGAATGAGACAATTTGGACGTGTTGGCTGAAAGTCAGCAAGATAGATTTCGTGGGGTTCCAATGTTGCATGTCGATAGTCTATGTGTGAATCACCGAACTCATCACCGAATTTACATATTATGTGGAAATAGTTGGTAACCAATGAAACAATGTTTTCCAAGTTATATATTTCTTATGAAATTCTAGCACTCATGGAAATGATGATGAGCTCGATGATGATGCAAGATTCACCGAAAAATGTTTGGATTCCAAATCGATATGCAAAGATCTGAAACCTTCCAATGTTGAATAAATTATCTTAACAAGCTTGTCTCCTACATACATAAAATTGATCCACTTCTACAAATGCTTGTTGTAAGTCAGTTGTTTAATACGTAATGAACATGAAAATACAAATTCATAAACTAAAATAACTTTGAATACATGCATAAAATGAACTAAACAAATATTATGGTTAAAATATTTGTAAACCCAACATTACACATCCTCAGGGACAAAGCCTAATGCAACTTCCCCTCACGAATATCTAGAACTCTATAACTCACTTTGATACAAATGAAAGAACAAATTAAATAAGTGGAATAATAATAGTTATTCTTGATTTGTCCATGTGTACATATTACATATATATAGGAGGATGTCACCTATATTCTAGGATATTAGCTCGATAGTAATATCCTCAAAATATCTCCAAGCCTATAATAATAATAATATGTTAATCATATTGTTATGTTGAATATATGTTAATACTAATATATGAGTTGTTATAACTCATTACAACCATATTAATCCAAGGAAAATGTGAGCGCTAATAGGATTTTCCTAACACGTTTGGCCTCTCTTGATGGTAAACCGGAAATGAACCCTCTTAACACATTACACTTCAGGCCATTCTATTGTTAACACACCGCCAACGTGAACTTATTCATCTCAGTGGTTATACATCCATCACTAGCCTCCTCCATCTTTCATTGTAATTATTTGGAATTATGTGGTCTACCGTCACTTTCCTATCTATGATCTTGAATATGGGCACCGCGGCTCTGCTCATAACATATTCCTTAAGGACAAGTTCCTCCTTTTAGGTTGGAACCCCACGATCATTACATCCACTCCCTCTTCTTTTACCTATTGGAACCATGTTAAGGGTCCACGGTGTCACTTGTACACTTATTATCCCCTCCTAAAGTGGTCTACATAGCTATTCCCACTCTTTGATAAAAAGTTCAAAAATCAAATGCTCTTATAAAATCCATCTTACTCAAAAGAAAATAAACCACTCCCTCAAAGGATAACTATTCATTTAAAGAAAATCTATCAAAAAGAATAGATTGATCCTCGAAGAACAACTATCATGCATGACCTTATCCTGTCATTTATAAGATTAAAATCCAAAAGTAAATGGCAAAATGTAGACCACTCCTTAAAGGATGACTACCATCTCGTATCGTGGAAGTGAAGGCTTCCCACTTTCATCAACCTTCTATGTATTCAAAATCAAGCATCATAAGAAATCTTCTCGCATCGATTAGCTTTCTCATCCATAGCAAACTTCTTGCATTGATCAGTTTGCACCACATTGCTTAGAGTTGGGGCATAGAATTAGGAACACCCACCTAAGGAGAACCTATTTTCCCATGTACGAGTTACATCTAAAACCCCTTATGTCATCTTGACATTAGGTCTATAAGTCCACCTTTCATACTTTCCCTCGTGGCCCTTTGGGATTACTAACTACTAATTGTTGTGTGTTAACACCTACTTTTGGTTGCATGTGCATTACCTTGATTGGTTCCTTTTCTATTTACCTCCAATCTGATTCGAAGTATCGTTTCTTCGTGCACCCCTTACTACGATCATGTGTCGTTCATCTCTTTTTGGTAACCTTCTATCGAAGTCAAATCCTTTCTCATCAAATCCAATTCACTCCTATCATACTCTTCCTAATCTAACCATCTCATATGTGTCTATGTGCATATTTCTAAATCACATCAACTATCTCTCTATATCACAAATGTGTATGTCATATCATCATATTAAACATATATGTAAATCCATCACATCATTTGTATCCATTATTTAATCATGTCTAATAGTTATTTATTCAACCCAAATCACATCTCTTCATCATCTATATATCCATCATGAAACATCACATTACATCTATTCTATCATGTTAGGTCCAGCCATAACATGTTTTCATGTGTGAAAGTGTTGAATAATGTACACTTTCCAACCATAACATTTACAATCTCAGTCACATCAAATATAAGCATTTTGTATGATTAAAACAAAACATGCAACACATACACATGAAATGTGCTTTTTCTCATATATGATATTTTATACCCATAGGTTTATATATATGGTTTTATATATATTTATATACCCATGGTTTTATAAACCCGCTAAATACATCTATACATGTGGTTTTGTGTATATGGTAGGTATTATGTAAATTGCGATATGTGTATGAATTTGGGTGTGAATTGTACAGAGTTTTTTTAATCTAGCTCCAAACAAATGTTGGGTGTCTATTGAGAGAGTCCCATTCATCATGGCCTAGATCTTGTAATAAAATACATGCGAGTGATTGTTGATGGAGGTAGCCCCTACTCCTCGGGTGAACCACGTTAAATATTGTCTATTTGTGTTGTGTTATTTTTATTCTCACGCTTTTATTTCGCCTCTGCCATATTTTCTAAGCATATTAGTTTCTCATCGATTACCTCCCTAAGGGCTGTTCTCCATATTTTATCCCTTATTTCCTATCATATCCTAAATTCAAAAACCATAACATGACATCATAATCAAATCAACAATCATCCAAATCATAACATTTACAATCACCATGCGATATCTAAATCTAAGCATAAGTATCATTAAAACCATAAATCAACACATGACACATGATAAATCACGACATAACTCATACACACACACACACACACACATACACACATCACACACACACACACACACACACACACACACACACACACACACTAAATACATCCATATATCCATGATATGACACTTAAGGGTCATATCTCAAATTTGATACATCATCAAAATATGTAAATCCCAGACATCAAATAACCTCAAATCTTGTCCTCTGGGACAAGTGTATGGGCATCTCTCTCTGCCTCGTCCCCTCCTTCACGGTGATATATCTCATCTATTGCTTGGAGGCCACATCGGTCGTGATCTTATTATGGTGTTCATCTTTGCTCTCCCTATTCCCTACTCTTCCTAAATATGTGACATATCTCTCGCACTCATTATAGCCTCAAAGTCACTATGCGCTCATAATAACATGCTAACTCCAATAATGCCATGTACTCACTCCTAGTTGCTTGGAGCTATCCCTCCACCTCCCCGAGATGGCTCCACTCTCGTATTAAACCCAACAAACATATGGGCCCGAGGTCTCCAAATTTGGCCCTATAGGTCTCTTTATCTCTTATATCTCTCTCGATGTTAAGAATCCCAAAAAGTCCCTCTCCTCTCTCGACTTACTACTATGGCCTCTTGACACGCCACCTCTCTCTTCCGAAGAGCCACAACCCTCTCTAACGAGATGTGTTGCGCTTTACACTTAACCAGTCATTTTCGGAAGTCCACCACTCCATCAACGCCTTCATCACCCCTGTGCCGTAGTTCCCTCCTCCAACTACTACATAGTTGCTCCTCCTCCTCTCCTCCCTCGACTCCCTCTCTCATACCGTCCCCAGGATGGGTCATTGATGCCATTATCATCTAATATCGTGTCAAATCCCTAATGTACTATTAGTCTGAATCTAACATCATCATCCTCATCCCATGCAGCTGAGAATCCTGCCCCCTCTGATTGTGGGTCCTCCATCGTGGGAATAGGAAGATATCTCTCTATCCATCCCGTCATCAATCCAACATCTCATGATCGGCTCCCTAGGGTATTGTTTGGACTATCCCAAACTACCACCTGGTCTTACTCGATCCAATTATCCGTCTCCATCATCTTAGGTCTCATCCTTACACCCTTCTAACATCCTCCTCATCCTAACTAACTATGCATCTAAAAATAATCATCATGAAGGAAAATCACATGATGATTCCATCTCACCTGGTCCACATCTAACTCGCTAAGTCTCTCACTTGGGTCAACACCTCCTAGATGGATTGACACCTTAGTAGGTCCAGTCGATGGTGATCGTACCCTATCATTAACGATAACCCCTTGCATTGACCCCAAAATCTAGAAAAATGTATTAAAAAAATCCTAAAAACTAAGCTAGGGTTTAGGCACTTACCATCCTACGAGTCCTCTGGACGCTTCCTCGATGCTCCACTAGCCTCCATCTCGCTCAAAATCTCAACATTATTTTCTACTCGCTAGAGTTGTCGATCATCAACTCGCATAGTGCAAATGAGCTTAGTCGGCCGACCCATGGGCTTATATAGCCCAATGGCCATAGTCATCGTCGACCCCCTTAGGTCATTGTCGCTTCAAATTTGGTGGCACGCCACCCTCTAGGTCGTCGCTAGACCTCGCTTGGTCATCGTTAACATGACCTTGTATTTTTCATCAATCTTCCTTCTTGTCCCCTTCAATCAATCCTTCCTTTTAGATTATCTTTTATTCCTCTTTTTTGCCTCGTGTGTTGCTTATACCACACCTTTATCCCACTGGGCTTCATTACCTATATCATCTTTTATTTTGCATCATCTCGCCTTCATGGCATCTTCATGATCCCTCTTAAGGCACCATTATTTTACTTTTTTCCCCACCCCAAACACATATTTTTGATTCCTCGGATCGATAGGATATTGCATTCACTTTTACAAACCCCCTTGTTTTGTTACAACCCCTATCTCGACCATTTTCACATTTGTTTGCACATACTTGATGTCTTCCTTTGACCCGTTGGTCCCACAACTTACACATCCATTTGAGCAGATTCCCATTGGATTCCCTCCATCTCGCAGGTGGTTTTTTGACTCGTTGGTCCATGTGACATTGCCATCATATCCATTGAGGCGTATACTTTGTTCCCTACTTAAGTGATTCTCAAATCACCGAATATTTTTGTTTACTTTTTACTTTTTTTTATCCTCGTATGTGATAGCTTATCTTGTCCTCTGTTTGTTCTCATCCTTTCCACCCTTTATTTCTCCATATATCTCTTTCAAACTCGTTCTCGATTCCACTTCGTGTCGCCGATCCCTAGTTTTATGAGGAACACCTCATCAATCATCTTTTCATCCTTTCTCATTTTTGTCTCGCGACATGCCCAATGTAAACCACTCAACAAAAAGGGAAAATGTAGACACCAATTTTTGTATCACTACCCCTCACCCCACGTTTGCTCTTCGTTGTCTTTTTCCACATACATATTTCTCTTCTCTTTCAAATTCCCTTCTCCCCTCCTAAATTCAATTTATCTCATTAATTATTATTTCCCATCATCATTCCTCCTCAATCATCCATTAATCTTCCATAATCATCTCTAATTAATTATAATCCCCATTTAATTCATTTACTCTCCCTAAGTCCTCCATTTTATCCTCCCTAGGTTCACATTTAATAAATTCACCTCCCTTTTATGCCTTTATTTTAATATTTTTCGCCTCCACCTACTCATTTACCACTCCTAATCAACCTAACTCATCCTAACCCTTCAAAACCTAATAACTCCTCTTATGGGCTTAGTGCCTCAAGGCCGTCACCTTCCCACCACCCAAATGGATGGATCTCCATGATTGGTGACGACCCATATGGGCCATCGTTGACCTATAAAGCCACCCTTACCCCTCCTTTTCTTAGGATGCAATTTTGGAGACTTAGGCTTTCTTGTGATCTTGCCTTCATTTTGTGCTTTCTCTTGTAGTTGCATCATCACCTTGAGATATTGTGCTTCACTCTTGAGATTTGGAGATATTTTTCACTCTTGCATGCTTGGGTCCATTATTACAATTTTATCATCATATTCTTCATCATATCTTGTGCAGGTTCAACTATCATTTAGAGCTCTGCTTTGACCTTCTTAGGCCTTCATTTTCCATCTCGCAAATTTCATTCTTGCCCATCCTTTTTCATCCAACCCTAGATCACCCCAGCCTGTCATCAACCTAGCTTTCATTTTGTTAGGCTTTTGTCATTCGAGATCCCCAATCATCCCCTCTCGATTCCACATTCATTCGCACCCTCGATCTTGTTGTTATGTTAGCATATGGATTTACACGCATGCAAATGACATGCAACAGTGTGGGAATGAAGTCCCTCCTCAATGAAGGTGAGGCTACCTTTATTGAAAACCAAAACTATATTTACATCTGTACATTCAAAATTGTATGTGGGGGTGTTTTGGAACATCAATGGAAAGAAAAGTGAATGAAGGAGATGGAATGGAATGGGATGAACTGAAAGTGCATGCAAGAGTTAGGTAAAAAGAAAGCCTAATATTGCATGAAGAGGAAAGATGAATAACCAACACAAATAAAATGGAGTTTGAGTTAGCCAAACAAGAACGTGTAAAGGGAACACATGTGAGCAAGTAGATAATCAGAGCTTGATCACTGTGAACTAGAAGAACCGATTAATAACGTTGATAATAAGATCAAAGATAATATTTGCATAAGATTCAAACACCTAACATCTAATGAACATAAGAACATCAAATGTTACAAGAGACAATGAATGAGACACAAAGTTCGTATTTCATTAACTCCAAAATGTTTTTCACAAAAGAACACAAAGTTTCTTCCTGAAACAAAGCTTGCACAAAAGTATTTTCTTCTCCTCTCTCAAAGTCACCCTTACAAATGAGCCCCTAACTTCCTTTTATAACCAAAAATTTGGTTACAAAGTAGTTAGGGTTTTACATGATCATTAAATAAGGCACTTAAGTGACCTTTGACTTTTTCAACAACCTTATTAAGACAACCCAAAAATAAAAATTACTTAAAATAACCATTGTTTCCCAAATAACAACATCTTCTAAAATATACAATAATAACTAGTGCCTTATCCATTGAAATGGGGTCCGCCTATCTCAAGCGTATGAGAAATGGACTCTCCCACTTCGTTAGATACCAAGAAAATCAACTCCCTGCATCGCCGGTGAAATTAGGATCTGCCGCTTTTGCCAGTTGAAAGGATTTAAATCTTCCCAAAGTTTCAAACATCTTTTCTTCTTCTGGAGGTTCACTTGGTCGAAGAATAGCCACACAAAATACTTGCAATTCAAGAATTCTACTAGGCATATCATTTAAATTAACAATTTTGGATTGAACATTCTCAAATAAGTTCTTCACTTTGATACACCGCTCCATGGAAACCGACGAGAAATTGTTGGCGGGAGTGTACATGTCTTTAAACAATTGTGAAAATTGTTCTTCCACTTGCTCCGATGAACACCTTTGATTATGCTCATTTACGAGGTTATAAGGAATCTCAACCATGAATTCTTGAATAAAGGAGAGTGAAGTGAAGGCTTCATTGCACATCTTGTCATAATGGATCAAAGAATCCTCGAGAAGCATTTTCTTGATTTGAGATGCGTAGACACCAACGAAAACGTGTCCCTCGATGTTCAAATTCAAGAATTCCTTCAATAGCTAAAATTGAAGATTCCATACTTGTCATCTCCTCGTAAATTGGGCAATATCTCATCCAAATTTGATATAACGAAACAAAAGTTTCTTTGAAAGAAAGAATTGGATCAAGATACGCACCGACATCTTCATGAATCTTAACTCGTGGTCTTGATCGCTCCTCGGCCTAAAACGAGAATCTCCAAAAGCGAAGTTTTAGTGACATGGCCCAATGTGTTTATTTCATTTGACAAATTGAGAGTCTCTTCATCTGGGGAAGCCACTACATCAAGTACTAGGAAGGTGGATGATATGGGATTTATCAAATGTTGAACATATTCCACCAATTGATTCTTTTCGGCCTTGAGCTGAGAGTTTTGAGACTTGTATTTCTCAAGTCTCTTTAGCACAATATCAATCGAGTCTCGAGCCATTGCCATGTCACTTTCTAATGTAGATCTTCCAAGTCCTGTCTGAAACTTCATAGTCGGCAAAGCGTCGCATAAAGATCGCGCTCTTTATCCACTTGTGGAATGGCAAGGTCTGTAAATTTGTTTCCATCATTATCCACCATTTATTCGAGAAAGCACCTTAGGCTAGAATGGTGTCATTCGAAAGTTTGAAAAGGGAATCAAAATCAATGTCAATTGGCTTGACAACTCTCTTCCTTTTCTTCACTTTGGAATCAACCCAGGAAGGAGTATCATTCACTATTTCAGCATACAGAATCCTGGAGCTCGAATCAATATTCTCATTATTTTTGACATCATGAGATCATTCTTGAATCCTATTAATGACCTCGATTTGAGGAGACACAACCTCAATATCCACTTCCTGATTATTCGGGAGATTTTGGGAAATCTCTTCATGAACTACATGCTTTGAAGTGTTTGATATTTGAATTACCTGCACTGAGTGGATGGTTGTTTGAAGCATGATTGGGGATCATTTCTTACCACTCCCGAGTGCTATTAACGATGTGGGTAGAAGAATCTCTACTCGAGGTAGAAAATCTAGACACATGCTCTTTTCCTTCTTCTGGGGTTAGGATCTTGAGATTTTTACCTTGTGAGATGTTGTTTGGCGAAGTGGATTTTGGTAACCACTCTTTTCTTTTGTTGTTGTGTATGATTGGATGGTAATGAGGTTGATAGAGAAGATACTTTGGTCGAATGAAGACCCCCTCGTATTGGTAATTTTTGTGATCCCGAAACGTGATCTGGAATTGATTGCGATTTGGCAAGTTCTCTATCATACCAAGATATGCTTCTTTCAATAATTGGTTGGTTTTTGCCATCAAGAGAAAATTCATCTCTCTTGGTCCAGTCGATTCGAGGCAATGGGGTAAAGGCAATGGCATCATATGAGGGATCGATGACATCCTCATCATCATCTATGAATGAATCGGGAGGACTCTTGATGTGGAAGGCCTTGATCTGAGCAAGTGTTAGCGAGAGTACTCCCGCCTTCTTACCACATGTTCATCGGAACAAGCACTTCTATAAATCTTCCATGGTAGGATTATGTTGGTACTTCACTCCCAAAATCTTTTGCATATATCCATTGATATCAAATTGGGCTCTCTTCACATATGGATGGATGGTTATGAGAGCAAACTCTTTTTCCATGAGTTGTACACTGAAAAGATTTGGACATTGGTATTCCCCGATTTGGATCGGAAATGAATTCCTGGACGGTGCTTGTCACTAAGAAGGCAGTGAACTTGGAATAATTGTCATGCCAACTCCATTAATGCCCATCTATCACTAACGTACTTAGGAAGTTTCCATGGGGTATCAACGAAAGCCACTCACGCGAATGTAGGAAAAAGATGAAAATTGAATAAACCAGGTTCCCCATTGGGAAATGACACTCATGGCTTCTTTAGAAAACCTTTCCTCAATATTCCGATTCAGGTTCTAGATCACACGGAAGGTGAATGCATCGTTGACTCTTCTAAAATGGTGAGAACTATTTTTGAAGCTGAGCTGAGGGTAATAGTGAAAAACACTGTTCAACGGCCCCATGACCCCTCTTGTTTCAAGTCCCGAGAATAGCTTTCTTCGTGCTACTTTCACATATGTCAAATATGAAGTCATGTAGAAGCATCCAGTCATCTTAACTTCTATCAATTGTTTGTGAATGGTGTTACTGATGATGGTGGGCCAATCCACAAACTCTTTCTTGCTAGGATGATACGATAAAACCGGTACATCCATGGGTGGAAAATTTTAGCGAAGGTAGGTCAAAAATTGACTTAGGAGAGTGATCATGTCTCGATTTCTTCCACAAACTCAATGTGGTACAGTTCTTTGGGAAGCCTATCAATTTGAGGTCTCTTGGTTACTAACCAATTGTTGTTGACCATTTTGCTCTATCTCGGGGTTCTTCATCCCGGAACTCTTGTGTTGATTGGCGAGTGATATCCGCATTCTCGAAAAAGTCAAGTATTCCGAGAAACTCCTCAATGTGTTTAGGTGTGATTAAGAGGAAAGGCTCGCGATTATCTTTGAAAATTCCTCATCTCTTAGGGTCATAATGCTCTGCGCAAGCAATAACCAAATCCGGACACTGCACCGAGACAGGGAATGTTGTTGCTTGGGGTAGGCCACTATGGTAAAGTCTATATGAGAAAATGGTTTTGCCTTCGCCACCACGCCGCGCTCAAGAACTATTGCACGTTGATGTGACCCGATTCGTATCGAGTGATGTTGTCATACGTTGACTAAATGGAGTTGGAGGGATAATTCCTTGGAATTCATATTTCAGGGCGGATTTGTTAGATTTCTCCATTGGCTTCCTCGATCTCCCCGTAGATTTGGATTTTTCGGCCATTATGAATTTAACAGAAAAGTGACTCAGGCACGCCAGACAACGCAAATGGGCCGGTCTTAGTCTCCAAACCTTTTTGATGCAAGATTTTTTTACTTTAATATTATTATTATTTTAAAAATAATAATAATAATTGATCCCGAATTACAATTTTCTTCTCTTTAAAAATACAAATATATCGAGACTAAGCTCGAGCTCCAAATCTAGCGACGACAATGATAAATATATTTTAATTAAAATCTCTCGATTTTAATATTTCACGCGATCAATTTAATCTTTTTTTAATTCGCCTTTGCATGCGTGGGGTTTGAAAATAGTTTGCTCCCAAGCGTTAGAAAAACTGATCCTCTCCTTCCTGGGCGCGTGGAATTTGATTTGGTTGTTGTTCCTTTTCTTTATCCTCTGCGTGGAGTTCTTGATTTTATTTCTTTGCCCTTTCAAAACACGCGTGGATTGCTGTGTTTTAATTTTGCTGTGCGTGGAAGCTTTTTGAATGGGAATTTCTATTTTTGCTTTCCCACATGCTGTCCTCCTTGACTGGCGCGGCCTGCTCCAAATGCGTGGAAAATTGTTTGGAGATGTGTGGGAATTTTCTTATGCCTGGCGCCTCCTTTCCACGTGCAAATTTTGATTTGGTTTTTTGTTTTCTTTAATGCATTGGACTGTCCTTACTTCCTTGGCATGGGCTAATCTTTCTCTTTTATTTGAAAATTGTTTCTATTTGTCAGGGCACCTCCTTTTGCCCAATGCGTAGCTTTTGGTATATCTCTCTTCTTTGTTTAAAAACTTGTTCTTTCACTCCCTCATGTCCTGCTTTGAGGTTTTTGACTGCCCTCTTTGGTTGGGCGTGGACTTTTACTTTAAAAACAATTTTGTTTTGCTTTAAAAACTGTTCCACTTCTTTCCCTAAGGCATCTCCTTTTTTTTATTTAAACTTACAATTTCTCTTTCTGCCTGTGCATGCGTGGAAAGGGATTTTTTATTTTTATTTTGTCTTCTTCTATTTCTCAGGTGCATGGACTCCTCCTGGGCAAGGCGTTTCGAGTCTTTAATTTTCTCTTGAAACTGTTCTTTCTTTTCTACGTGGAAAACTCCTTTGGCTGTTCCTTTTCTCTCCAGAGAAATGTGTGGTCTTCTACTACTAGGTGCATGGATTTGCTTCTTTCTTTTTTATATTTAAAAACTGCTTTATATTTCCCTGGCGCCTCCTCCCAAATGCGTGAAAAAGGAATTGTCTTCTTTAAAACATGTGCAGGTTTAAAACAAATGTCTCTTCTCTTCTTTGGTGTGTGGTAAGCTCCTTCTCTCGCCCAATGCGTGGAGTAAAAACAGTTTGCAGTCCTCTTTCCTTTCTCCCTGCGTGGGAATTTTCTTTATTCTTATTTCTTGAACTGCTCCTTCTCTACTGTGACAAATGCGTGGAAGATTGTTGGATGTGACAAAATATCATGTCCTTCAGAAGAAATAAGAAGCAAAGCTTCACATGACTTTTTCCAACGAGTTTGATAGAGGAAGTTATGAGGATTAATCCAACTTCCTCTCTTCCCGGGGACTTAAGTGCCGGGGAAATGGGGAAAGCAATGGACAATTGCCAATGGGAATGGCAGAGTGGGTTGGAAATCCCCGTTCAATTTCCCCATGTGGGAAATTGGGGAATTTCTGCCCGTTAGCCAATCCAGGATTTGGCAATTGGCGGAGAAAATCCCACGTGCGGGAAATTTGAAGAAGATTGCTAGGAAAGGGGAAATCCGGGTTTGGGAAGCCAAATTGGCATTCCCAGTTTGGAAGCGTAAAGCTTACTTCCCAAACAATTAAAAAATTGTCGAACAAACTTTTAATTTATATTTATTTAATTAAATACTTCTCAAGTTATTTAAAAATCAATTTTATCAAACAAGAAGCAATTAATTAATTAAATATTAATTAATTAATTTTAATGTATTTTAACACGATTTAAAGCCTGGCGGGAAGAGTTCTTGCCTCGAAAAGGATGAAACGAAGACCGAAACGATCACAAAAATGAGACGATCACAACGAGGGCAATGAACCACGCAAAGTAACACTTTTCAAAATTTTCATTTTTTATTTATTTATTTAATAATTTTGTGATCTCGAAAATCAAATTTAACTAAAGAATTGTGCACACACATTTCTTTGCTTTGTAAGATTTTCGATGTAAAAATGAGCATTATAACCTTATGTATTTTTAATAAAAGAATTAAAACTGCAAGTACTATGCAAAAATATAGAGAAATGAAGAGAATTCACCAACAATTTGACACAAGAATTGATGAGTTCGGTGCTTGAGGCCTACGTCTCCGGGTCCTATTGAATGGGACCAATCTATTAAAATCTTGAAAATAATTATTTACAAAGAATTCTATAAAATTCTAACCTTCTCACAGTCTTCCTCTGTCAAAAATAATAGAGGTTGCTTTTTACTTCTCCTCAAAATTCCACTCCTAGCTCAAGTTATGAGCATTTCAATATTTTACACAGACCCAAATGCTATTCAAATAAAATAACACTCCTTTTATAATGTTTCTAAGCCCACTAGCATACCAGCTGGGTCGCTTATCCTTTTACACGGCCCACCCAGGTTCCATTCTCCTCTAGCGCATTTGTCTTATCACCAAGGGAACAAAATCCCACATTTGGCGCATGAGGAATAGGGGGCGTTTTAAATGGTTGGGCGGTGCAATGTTTAAGTGGCTTAAGAGCCACCTTAGCCGCTTGGGAAGTGGGTGCATTTGTTGGTTGGATAAGGATGGCGCATGGATATGTATGGACATAGTTTTTAGGCACCTTGAATAATGCTTATGGAGGTTAAGCCAAATATAATGCGTGGAATATGGTTTCAATTAAAATGTGTGGAATATGGATATTTAAATAAAATGCGTGGAATATGGTAATTGCATAGTTTAAAATGGCATATCAATTAGTCCCACATGCATAGCACAAATGCAATTAGAGGCATATATATACACAAGTTGGTATAGTGATAAAATGAGAAGGAGGCCAAGACACCCCTCCATAATCGAGTGTGTCGAACCTGGCTGAGGGCCCCTAGCCAGGAAATAAATACAGGTCCATTTGTCCATGAACGAGTGTCCAAGATCGGTGTTCCCAAAAACCACTTTTAGTTCATCACACAAATTGTCCACGTGTCGCAATATAATTGAAACACTTGGCGAGTGTGCACACATCCAACCTGCACAAAACTCCAGATTTTGCCAGCTTGCCCAAAATTTTCAAATGCTGGCTATAACTTTTACAAATGAGCTTCGTTTCCTGCAAACAAGATATCGACAGAATCGTATAATTTTTTTCCGCGCTTTAAAAATGATCGCAACTTATTCTAAGAAGATCTTAGATCTGTGTTTCTCTACAAGGATCCTCTGGATCATTCCTCCCCACTGAGAAACTTTTGACCCCAAAAGTCAACTTAATTGATGAATAGGTGAGGGTATTTCTCCCTCACCTTTTTGGTTTCCATCCATTTAGCCTTGTTCGGATGATTGCCTTTGAACCCAACACGAAGATACTCAATATCACCCCTTCGTGAAGTTCTCGACCTCCCCGTCCAAAATGATGTCTTCTCAACTCATCAAAATACTCAGGAGCAAAATCATCAATGGAAGGCATTATGTTAGAATCATCATGATCAACAATCATAGGTAGTTCATACAATCTTAAATTCTCAACATTTACAATTGAGTAGATTTGCATATATGGACGTAAATCCAACCGAAAAGCGTTGTTACCAATTTTTTCCAATATTTGGATCGGACCATACTTGTATAGGTTTCAATTTTTACCTTCACCGTCGCCTTTCCTTGCTGATGTGAAGCCAAAATGAATCACCAACTTTGAACTTGTGATCAGTTCTATGTTTATCATGCCTAACTTTGTACTTGGCTTGAATTTTCTCCAATTGTTCACGGACATACTGATGAACTCGTTGTATTCTCTCAGACAAATCTTTTAGCCTTGTCAGAATCACTTGAACCATTAACAACGATTACATGTCCATAATATATATCTACCGGAGAATTAGGTAGATATCCATAACAAGTCTCAAATGGAGACTTCAAAGTAGAAGAATGTAAGGCACGATTATAAGTAGGTTGCACATAATAAAGATGTTCGTCCCACAATTTAGGATGTTTGCTACTATAGCCCCAAATAATTGTACCACCGTGCGGTTTACAACCTCTGTTTGACCATCACCAGTGGATGAAAAGCAATGCTCTTTTTCGGTTTTGTGTCCATTAACCCCCACAATGTTGACCAAAATTCCCCAAGAAATCTAGAATCTCGATCGAGATATAATTGAAGTAGGTAAACCAAAATGAACCCAAACAAACCGAAAAAACAAATGTGCGCCTTCCTCGCCAGCTATTTGTTTAGTACATGGAACCAACACACACATTTTGCTAAATTTTTCCACTACCACATATAAGTAATCATGTTTCTTTCATGTCATGGGCAAACCTCCTACAAAGTCCATGAAAACACTTTCCCAAGGTCTTGTTGGAACAGGAAGAGGAGTGTAAGTCCTAATTTCCTGTTACTTGGCATGCTTAAGGGCATAAAGAACACATCCCTTAATATACTTGTTTACATGTTCATGCATTCTAGGCCAATAACAATACTTTTGTAAATGTGCAACTGTCTTACTAATACCAAAATGCCCTGAAATAAGAGAAGTATATGCTTCCCTAATCATATGCACACGCTCATTTTATGGAATACAAAGTTTACCATAATGATATAACAATCCTTCATGCAAATGATAATATTTTTCTCCTACTTGTTTCCCACTTACTAGATCCTCATACACTTCTCTAAAATCAACATCATTTACATATTGTTCCTTGTAACTTTCATGAGCCAAAGAACTATGTTGTAAAAGAATAGATGCTACCACCACTAGGTGGTCTAGATAACATGTCGAAACCTTGTTTTGAATACCTTTTTTATACCTGATTACAAGATGAAATTGTTGCAAAATCCCATCCACCTAAAATGTCTAGATTGCTGCAATTTGGTTTGTGTTTGTAAGTACTGAAGCGGTTGATGGTCAATATGTATAATTGTTTCTTTTCCCATTAAATAATGCTTCCACTTTTTAACACTTTGAACCAAAGCATACAACTCTTTATCATAAGTTGGATAGTTTCTTACCGCACTTGTAAAGGTTTCTGAATGGTAACACACTAGTCATTTGTTCTACATCAAAATTGCCCCCATTGCGTAGTCACTAAAGCATCTATCTCAATCTCAAATGAATGTTGTAAATCCGGAAGTTCCAAGATCGGAGCGGTACTTATCTTCTCTTCGATTAGTGTATCAAAGGCTTTTTTTGTTTTCCTCCCCACCGAAAGACATGTTTAATATTTGTAAAAGCATGCAAAGGAGATGCAATATACGAGAAGTTAGCAATAAATTTTCTCCAAGATCTTGAACGCACCTAGAAAACTTCTAACTTCCGTCACATTAGTGGGTCTAGGCCATTTCACAATAACCTCTATTTTTGTAGGATCAATTCTCAATTCTCCATTTCCTACAATATAACCCAAGTAAATTAAAGATGTTTTTCCAAATTCACATTTTGACATCTTCAAATACAATTTCTCTTTCCTTAGTGCATCTAAGACTTTTTGGATGTGTTTAACATGTTCATCCCATGACTTACTAAAAATAAGAATATCATCTAAGTAGACAATAATGAAATTATCAATGAATGGTCTAAAGATATCATTCATAACTCTCATGAATGTTGTTGGTGCATTGCACAAACCAAAAGGCATCACTAACCATTCAAACAATCCCTGTTTCGTTTTAAAAGTAGTTTTCCACACATCACCTTCTCGCAATTTACTTGGTGATAACCACTTCTTAAGTCTAACTTAGTGAAATAAATTGCATTCTTTAATTGATCCAAGAAATCATCTATTCTAGGAAGAGGGTAACGATTCTTTATAGTAATCTTGTTTAAAGCGTGGAAATCAACACACATTCGCCAAGTGCCATCCTTCTTAGGAACCAATATAATTGGTGAACCACATGGGGATGTACTTGGACGAATTATACCTTGTGCCAAAAGTTCCATTACCCGTCTCTTGATTTCCTCATTCTCTACTACCGACAACTTGTACATTCCGAAATTGGGAAGAGGTGCATCCTGAAGCAACTGTATCTCATGTTGAACCCCTCTTTTAGGAGGTAGACCTTGTGGATCCCGAGTAACATCATCAAAACTAGAAACAATTTTTACCAATTCATCCTTATGTTTCAGATCGCAAATCTCAAAAGCCATCTCATGTTCTTTTTCTTTGGCTTTGACCACCATGAGCACAAAACTTTTGCTTGAGTTTACAAGCCTTTTCATTTGACTTGCAGTTACCAAGGATAGATTATTCTTTTCACGGTGAGCTCTAACAATAAACTCAATTCCATCCTTTACAAGCAAATATTTATTTTCTTCCCTATAGAAGATTGCTTTACATCATCATACAAATACCAAAACCACCCCACAAATATCCAAAAGAACTACATCCAATTCAACCTCATCTATAAACTTGTCTGTAATGGCAAATCTAAAAGTACAAGTTTTAGTTACTTGCAGTTTTGCATCATCACAAACCCAACCCAAAGGATAAGGCTTAGGATGTGGTTTAGTTTTGAGTCCTAGTTTCTTAGCAACCTCCTCAGAAATTAGATTAGCTTGAGATCCACTATTAAAAAGAGTATCAATTTTCGTATGCTTTGAAATTACTCTAATGTGGAAAAGCTCATTCCTTTTCTTATCATCGTGGTATAGTTTGTTTACTAGAAGAAGATACAACATTTGTAGTGCTATTGTTGGAAATTGAAAGAGTTGATTTACCTTGAAAACTCATAGCCGTGATTTTGGTGTCATCACCGAAGCAAAACCAAGATCATGCACTACGGTGTTTGTTTTCTTTTCTTTTCATTTCTTAACCATCCATTTAGGCTTCTTTTCGGGATGTAATTTCCAACATTTAGACTCATCATGGTTTTTTAACAATGATTACAAAATGGTTTTTCATCTTCCTTCTTAACAGTAGAGTTTGTTTTATGCTTACCCTTTCCTTTTCCTTGTTCTTTCGAACCTTTTCCTTCAGATTGCTTGTTCTTTTGATTAAAAGAAGAGAAAGAGGACTCCTTTGTCATTTTCCCTCGTGCTTCCAAATGGGTTGCTTGAACACATATTGCATCAAGATTAGTAGGACCTAAAACAAGTATCATATGCCTTAGATAACTATGCAATCCACCAATATATTTGAGCAGTGTTTCTTCTGTGTTTAGAGAAATTCCCAGAATTAGAGCCCTTTTCCTAAATTCCTGTGTGTATTCTTAAACACTTTGTCCCTTAGTTTGTCTTAATGTTTTCCAATCCATCATAGCTTGTTGCTTATAACCAAGAGGATAAAATTTTTGCCTAAGATTTGAAACAAATTCAGACCAAGAAGTGATTTCTTTACCTTTGGTTTCTTCCACTTCCTGAAGCTTACTCTCCCACCAAATGAGTGTTGTGCCACCCATCCGAAGAGTTGCCAAATGAATCTTTGCTTCATCATCAACAATTCTCTGAACCCTACAATATACTTCTATCTGCTTGACCCAGTTATCCAACTTCTCTGCATTTAGCTCTCCAAAGTATACATAGGCAATTCAAACTTGATATCTAACTTTAATGAAGGAAAATAAGATTTTAAAGGGTCCCTTTTAGGAATATTAGAACTAGAGCTTTCTTCTTTCTTACCTTCTCTAGTTCCCTTTTCCCTTTGTCTATCTTGGTACATTTCTTCCACCATTTCCTTCATCTCAGGAATGATTGGCGAAAGTTTTCTTCCCCGTTGATCCGCCATTGAGGACTTCGAGATCGTCCCGGTACCAATTTTGGGATCCCCTTCTACTAGCTCTCCTTCACCCTTCTTAGACCAAGACCTTGTTAACATCCAACACACAACTTGCAATCCAAAAACCGTTAATTTGAACCAAAATCAGTCAAAACCAGCTCTGATACCAATGATCTGAAAATCAAATTTAACTAGCAATTGTGCACACACATTTCTTTGCTTTGTATTGATTTTCGATGTAAAAATTGAGCATTATAACCTTATGTATTTTTAATAAAAGAATTAAAACAAGTACTGTGCAAAAATATAGAGAAATGAAGAGAATTCACCAGCAATTTGACACAAGAATTGATAACGGAGTTCTAGCAGAGGCCTATGTCTCCGGGTCCGGTTGAATGGGACCGATCTATTAAAATATTGAAAATAATTATTTACAAAGAATTATACAAAATTTTGACCTTCTCATAGTCTTCCTCTGTCAAAAATAATAGAGGTTGCTTTTTACTTCTCCTCAAAATTCCACTCCTAGCTCAAGTTATGAGCATTTCAATATTTTACATGGACACAAATTCTATTCAAATAAAATAACACTCCTTTTAGAATGTTTCTAAGCCCACTAGCATACCGGCTGGCCACTTATCCTTTTACACGGCCCACTCGGGTTCCATTCTCCTCCAGCGCATTTTTCTTATCACCAAGGGAACAAAATCCCACATTTGGCGCATGAGGAATAGGGGGCGGTTTTAAATGGTTGGGCGGTGAATGTTTAAGTGGCTTAAGAGCCACCTTAGCCACTTGGGAATTGGGCGCATTTGTTGGTTGGATAAGGATGGCACTTGGATATGTATGGATATACTTTTAGGTGCCTTGAATAATGCTTATAGAGGTCAAGCCAAATATAATGCGTGGAATATGGTTTCATTAAAATGTGTGGAATATGGATATTTAAATAAAATACATAATGGAATATGGTAATTGCATAGTTTAAAATGGCATATCAATTAGTCCCACATGCATAGCACAAATGAAATTAGAGGCATATATATACACAAGTTGGTATAGTGATAAAATGAGAAGGAGGCAAAGACACCCTCCATAATCGAGTGTGTCGAACTAGAACCGAGCGCCCCCGACCAGATAAATAATGGGTCCATTTGTCTCGTGAACGAGTGTCCAAGATGGGCGTTCCCAAAACCACTTTTAGTTCGTCACACAATTTTTCCACTTGTCACAATATGATTGAAACACTTGGTGAGTGTGCACACGTCCAACTCGCATAAAACTCCAAATTTTGCATTTGCCTAAAAATTTCAACGGCTATAACTTTTTGCAAACGAGCTCCGTTTCACCGAACAAGATATCGATTTTAATCGTATAATTTTTATCCACGCTTTAAAAATGATTGCAACTTATTATGAAAATATCTTAGATTGGTTTTTCCTCGTGAGGATCCTTTGGATCATTCCAATGATCGAAAATCAAATTTAACTAGAATTGTGCACACACATTTCTTTGCTTTGTATTGATTTTCGATGTAAAAATTGAGCATTATAACCTTATGTATTTTTAATAAAAGAATTAAAACTACAAGTACTGTGCAAAAATATAGAGAAATGAAGAGAATTCACCAGCAATTTGACACAAGAATTGATAACGGAGTTCGGCGCTTGAGGCCTACGTCTTCGGGTCCAGTTGAATGGGACCGATCTATTAAAATCTTGAAAATAATTCTTTACAAAGAATTCTACAAAATTATGACCTTCTCACGCCTCTCCTCTCACAAAAATAATAGAGGTTGCTTTTTACTTCTCCTCAAAATTCCACTCCTAGCTCAAGTTATGAGCATTTCAATATTTTGCACAGACCCGAATATCTATTCAAATAAAATAACACTCCTTTTATAATGTTTCTATGCCCACTAGCATACCTGGCTGGGTGCTTATCCTTTTACATGGCGCACTCAGTACCATTCTCCTCTAGCGCATTTTTCTTATCACCAAGGAACAAAATCCCACATTTGGTGCATGAGGAATAGGGGGCGGTTTTAAATGGTTAGGCGGTGCAATGTTTAAGTGGCTTAAGAGCCACCTTACCCGTGGGAAGTGGGCGCATTTGTTGGTTGGATAAGGATGGCGCATGGATATGTATGGACATAGTTTTTAGGCGCCTTGAATAATGCTTATGGAGGTTAAGCCAAATATAATGCGTGGAATATGGTTTCAATTAAAATGTGTGGAATATGGATATTTAAATAAAATGCGTGGAATATGGTAATTGCATAGTTTAAAATGGCATATCAATTAGTCCCACATGCATAGCACAAATGCAATTAGAGGCATATATATACACAAGTTGGTATAGTGATAAAATGAGAAGGAGGCCAAGACACCCCTCCATAATCGAGTGTGTCGAACCTGGCTGAGGGCCCCCAACCAGTAAATAGTGGGGTCCATTTGTCCGTGAACGAGTGTCCAAGACCGGCGTTCCCAAAAACCACTTTTAGTTCATCACACAAATTGTCCACGTGTCGCAATATAATTGAAACACTTGGCGAGTGTGCACATGTCCAACCTGCACAAAACTCCAAATTTTGCCAGTTGCCTGAAAATTTCAGCGGGCTATAACTTTTGCAAACGAGCTTCGTTTCCTACAAACAAGATATCGATGGAATCGTATAATTTTTCTCCATGCTTTAAAAATGACTGCAACTTATTCTGAGAAGATCTTAGATTGGTGTTTCTCTATGAGGATCCTTTGGATCATTTTGCAAAAAGTCAAAATTAGCCGATAACATGTTCTACCCTCTATCATCTCGGATCTATTCTACTAGCTCCTAGCCGCTATTTGAATCAATAGGTTGTCATCGACTGAGATCAATCTTCATTGCATTCACTTTCATATTTCATAATTTTCTTGCATCCTTTCTGTCAGATCCATTTTTAAATCTCTTACATGTTCTTGTTTTTCATCTAAGTTCATCATCACCTCCGATCTGCATCTAAGGTTGTCATATCTACATTTTCTCGTTGTTTCTCCGGTTGATCTACTCCATTCATTGTTGACTGGGCCCTGCAGTCTCAAGTCGCCATCAACCTACACAGGTTTGGTTTGATTTTGTTAGATCATATCTACATTTTGTTATCTTCATTCCATTTTAGTTTCATTTGTAATTTATATTCTCTATACATCCAATTTATCAATCATTGATTTTACTTATTTTTATCAAAAATGTGGGTTGACATCCATCCTAGGAAGTTTTCACTTCTCGGGATTGACATTGTCAAGATAACCCATCCATCTATCTACTAACCCATTTTTTTATTGAGTTCTCTTGATTTGTAGGTCATTTATCTTGTTGCGAAGAAGGATCTCTCATTTTGTGCTCGTACACATCATTATCTCATCTAGAGGTACCTTAAACCCTTTCATACTTGAATTTGTTTGTCTTGTTGTTATGATTTCACTAATCTGAAATAGGTAGCAAGAAAACTTGGTCAACAATACTCTACATACTCATTATGGTACAATCATCCACTCGGGATGCAAATACAAAGGGAAAGTTATCAAGTCAAGTCAAACTAAGTCAAGTTTAAGTACAATCACATTTGTTACAAGGCCATGATTATCAATATGGTTGCATACATTGTAGATATCACATGCCAGGTGAGAATAACATGTCATTTTAGCCCACTTCTGAATGGTGGCAATGTTGGTGGTGCACAGGGGTGACCACGACCCACCTAACATTTGTTTTGCAGCATGACTTTCTCAACATCAAGGGTTTTGAAAATTGAATCAGTTACATAATGAGCATTGCACAATATCGGAGGTCCAGATTCCAAACAAGAGCAGAGCATGAAACAACAAACAGGCACAAAAAGTTATAAAGGCTAAAAGTACAAAGGGACCAATGCATATAGAAAGGGCCATAACGGAGATATGCTTTGAGCCATATCATACATTTTGGGCCGGAAAGCTATCAGATCTCACTTTCAATAGCAAAGCTATGTCGATCATTTCCACCTTTTCCATTCATTAGTCTAGCCTAGATTAGCACACGTTCTAGGATATCAACTAAGTCCTATTCTCTTCCTCGTTATTGGTGCTTTGTTTCATTATATATCATTATTTAGTTTTGTTTAATAATTATTCCTAATATGTTGCAATTAGCCTTGAAAATAATCGATTAGGATAATCTACCATCTAAGTTCATTACCCCTAAAAATTAACCATTTAGGTTTAATCAAGTGCGCAAGGGACATGAAAGTTTTCATTCCTTCTCTGCGCATAAGCACTTAGCTTGAGCTCGGTTTCGGGAATCTTAGGGACATGGATCTCCTTCCTAGTTTAACATTGTTAGCACATTTTAAAAGTATTTTAACACTTATTCAACACATAATCATTGTTCGGCATATGGGGATAGTTTGGGGGCACCTATTCTCTTTTGTACTTTATGTCCTTATTTGTAAAATTAGGTCTAGATCCATCTACAACAGTGTGATCCGCAGGGATATGGAAAGTAGTGAAGCAACTAATGGCTCCCTAGGCAGGCTTTCCTCTCTTATTACACTTAAAGAGGAAGATATCAAAGTTGTTAAATAACTTTAGTACATGGCCTTCTTTTGTAGGGGTGCGTTTGTACCTCTTTTTTCTTATCTCTCTTGCACATTTCCATGTCAGGTTGCATGCACATAATACTATGCCTTCTCCTCGACATAGATTGGGGAACGATCACTCCCAATCATTCAAAAAATTTCAAGCAATACAAATATCCAATCAAAAGTAAAACACGAAGAAATTAGTGTATTATTTGCTTGTTTAAATCTTTTCACTTCACATTTATTGAAATGCAAAGCTCTTCTATTACATGTTTTCTTTGAGTTACGCTCAATTATCTATCACAAACATTGACTACACTATGTGTTACAGGTTTCATCATGGAACATGCCAACGCCAAACACAACAAGGCAATTACAAAATAAACATTAAAGTAAAGGTAAAGTGTGTTTGCAGCACGCTCATGTATATTTTCTTTTAAGCATGTAATTGTTTAATTCACACTTAAAGGGGGAAATGCAAACATTCACATTTGGTAACTCTTGATTTGACTATGCATTCTTGTTATGATAAATACAACTTCTCCATTCCCACTTAGCACTTTCTAAGGTCCATTATTTATCTTGTTTATCCTTGCAAACTGACATGTTGACACATTATGAGAATACAATGTACAAAATCAATAGAAAAACATCAATTTATCAACTCCAAACTTCATTTGGCATATTTCCTACTTTAGGTCAGGACCGCAAAATTAGTTAGGAATATGTATCCAGCCTCGACCCATTTGTATGTAACCTTGTATAAGCAAGTAAACAATACCTCATTTGCTAACCTAGAACTCCTAAGGCAATGCACCTTGGAGCACTTGCTTCATACAATTACAAAAGGCGTCCAAAGCTCCCTAAATATCACACTTTGCCACATTTGAAGTCATTAGGGTAGCACTCACGTTAGGTCTCGAAGCTACAAACTAGGTCAAGGAAACCATATATATCTTCCACAAGCACTTAAACATCCTTTCTCCAAATATTTTATCAAGAACAAAGTCAAGGCAATAATGGTCAAAGATAAAGCTAAATTTGATTGATCTATTTAGATATCACATACTAGGTGGAGAACGACGTACAATTTGAGGCATCTTCAGAGTAGTGCCAACATCGACAAAGTGCACGTGGGGTATCCATAACCCTTTTTAAGGTTTGTTTTGTAAGACTCTTCATCCATGTATAGGGCTTGGGATGATGATCAATCCATATAGAGTGCTTCGTTGCATGTGTGATAATTAGAGTTTGACAACAACAAACAAATCTAGGAAGGTGACCAACCCAAAAAGTTACAATAGCCAATTCATAACATGTCCAAGATCATGCTGACTTGGTCATGACCATACAATACAATCCTAATAGTTTGGTACGGTTCTACCCTAAGTGGATTTATAGGCACAATCTTAGTTATGAAGGTCACCCGGGTTCGAATGACCCGTTTCCAATAGTGTACAGTCCCAAATTGTAATGCCCCGTTCGGCGTTTACCCTAGTTCTTGTCGCAATGACCCTCTTGTGGAGCGTCGAACGGCTGTGTGTAATTCTGATGTCTTGGCTCCATGGTCGGTCTTTGCTTCGTGTTCGCCTTCGAACGTTAACATCTAGTTTATCCCCTTGGTTGCTTAGGCCTGTTCACATGTTGTTTTAATCATTGTGAGTAATGGGCAATTCGATTCTTACTTCCTCTAGCTTGCTCGTCTGTTTGCGATTTAATCTTCTCGGGTTGAATAGTAATCATACAAAAATTCGTATACCTTTTTAGCTTATGGGAACTGTTCAGGTAATCTTGTAACTCCTTTTGCATTTGTATTAATATATCTTCTTTCGTATGCTTTGTGAGCTTACCTTAGTTAGTAGAGATTTTGTTATCCCGTATCTTTGCTGAAGGAGGGGCTCATGGGGGCGCCTGGTGATGGGGAGGAAGTGTGATTTCAAATATATTTAAAGAATCTCATTAAAAATCTAGATTATCATAAATATGGATTTTTTTCAATATCTATTTTGCAAGACACTTAGTCAGCTCCCATCATTTATAAATTTATTTGAAATCATTAAAAATCTTGATTATTAGAATATGTATAAAAATTCAAATGCTATTCTGTAAGACACTTAGTAGCTTCCTCTAAATACATTCATTGATTTATTCTAATTGATTCTTCTTGAATTCAGAATTGAAGTAACATACACATTACAATTTTCTAGAATTGATACAACATCGAACTTCTTTAATTTTCATGTTTCCAATTGATTTTCAAGTCCTATCTTATAATGGTCTTGAAATCACAAACTTTAGGCCACTGATAGAATATTTTAACTCCCTCAAATTTTCATTGTTTAATAAAGCTTACTATCCAAAAAAGAGACATCCAAAAGTTTGTACTTGCTTCCATTATGGATCTTCTAAGTTAAGTGGTGTTTTCAGAAAGGTTTTCTTTGATTCCTTTAACACACTCTACCACAAGTACATGCCAAAGGAGGATTTTGTATGAATTTAGATTGAAGTTCTTGCTTGTGGATAAGGAAAAATAATTGGACAATGAGATTTTCTTGGTAATTTTGAATGGCCAACTAATTTCTAAATGCTAAGAATTCATTGGAAAAACCCACAAAAATATTTTTAACCTCTACCATTGAATTAATAGGTCATGGTGAGGACTGCCCAGTTTTTTTAAAAATCTTTTAAACTGCTTGCACCTACCCTCCACTGCCACCTTGGCCGACCAGGTCCATTCGCATGTCTTGTTGCAAGTGGATGGCATTAGTCTCCTCCCAACCACCAACCTGCAGACCGTAATGGCCATTATGTTTCTACCTTGCGTGAGGGAGATGGGAGTCGGTGGAGTCCTGTTTTTCTTCACCTTGATCTCATTTTGATTTCTTTTATTCAATGCGTATGGGCGCAGTATGGGTTTGACATGATGGCTAGATGAAGCTACAAGCTAGTGAAGCAGGCGTGTAACCTCCACTTTCATTGGGTGCTGCGAGGTGTGTTCTTGTCAGGGATCCACAGCAATGACCTGCAATAGGTCATTTCGGGTTCCAAGCTGAATCGCTTCAATTTGTATTTTCAGGTTGTTTTCTTCCTGCCAAAAATAGCAAATCAGACAGAGGCAGATGTAGAGACTAGTTTCACAGAAAAACATCTCTTCACAGAAATTTCTACTTTAATATGTAGAATATAGCAAAGAACAGAGAATGGTAGCTTCACATTTCTTCTTAGAGGTTGCTACTTTCCTTATGAAGTAAAAAAGGATGATTAGCTTAGATATCTTCTCAGAGATAGCAGTATACACTAGCCAGGCGGCAGGCATGTTGCAGTATAGTAGAAGCCTTTGTGAGTGCTTCCAACAAGCAGGTTGTCCAACTATGTTGTTATATTCATGCTCAAAGATCAAATGCATCCTCGCATTCGGGTTTCTCCTTCAAGATTTTTTTATCAAAATCGACCATGTGATGTTGAGAGTGTTACTGTGAGACCATGAAATTTATTTACAAAGATTCTCTATCGAGACCCCCATCAATTTGTGGCATTTTGTCACGCCAGCACGCTCGCGTGGATTCTCCTCTCTCGCATACGTTATTTCGAGGCGTATTCTTCTTCAAATTTCCATTATCCTTGTTCCTTGTGCTTTTTCGATGTCTCTGTCCTTCTCTGGTGCCCCATCTTTAACGCAGGCTGGAAGGTTGTTTAGAGGGTTGTGCAGTCTGGCCTTGTCCCTTTCTTTCAAGTATGTGCTGGACATTTTTCATTAAAACCATATTGTGCATACCGTAGTCTTGACAGCACCTGAGACCACCGTTCTTTCCGTTCAACGTTTCTTATAAAATGGAGCTCTCTGCCTAGGCTAAGCATAGACGAGAATGGAGCTTGAGTGCCCAGCCTAATAAAAGGGGAGATTCGACCTGAGGATTGTTGTTGCTGGTCCGGGCGGTGTCCATGAAACCTTTTGAATCTGGAGAAAAAGGCAAGATATTTCTACACTTTTCTACTGTTACTATATTTAAAATTATTGTGAAATCAAACCACCTTTTCCTTGCATTGATTTGTCAGTTGGATGTCATGATGGGAGATCTCCCCTTTCTGCTTGTTTTCTTCTTGTTTTAGCTTTTATCGTTGTCAGTATGTTGGTCGAAAGGATGCGTGTGCCCTCTCCTCTGGGTGTTATGTTTCTCTTGCTCGAGTGATAGACCTTCGTCTGTTTGTTTATGTATTTATTCTTCTCTGCGATTGAGTTGCAAGTTATTATGTTGATCAAACTAGTATTTTCGATATCATGGAAGTAAGTTTACGATAACTATGAAGCTCCTCCCTAGCACCCAAGTTTGTCTTTTGACATTTTTTGTTAACTCCTTCTCAAGTCCCTTTGATAACCTTTTGGCATCGAGAAAGAAAGGTTGTAGGATTAGTGTGATCAATGCTTGGGCTAGCCAAATTTAGAGTTTCGATTAAAACTTTTAGAATGAAAAGGTTTGTGTGCAATGTGTTTTCCGTCTCACGTGTTTAGACTCTTATATTATCTTTCATCTTGTTTCTAGGCTTTTAAGGCCATCCTCAAGAAGTACCTTGACCATCCCTATCAACTTGAACCATAACTAGCTTTTCGGATCAACTAAGCTCGAGGTTTCATTGTGCGAATCCAAAGACTCGTTGACACTATAATAGTTTTGGTATAATCCCCTCTTAGAATTATTGTTGATGGCGCTCTTCTATTTTTCCTAACTTGCATTATTTCTCCTTCGTAATGTTAACGCTATTAATTAATATTGCTCTGTTTTTATGCACGTAATTACCTTAATATTTTGTGATGGAAATTTCCTTAAATGTGATTAATCTTCTGGAAAAAAACTCACTTTCATTCGATAGTCTTATGGATTCATAGCGGAAGGTTTTGTTTTGATTTAGAAATTATGTTTGTATCTATGTGTGACGGTTGATCGTGTTACCAAGGGTTGCCTTAAAATATTGTTATTTTGGGAAATAGGTAATTTATTTTAAATTAACCAAACATTAGAATTGTTGTGGAGGTTTGCAAATCTTCGTGTTATAAAATTTGTTGATGACATTTTTGTATACTCTTGTTTGACGGAACTCCCTTCTTCTCTCGCGTGTTTCTTACTTGCTTTGTAAGGCATCGCCCTTCTTGAATGATTGGAAAATCTCTTGGAGTTAATGGTCAAAACTAGTATACTTTGCCTTCACTTCAAACTCATGTTGTGTGTTTACTCTATTTGATTTCCGGTTTGAAACTCAATTATACATGGCTTTTTGTGTTAATTTTTGAAACCCGTGGTTTCCCTTTTCTTGGGCCAATCAACTCTTGTTCTTTTAGAAATATATTATTTTAGCCTATGCGTTTGGTATCTTTGATAAATTTCTAGATGGTTGGTCTATATATCAAATCTCAATCTTGTAATTATTATTTAATTATTTACTTGATGGGAATTCTGTTTTTGCTAGATTGTTTATTTCTCCTTATAGGGCCAAGGGCCAGTCTTATATAATTGCTATACTTTCGTTGCTTTTACTCCTAACTGAAGTACAAGGTCTTCTCCTTCTTGATTGGCATGATGGAGACTTTATTATAACTTGATGTGTTGATAGTGTTTAGAGGTTTGACCCAATTCTTGTAATAAAGGGCTTCCTTTTGTGGTATTGTTAGATAATAGTTATGGTGGTTTTGTGTAGCCTTATCTTGCTCAGTTCTCGCGAACTGACTCTTGTGGAAAATTTGTTGTAGATGGATTTTTTGCGAGTAGATGAGGGATAGACTTGTAGATTTTTACATCAACCTCAGTTGAGAAGTTCTTTTGCATGAATCCTTTTTATATTGTTCAACTATTGATAACATCTAGTGGAAAATTTAGAAGAGGATCAATGTCTTAGTTTATCAGTATCGTGGATTATGTCGTCTTAACTTTGGAACCTTGAATTGTCTATCTATCTTCGAAAATATAAGAAAGTTGGATTACCGCATGTTGAGTGACCTTAATGGATTATCGGTATTCTAAGAGTCGATGTAACCTTATTTTCGTTTTCGTAAATGAGTATTGTTAAACTTTACCCCTACGATTAATTGTTGAGTTAAATCTTTCTAAGACTAGGTAATAGTGTGTTATAAGTAAAATAAAATGGGTTGTTTAATACTTATATAAGTTAAACTAAAATTTATATTGCAAATAAATTAGTGTAGAGATGACCAACTTGAGAGCATGTATTTCCATAAGTGATCAAAGATGAAACCTGTCTTTTTTTAAGTAACATTATATAACTTGATATCCCTACTACACTAGTGAACACTATCCATTTCATGGTGAATTTCTTAAACGAACTTAAAGGAAATCTATGGTTAGTTCTCGAAGATAATAAGATTTAATAAGCGGAGAAAACAATTTAGAAACCACGCAATCTATCTTTCACCATTGAAGGTAAATTGTTTTATTTTTATAAAACTCATTTAGTAAAGCCTAAGAAAAATCTTTAATAATTTTGGTTAAGTTTTCAAGTTTCAATTATATCTTGGTAATAGCTAATGAGTTCTTGAAGATTATTTCAACTCAACCTTCTCCCTCTAACCTTTTTCCAAGGTGCTTTGTCTTTCTTCTCTTAAGTGTGTTGAACGCAAAACCCATGTTGTCATATGGGCATGAACAAGTTTTAGTAAAGCGTAAGTGTAAATAGACGGCCTTGTGGAATTAAATTACCCCTTTCTCTAAATAAATGAATTAAGCAAATAAATGTCATAATAGAGAAGATTTAAAGATAATTACTCAAAGTGTAAAAGGAATAAACTTAGCTTGGTAAGATGAATTGTATGAATCATATCTTGAGCCTCCTTGAAAAACGTAAGCTAAGAATCGCAAGATGTCTTTTTAAAATAAATAACCCTCAAGAATATCTCATTGTGGTTTGCCCTAACTGTAAGTGTGTTCTGTGGTTGGACTTCTATGTTGTCCTGTCAAAAAGAAAAAGTGTATTATCCTTTTTTTTTGGGTGTTAACGCTTTTTCGTCTCCTTGTGGTCATCCCCGTAACAAGTGGTTCCCGAGTTGGTCAGAATTTGTGACGACATGTTGTGTCGTGTTATGTGTGGAAGCAAGTCAAAAAAATTATCCATCTCGTATTCTTGTGTTGTTCGTGTGTGAAATTCTTTTGGGCCGTTACACAAATCTCCCCACACGTCATTTGTAATCAACTATGTGCATGTATACATCTATTTCATACTTTTAATTACATATTATGTTAATTGGTATATGTTATATTCTTTCCATATAATTTGAGTTGCAAATCTAAGTTATTATTTATATTGTAACATATTTGTAAGATCAATAGTCAACTCAAATATAATCTAAATATCTTATTAAATTGACCTAAAATTTAATTAAGGGTTAAACATTATTACCCTTATAAAAGATAAGAATGATATAAAAATGCTTTGGGTTTCTATAATCCTATTGCCTTGCTTCAAGCTCAAGCATACAATGGAGGAGGAATAAATGTTACAAACAATCTTTCATACCTCGACATCCCTAGTCAAACAACTACGATTGGAAATAGAGTCAACATAATGAAGTCTTCTAATTTCCAAGAAATCCATTTGCTTTCTAGTCCACTTCTTCACTTTTGTGGCAATATGTCAATGCGTGTGTGGAGATAAAACTCTCACAATGGATCTCTAAACCCCTCTCTATGGCAGAAAGTTTCAAATTTACTTTAAATTCCTCACTAAAACCCCTATTTATTACTCTTCATGTTGTGCTCCTTAAAAATCCTCATAAAAAAGCTTAATTTAAGTTGCTTAGAGATTTCCTTTGGTCTTGTTTTGAACAAAGTAAGGGTTTTCTAAAGTAGTTTGGGAGTTTTTATATCTTCCAAGTAGATCTATTAGATATTGGTCGATAAGGCACTACTCTCCATGTTAAGGGTATTAGCTATGTGAGTGAAGGGAAAGAACCTTAGAAAGTCTCTTATGAAATGCAATATTGAAGGAGCTCCTTATTGTCGATCAACTTGGAAAGGGTTTGAGTTTCACAATCTCATTATTCTCATAAACCTATTAAAGTGGTCATGGTTCCTTTGTTATTAAAAATATTTGAAAGTGTGGGAAAATTTCAAGCCCGACTAATGTGGAATGATGATGGATTTTGATATGGGTTTCTATTAATCAACACTCTTTCTGAATAATATCTTGTGATCAACTTTCACAATGTTCCTCTTGTTGAAGTCCTATGCATCCACATACTTAACCTCTTTAGGAGAGATATTCTTATAATACAAGACATTTTCTGGAGTCAGACTAGGAAACTCTCTTAGGGGAAACTAGGACAAAATATCATTTGGATAACAATGATCAAGAGTTTTTGAGGAGATTTTAGAGGTTATACCTGATGAGATGCTCCACAAAGTTGGTGTCATTTTCTCTTAGCCTCGGTGGAAGGAATGAAAGTGGTGTCTTGAAACATCCTTTCAAAATTATTCTCTAAGTAAGGGTTATGAATTATTGTCACATCATTTTGTTATGGTTGACAAACTCAATACATGTTGGTATCTTTACTTGATTGTTAAATTAGTTAGAGCTAAAGTTTTCATATAGTTTGAAATGCCATTTTAGAGCCCAAGTAAGCACACTTCGCATGGTACTTTCTATCAGTAACAAGGTATTCCCTTTGGTTGTCACTTATTCATTTAAGGGCCCATCATCCCAAATGTCCATTTTGTGGACACTTTCAAATTCTCATGCATATGTTTTGGCTTTCTAAAAGGCCTAGTTAGCCTAAACTCGGATCGATAGATTCTTTCAACCTTTCAAAATAGAGCATTTCATCTAATAGAAGATCTTCTTAAGAGAGTGACTATTTCTTCTTACAAACCACACTCAAAATTGGCATATTTTTAGAGTAAAAACATTTTCTTTATCTCAAAAGAAAGAAATTCAATTATATTTGCTAACTCTTCTATCGAGTCTAGTTTTTAGCTTACAACAAAGCTACATTGTTTCTAATGTGTTCTTATGAGATCAAATGCTAGTCGACAAGGTAGCTCTTGAGGTATCCCATCTTTAAAATCTCTCGGATCATTGAGGTAGCATTCCCTACATAGTTGTTTGTGTCCTGCCTTCTTCGTCCTTTAAGGAGGGCACTTGAAGGGGAAGATGACATTGTCAGTAACCATTCTCGCCCCACTTTGAGAGTAGACTAGGGTGGTTTCCATCGTGTTGCCACTCTCCTTTGCACACCTGCACAATGTGGAGGTTGTTGTTTGTTGCCTCCTTCTCGAGACATATGGGGTCCTCCTCCCCACCTAAACAAGTTTCCCCATTTGGCTTTTACTATTTCTCCTTTGGGGATTCTTTTCATGGACACGCAAATCTTATAGAAACAAGAGAGTTGAGAATGTTGCCAATACTAGCCAGACACCATTCTCGAGGGAAAGACCTTCCATACGGTGGCTTGAGCAAGCTACATGATAAAACCCGCCTTATGCCATCTTTTTGTTATAACCGCTTATTTTTTTCTAATAGTATTTTTATAATCTAATTTGTGTTAAAACTTTATCCCTAGAACCTTTGTTGGTTTAATGTGACATAGATACAACGTGCCCTTATACCGCCAACCCTTCAAAACATATATGAATAGTATCAAATAATTTTTTTGGGATAAAGTAATATAACCACATATAAATTAAATAAATTAATAGGGTGAAAGTGTGTTAATCTCCTTTGGCTAGCCATGTATGGTATTCTCAAAGTACCCTAGGATAAGGAAATTCCAATTTATACGATTTTATTTATTTATTTTATAGAGAAAAGGAAAGCCCTTGGATTTGGCGATTGAGTGTTTTTACCCATATTATATTATTTTGCATATAATAAAACATTGCCATTCTAGGGTTTAATAAGCTCATTTCTTTTGTCGAAGAAAGGTCCGGCGGAGATAGGGTTTTACGAGTTCATTTCGTTTTGTTCAGGGGTTGAAGCAGGTCAGGGTTAGGGTTTCTTCCATTTTCCTCAGCCATGGCAGAGCAGGTATGCAAACCCCTTCTCCATCTTAATAATGTTGTTTGGAAGAAGCTGCTGTGGAGTTTTTCAGATCCAGTGACGCCTAACAACCTTTTTACATCTTGTATTTACAGACCGAGAAAGCTTTTCTGAAGCAGCCTAAGGTGTTCCTCTGGTAATAACTTATAGCCATATTTTACCCTTTTTTCGTTGAGGTCTTTTTCCGGATCTACACATTATTTGACATTTGTTTTATATCGCGTAATTGTAGCTCGAAGAAATCTGGGAAAGGGAAAAGGCCAGGAAAGGGAGGAAATAGGTTCTGGAAGAATATAGGCCTCGGTTTTAAAACACCCAAAGAAGCTGTTCAAGGTATCTCTACGATCCTGCTTCCAGCTATATAAATTACTTTATATTTACTTTTCTCAGAAAACTCCATTTCTTGCCCTCGTTTTTGTTTTCTGTTGTGCCCACTGTCAAAATGTAGCCGTAACAGTTCGATCTTTGATGAATATAACGTTTTTTTTGCTTGGTAAATCTTGGGCCGCTTTTAAGGGGTTGTCGCGTGTGCTTGGACCTCATTCTTAAAGGTAGTAAACATGGATCACGCTTGAATGTAACCTATAATCAATTTGCTTATAAGGCGATTTATTGCAGTGGGCAGATTTGAACCCGGATTACGCTTTCGTTTTCCCCAACGCCATTACAGCATAACCTTTTTTAACAGTGTCAAAAAGCTTCCAATCCATATATGGTCATTATTTTTCTATGAAATCACCAAGTTATTATCCTTAATGCATGAGTTTAACCTTTACCTTTGATTTTTAATTTCCAGTCCTATCTAATATGCGCGTTGATTCTCAGGATGCGCACCAGTTAGTTGGCATTAAAACTTCATCATGATAGCACAATATGAATCATCTAATCCCTCTGTGCCATTCAGCAGATATTTTTACCTTTTCTGTTATTCTAATTTCTGGGGTTAAAAGTACCCAATTTTAAAGGTGCGGATGGCTTCTCTCTATGCCATACTTTTATTAATCATCTTTCCTGTCTGTGCTAGGGTGCATCCCCTCTGTTTTTAAACTGTAGTCTTATGCATCAATCCTATCCTTTGCTTCTACTCCAAAGGCTGCCATTCATAGGTTTGGTTTGTAATCATAGCAGGGAAAGCATTGTCTTTATTGCCTATGCTCTTGAAAGCTTTCAAAAGGTGTTTATTCTCTATCATCCAATGTGCCTAGTTTTTCGTAAGTCTAGATGGTAGCAAGGGACTCTGTCTTGCATTCCCCCTGTGTTCATTGGATGAACCATTTAAGGGCCTAAGAACGGTCTTAAACAAAATCCCTAGTTTTTCTTAAGTTCATCAGATAGCTGTAAGCTATGTCACAAGGTACTGCAAACATTATGGAAAAATTTAAACTTGCCAAATTTTATCCTTGTTGAACATGAACTATTAAATTTTTCTATTATTTTTTCATTGGAAGTTTTTGATATGTTTTTGCATTGTTCTATAAATGTGTGTTTATATGCATGTACTAAAATGAGAGCACATAGAGTTTTTCAATCTGCTCCTCTGACATTTATGCATTTTTGTTCGATCTTAAAATGTTAAAAATGTTCTTTTGTTTGATCTTAAAGATGTTTCTTTTTTTTGGACTTTATCTATTGGTGAATTTGTTCAGAACTAAACGCGAACTGTAACTTAGGCAGTAAGGGACTCTGTAGCAGGTCCTTTGTGTTCATAGGATGATATAAAACTTAGACAGGTCCCTTGTGTACATAGGATGATTTTAAATTAGACCTAGAATATTGAAATGAACCTGCATCAGTGTAATAATTTAAAGTCCTTCATATCTATCCCCCACTTGCCTGAATAATACCATAAAAAGTCAATTAAAAGAATAAATTGTTTCTTTGAGATATAGAAGGAAAATCTAGTAGAACCAGAAGATTCCATTGCGTAGAAAAACAATGCTTCCCCTGCCTGAAAGATGTTCCATTTAAAGGCCAAAAGAGAGGCACTAAGGTAGCAGCAGTGTGATATACAAGGAAAATTTGGTAACAGTCTGGAGGTTGTGTTGTATGGAGAAGTGATCTTGAAGTATTTTACAGTTTTGATAGACTCTCAGAAATAACATTAGAATACTTAGTTTTCTCAACCATGCTCCTAAGTAACAGAGGTAGAGAGAACAATTGCTCTGGACCAAAAGTAGGCTGCGGCGGAAGGAAGAGGGCAGAATGCATGATGCCAGAGCTCAGATAATCAGAGGATTTGACAATCTTTATTTTAAACGTAATGGTTTAAGGAGCACCAAACCATGAAGAATCACCAGTGGCAGTTATTTTATGTGATAACATATAACACCTGATATTAAGGGGAGAAAAGAAAGAACCCTTCATAACGCAAGTGTGAAAAAGGCTGCATGAAGTGGCAATTGGTTTCCCAAGCAGGGAGAGAATGGATAATTTGTGACCACTGACTATTAGGAACAGGATCAACACAAACACTGTTATTAGGGAAGATCTTAGTACCCAATGAATCAAGAGTAGGGAATGAAAAAAGCATAAGTAACTCTCCTTAAATAGTAAACCTGTATATGCTGGTAGACTTTTCTGTGACATATAAAACAATAATATGTTTTCCCAGGTTTTTTTCTGGAGATATAATTAGTTAACTCTTCAACTTAGAAAGGAACCTTCTTAGGATATAGCAAAACCAGAAGCCCCTAGTCTAAAGCTTTGACGAGATTAATTCTCTGATCTTATTGTTACAGTTTTATAACTAGCTTAAAATAGCTTTGGTAAACTAGGTGTTTTCCCAAATCCACCTTCAATTTCCATAAATAATTAATAAATAAATTGTAACAACAGATGCCAGAATATTTATAAGATTTAAGTTTCAGAAAACATCATATTGATTTTTTTTTCCTTTACTAAATTTTTGATGTCTGCTGTCAACTTAATTTGCTGAGCAATTTATTGCTTCAAGAATTCAATAGTAATTCATTGCAATTCCAGTAATGTTCTAACCATTTCAGGTTTTCATATCATGGTATGGAGATCCTGTTTTTGTGTCAACATGTCAATTCCAATCAGTGTTTTAAAAACCGGCCGAACCGAACCAGAACCGGCCGGTTCGACCGGTTCAACATATTTAGACATGAACCGGTTAAAAAACCGGACTGTTCGACCGGTTTGGTACTGAACCGGCCGGTTTTGTAAGGAACCGGCCGGTTTAGTACCAAACCGTCGAACCGTCCGGTTTCATCTTGAACCGGCCGAGTCAGGATTTTTTCCTTTTTGGCATTTCTTTCCTTTTTTGGATTTTTGGTGAATAGAATAAAATTTGCCATTTTTGGAAAGGGTCCGGGAAGATGTAGCAGCAAAAACTTGCATGTGCCATAACTTTCATTTTTTGGCTCCATTTCAGGTGCCGTTTTTTTCTAAAAGTGTATATTTTCTCGAGCTCTATGCATTGATGGCAATATTTTTCTTATTTTCATAAAATCCATTTTTGCACCTTTTTGGACCAAGCAACTTCTTGCAATCTTCTGAAAGAATCATGAGCTTTGATCGCCTGTAGACAGATTAGTAATTAAAAATACTGGATAGCTTTCCAAAACTCGGTGAGTACTCGCCAAAACTCGGCGAGTATTCTCCCGTGCTCGGACTAATCGTCCCACCTGCCAGCTTGGTCGCAACCTGCTTATTCAAATGTTGACTTCACATATCAACAGATGCGTAGGTTTTTTTTTTTTGCTATTTTAAGAGTTTTTTTGTGTTTACACTCCAATTTGCGCATCCTCAGACACAAGACTGAATGCTATCGTAAAGGTCCCAACAAAAAGAAAGCATTAATAGCAATGAAAGAAAACGCTGCAAATACACGGTTTTGGCTGCAAATTTATGTTTTTTTAAAGAAATTTGAGTATTTTTTAAGTTGCCGAGTATTCCCGAGTATTGGCCGAATATTGCCGAGTTTTTTTTTTTTTTTTGGGGTCTGCCGAGTATTTGCCGAATGCGAGTATTCCAACTATGGTACTATATACATGAGCAAACTATGCATATTTTGTGTGTAATTGTTGGAATCATGGTTTCTAATCTTTCAAATATATTGTTTTCTTTAAAAATGTAATTTTTATGTGTTTTTTAGTAAACCGGTTCATAGAGTTTGAACCGGTCCGGTCCAACCCTTGACCGGTTCCGAGTCTGGTTCTGATTTTTAAAACATTGATTCCAATATGTTGTTTCTGAACCGCCTGAATTGCTTAGTGATTTGAGCAGTGCTAGAATAGTGTGCGCTTGTGTAATGTCTGTGAAACTAAAATTGGTTATTCTGCTGAGTTGATGACAATAAATTTTTGTCGTGGAAGGAAGTTTGTCAAAGCTCCATCTTCACTTGATGTTTCAACCTTTGCTTAACTTTATGTGAATTATGAAGCTATATAACTTTGCCCTTTCTTGCTCCCATGATGTATTTATTCTGAATGTCAGGAACTTACATTGACAAGAAATGCCCGTTCACTGGAAACGTGTCAATTAGAGGTCGTGTATTGACTGGAACATGCCACAGTGCAAAAATGAACCGTACAATTATTGTTCGCCGCAATTACCTCCATTTTGTCAAGAAGTATCAAAGGTGAGAAATACCTTTTTCCCGAGATTTAGCAGTTCAATTTGATGGTCTGATTTGAACTGAGAGCAAGGGATGTAATATATGTGGTGATGCAGGTATGAGAAGAGGCATTCAAACATTCCTGCACATATTTCACCTTGTTTCCGTGTGAAGGAAGGCGATCATGTTATAATTGGGCAGTGCAGGTATGGATGGAATTTCTTTCTGTCTTTCTGTCTCACTCGCCCTCACAGACACATCCCCAACCAGCCACCCACAACACAAAGCTTCACTGATTTTTTTATGTGAATTGCATCCTATTTTATTTTGCAAGATTAAATAATTAGATTATATCTGTTTTATTTTCAGACCCTTGTCCAAAACTGTGAGATTCAACGTCCTGAAGGTAATACCAGCAGGTTCTAGCAGCGGGTCAGCTAAAAAAGGCTTCACAGCAATATGATGAAACCTGCATTGAAACCTGCATAAAAGGCTTCATGTTTTTGTTAAGCAGCATTTAGAATTGCTTTTGCAGAGATGAACATTTGTTCTAGTTTGTCAAATATTGCCTAATTCACTTATTGTTTAATTTTAAAATCATGATTGTTTTAATTTGTGCCTCGGCACATCCAAACATATCTGAGTTTAGGGAAGAATACATCATAGAATATTTTGAAGGGCTGTGCCTGGGTACAATTTCTTTTGTTAACATTGCTGCTTTTGTCTTGAGATGGATGGTTCTTTGTGTTTTTTGAATGATTTTTTAGCAAGGTCAAGCGGCAAAATAGAGCAGGGTTTTGGGTGTATAGACTACTAAATAAGAAGAATTTGTGCCTTCAAAATATTTAGAAAATGTCCTTAAGTAAATCTTATAAAGACTTATCTTATGGGATTGCGGCATTTACAAAGATGCTAGCATTATTAAACTGGAGGTAACAAATTTAATTATGCTAGGTGATTACCAAGCTGCATTGTTATAGTTGAGATATACAGTATGGTGTAGATTTAACAGTCCATTTTGTTAAATGATGCAATCAATTTGTGATAAATTTTGAAGATGCTTTTCAAGTTATGCATCATAAGATGCCAAACATTTTACGTTTCATTAATTGCATAGCAAGCTCTACTCCAACACTCAGAAAAAGATTTTTAAGAGATGTTGTAATTCAATGTCGATGGCTGCTCTGCTTATAAATGTGTCCTGTCATTCTGTATCTTCCACAGGGATCAAATCTTATAAAGTTTTTTTTTTTTTGGATAAAAAGGTTGACCAGTATTGAATAACCAAAAGTGGTCCAAAGCAACAGGTGTAAATATAATGGTCACTTCGTTGATTGTTATGGTCAACACAAACTGAAGTTACTAATGTTTACTTAAGTGTTCAAGGTAAATATGGTTTACAAAACCCTTGTTAAGGCCTGTTGCACATATTAGTTGTAGCTAACTTTAACTAGTATTGAACTAGGTTTATGTGTTACTAAAACGGTCAAAATAAACGAGGCATACAAAAATCTTTGTGAAAGGCTTGTCACACGTTTGAGTTGTAATTAACTAACTATGACTTGGATTGAACTAGGTTCCATAGCTTTTAAGATATCAATTTCCTTTATGGCCTTTTGTATAGATGGCTCCCAAAATGGCTTTTATGACCTTTTGTCATGATAATTAGCCCATTTAATACCTATTGGTAAAAATGTCTACAAAAAATGCAATAATCTTTAGTGTTTTGAAAAGTTAGGCTGCAATTGTATTCATAGACACTACGCAATATTTAGATTATGTTGGCAAAAATATCCATTTTGAAACCAAATTTCAATGGTTATTTACTACTGCTCACATTCTTTTGGTAACAGGGGGCCCAAATAGATCTTCAACCCCTTGAACACCTTTATACTGTGGTTGAAATTTAACGTGAGTAAAGTGTTATTTCAAAATTAATTGATAGGATAAATGTTTCTAAATTGTAAATCTTGCAGGGTTTTACAGCTGTTTCAACAAGGTGTCCTTGGATTACAATTAACTTTTGATTGTGACAGCAAATAAAGCTACAGTAAAAATCTTCCCTGTCGAACACTTTGCTTCTCCACATTTTATCGATGGCATCACTCTATTAGGACGAAAAACTTAATGGATTTAAGATGGTCTGTCTCAATAATTTGTGCAACAGTTCCATTTTGGGTAAAGATACAACCTGGGCTATTGGTAAGAGTGTAACCCTTACTGGGTATGTGATCAAGGAATCCCACAAGTTAAAGTTGGGTTGTATGGTTGAATTTCACCTTATTTCTTGTTGAGGGCATAGTTTAATCCTTGTAGTTGATGATGTGCATGATACTTGTGTCATAGATCTTGCAGAGTGATGAATCCAAAGAAAAGCTGAAACAAAGCTTGTGATGCATATGGGAATGAGTGGGCTATATTGATGGCTGTTGATTCCCCAACTATACAATAATACACCTTATTTCTCAGCCTTGGATGTAATCACTCTTATTAAAATCCAATGGATATTCACATCGACAACCATAGTACCATCCTCTCAACTATAGTCTCACTATCTGAGACTAGGATAAGACTCCTCTTGTAAGACCCCTTCTTGGTTCTACTAATTTTGCTTTGCTCTGGATTTCAAGCCCCAATCCAGCTGATATTGCCCTTGATGACCTCACCTTTTCAAAGATGGTTAGGAAGTTAGAATTTTCACAATTCGTGTTTTGCATTTGTTGTATTGTGTGCACAAATATTGCAGACAAAAATGCTGCTTTGTGTAGTATTGTAGACATGTTATTATGTAATCGAATGTTATCAATGATAGCTATTGCTATTTTGCTTTGAAGTACACGAGTTTAAATGATTGTGACCTCTGTTGCAGGCACTTCTGAAATGTTTTCGACTTGTAGGTGTTACTCTACACTTTGTAAATCGTTCTCAACATAAGTGTGACCATGTTGGCAAGACAAGGCACCTCATGAACACAGATTTAGAAGGAAGCAATGTGCTATTGTCATCTGCCGTAGAAAGCTCCATACAATTGTAAATGATTGGGACTTTTTGTTGTAGGCACCATTTTGAAGTGTGTTGATTAATAGGGGTTGTTCTTAGCCCTATTAATCTTCCATGTCCCTGTGGCCATGTTGGCAAGACAAGCTGCTACAAAAACACACATAAGCTCGAGGGATGCTCCTATGTCATAATTGTCATGTAAGTTGAAATAAACCATGAGCAACTATTCATACATTTCTTGAACTTCCATGTTTCATCCAAGTTGCCTCTTCATAGGTTTTGTCTTTCAACTTCTCCAAGATTCACTCCAATTCTTTTCTAGTCTCCTTACTAATCCTAGAATCTATCACCATTTTTACATCATCCTTACCCTCTGAGGTTAGTGTTGTCTCAAATCCACCATCCAAATTGCTGCTTAAGAGGTCTATCTGTCAACTTCTTCAAGTGCTCACTTTAATTTTTAGAGTCATTCACCATTTCCACCTTGCCCTTTAACCATCTCCAACCCTTTAATGACAGAATATTGCCTAGTAGCAAACCCTTTTGATAGTTCTATCTCACATGCATTCGTTACAAACTTCCTTATAGCCTCGCATGGTCTTAACTTGTTCCATATATTTGTTATATGTTACTTTTGTCAACCTAACCTTTCTCAAGTGAGCCAAAACTAGCTCTCTTACTTAAACTTGGTCTTTTTGGAGAAATATTACTTATGTCTCAAGGTGTTCTTCTCTAAGGGTCTCTTTCACTACTTGATGTACATTGTCCATGTGCTCAACAAACAATCCTATTTACTTCTCAAGTCAATTGTATTTGTGAACTCATCATGCCTCTAGGGTTGAAACTACACAACATTTTAAAAATGACTTTTTGATTGTACTTATATTCATCGAGTTGTAAGCAAAATTTAAGTTATGTTAGGAAGTATCCCATTATCTTGTCTCTTTCCCAACCAATCATCACAATGATATCTTAAGTATGGTAGGCTAAATTGGAACTCATCCTTGTACCCAAATTTTTCTACAAAGTTCATCAAATATGTATTAAGAATTTTGAATAGTTCTTCGAGACAATGCCCTTACTAATATCATGTAAACCTAGTTACTTATAGAAAAAGTTGTTTTGAAATCTATGAAGTGTGCCATCTTTGAAAATCTATGCACAATAGATAGTCATTTTCCTTTTAAGTTTGTGGTAGGGTAAGTTTGAAATTCACTCACATTTTATCACAAAGAGCCCATAAGGTCGAAAATGTCAAAGAAACAAGAAGAGAACAAGCTCGTAGGTAGGTAAAAGACAAAAAACCACCAAGGCATGAAACTACAAGAGCCAATTACATTTTGTGAATATTTTAAAGGATTTCTGCTGCTCTCTTAGTTGCAGCGAAAGTTTTACCGACCAACACATCTACCAATTTGATGAGTTCCAAGCAATTTTCGTTGATATTCTTTTAGGTCATGTTTGTGTGGATTTTCCATTCTTTGATAGCAGAGAAGGCCTTGTTTAGTTTTTCGAGAATATTAAGGATGATATCTTCATCTTTAACCTCCCCTTGAGTGACCATGATATTTTCCAAGGGCTCATGATGTTCATAAGTTGCAACTTTAGGGAAGTCAACATTTGAAGTGGGGATATTGGGGCAACCCATCTTTAATATTGGTAATAATTGATTAAACCTATATTTATAATTTTTCCTTTGGTGTCCTTGCAAAAACTACAACTTTGCGCAACATTATTCACATCTTTTGTCCAAACTTCCTCTAAAATCCAAATTCTCTCGCATATAACTCTCATATAATCAAACCCAACCACTTCAACTCTCGTTTCATGTAACAAAATAAATGAGTAACTTTGAAGAAATCCAACCTACTTTCTATGTTTTTGATTTAATTTACCATCATTACTTGTGAATACAATGCTTGATGGTTCATGAATAGAACAAAGTCCTTAGGAAACAAATAGTGACTCAACTTATTGAATGCTTGAACAATTATATGGAAATCTTCATCATAGATTGAATAATTGTTTTTAACTTAATTCAATTTACTATTGTAGTAAGTAATGGGTTCACATTCTTGACGAAAAACTCCACCAACCGCTGTCCCAATAACCACAATCAACTTAGAATACATTGGTGAAATCCAACAAAGTTAGGATAGATGGTTTGCCACCCTCATCTTCAAAATTTGAAAACTATGCTATGTCAACAAAGTGTAATAAACTCCTCTATATCACCTTTCATTGTTTTCATGATAGGTTCACAAATGACACTAAAGTTCTTGATGAGCTTGTAAAAACTTGTTAGCTCATAAAATTTTATAGATTCAAACACACTCTTTAGTGATGGCCACTTAATATATTAAAGTACTATGTATTCTCTAGAATCACGACAAACAACCATAAAACAAACACCCATAAACATGTGTACATAATAAATTGATTAATGAAAGTTTAAAATAAAGATGACACAAATATCAACGATAGCATGACTACCACAAGTTTATTAAGAAGTTTTGATTTGAATTTGTTAGAGTAGGAATAACTCTCTTGCACAATATTGTTCACTAACACCATCTCTCCACACTTATATAAAAACAAGTAAAAACTATTATTAAGATTCTAGAGTAGTTGCTTGAAACCAAGTTTGTTTTAATCCATTAATAGTCGAAGTCAATCAAGTCAATAATTTGATTGATACTCTTCTATGTTATTAGATGTAGATAAGTGTTCACCAATGAGTGAATTATCTACATATTAACTTACATTAATATTACGAGTGCATCTTAATCACATACAATAGTGTATGATTAATTAAATACACTAACATCCTCCCATATGTAGTATAACATAACTACCCCCTTGATGACAACTTCCTTTACTTGCAAAATTTTCCCATGCTAAACAAATAGGGTTTCAAGCAAGCGCTTTGTGAAGATGTTTGCAACTTGATTTTTTGTTTGACAAAACTTAAGGTCAACAACCTCGTTATGGATCATCTACCAAATATAATGCGCATGTATCTCAATGCGCTTTATGTGTTGGTGTTCCACTTGGTTGTGAAAGATGTGAATGGCACTTTGATTATCACACTAAAGTGTTGTGAACCAAATTTAGAAAACATTCGTTGTATCCACAATGAATCACATCTTGTAGTGATAATTTCATTATACCACCTTCCATAATAGACAAAATAATGATAGTTTTCTTTACATACAATAGTGTATGATTAATTAAATACACTAACATCTTCCCATATGTAGTATAACATAACTACCCCCTTGATGACAACTTCCTTTACTCGCAACATTTTCCCATGCTAAACAAATCGGGTTTCAAGCAAGGGCTTTGAGAAGATGTTTCTGAACCCGATTTTTTGTTTGACAAAACTTAAGGTCAACAACCTCGCCATGATCATCTACCAAATATAATGCACATGTATCTCAATGCGCTTTGTGCGTTGGTGTTCCACTTGGTTGTGAAAGATGTGAATGGCACTTTGATTATCACACTAAAGTGTTGTGAACTAAATTTAGAAAACATTTGTTGTATACACAATGAATCACATCTTGTAGTGATAATTTCATTATACCCTGCTTCCATAATAGACAAAATAATGATAGCTTTCTTTTTACAAGACTAAGTCATTAGACCTACTTCAAGATGATAAATATATCTAGTAGTTGATTGGCCATGGTTTGGATCCCATGCCCAATCACTATGTGAATAGCCTAAATTATTAGTTTAGAAATAATATGATTCTTTGCTTCTCCCCCTTGAAGTTTGCCCAAAACTTGAGGTTGTGACTCTTAACTTGTACTCAATATCATAATAAGTAGAGAACCACAAATATACACTAAAGAATGCATTTTGTGACTTGCCAATGTATTTTATGGTCTTGAGAATAACGTGATACAATATTCACATCAAAAGAAATATCAAGACATGTATGAGTCAAATAGAGTAGACTTCTAACCAATTGCTTGTAGAGTGTCCCATCAATTGAAGGAGTAGAACACTTGGCATAAATTTTGATCCTTGATTGAGAATGAGTTGGAGTGGACTAACAAATTTCCATGTTGAAATGATGGAGAATATCTTGAGCATATTTGGATTGATGGATGAAAATACCTTTGTTAGGTTGTGAAATTTGAAGACCTAGGAAGAAATATAGAAAACCTAAATCGGTCATCTCAAAATACTTCTTCAAATGTGCTTTCAAATCATGAGTTTGCTATATGGACAACCCCTGTGATGATTAATTCATCGACATATAGGATCAGTAATGAAGAAATTTTTGTCTATTTTCTTAGTGTAAAATGTAGGGTTGGAAGCACACTATGTAACACCAAATTTGATAAGAAACATGTCAATCTTTTCATACTAAGCTCAACGAGCCTGTTTTGAAGCCATACAAAGACTTTTTCAATATGCACACTAATAGACCCTAGAGGTTGGGACATGTAGATTTCTTCTTGCAAATCACCATGCAAGAAGACACTTTTAACATCCATCTAGTGGACTTCCCATCATTGTGTTGGAGCCAATGGGAGTACTAGCTGAAAAGAGTTTATTTTGGTGATTATAATAAAGGTTTCATGGTAATTAACACCTTGAATTGTGAAAAAACTTTTGGTACAAGTTAGGATTTGTACCTATGAAAGGACCCATGTAAAACATATTTAGTTTGGTACACCCACTTACACCTCACTATTTTTCTTCTTTTTGGAAGTGGAACTGAATCCCAAGTGTTGTTATTTAAAAAGAAAAAAAATTCATCTTTCATAATTGTGTGCATTCATGATGCTTAGAAGCTTGATGATAAGTCTTGAGATCATGTGTTACTACCAATTGTGTCAAATGTGCAACACCATATTGATGTTGGGATATCATCCTACTTGGATCTCTAAGATCTTCTGCCAAGGCACCAACCTCATTATGTACTGTGTGGACCCATTTTGGTTGAGGTTGTGCAATTATGAGGTACACTCATAATTTTTTTGACACGAATCATCATTTGAATTGTAGGAACTCACTTGAATGAGAATTATGAAAATTGTCATGTTCACCATAAAAATGTTTATAAGTGATGTCCAAATAAACATAAGGCAATAGAGGAGTTGTAGGTGGTAACTCGTAAGATTGAGATTGTTCACCAAACACATCGTAATGAAAAATAATCGTAATGGTTCTGAAATGAGAAGAAGATATGCCTTCACATCTTTATATTAACTAATAAAGATACAAGGACAACCCTTCATTTCCATTGCTTTTAAGCTTATCATATGGGATATGTGCCGATCTCTTACATTTAAAACTATGTGTAGACATCTAAAATCCACATGATCAATTTCCCCAAACAACATCATCACTATCCATATAATAATTAATCATGAGATTAATTATTATTAATCCCTTTATCACATTATCATTTATCTAATATTCCATTTTATCATTCATCCCAACATTTCAATTCATCCAATATCCCATTTTCATCATTAATCTTTTTAATCCATTATTATATCATATTATCATCATAATCCTTCATTAACATTTTATAGGAATTTAATATTCCTACATCTCACCTACCACCTACTCTACACATCCCTACACCTAGCCTTTCCATCAAATCACATCCCTAATCATATTTATTTAACCTAATCTAATCACATCCTCACACCTCTAAATCTAGAGGCTTCTATTTCTAGAAGCCTCTCTAAATTTCCCTCTTTCATATTTAAAAATTCAAATATCTCCCTCCCTCCATTGAATTTTTAATTCAATGGAAACCTCTCTCAAATTCTAGAAATCTCCATTCTAGAATTCTCCATTCTTCTCATGCACTCTCCACCCTTGATCTAAATCCAACATGGCTTCATCTTAGCCATTGAATCCTCTACCCAAAAACTATAAATTTAGCTCTCCTCCTCCATGAGAGCCAAGTCACAAATTCATATCAAATCTCTTGCCATTTTTATCACTCAATCAATTCATTCGTTCATATTTAATCCATCAATCTATCTTCATCAATCAAGTAAAATCATCATTCATCAAAGGGGAGGTGTTGCCCAAATCATTCCACTAATCTGAAGCACAATCAATCAATCAAGAGCACATGCAAAGCAACAAGGGAGGAACATTGAAGATAGTGGGTAAGTACATGTATAACAATCTCTTTCCTTCTTATCACACTCAATCTTGAAGTACGTGAATAATTGTGTTAGGTTTAGGATTGATTTGGTTTGATAATCATCTTATATTTGCCCTAACATCTCTTTTTCATCTACATTTTGGTGGCCACAGTGGGGCTTGCCCCCTTCCAAAAATTGTTTTTGTTTTTAATAGAATTTCATAATTAGAATAAGTTTCTAAAGTTCAAAAATTTCGTGATCATTTGGAGCTTAAAATTTCAAATTTTCGTGACATTCATCTATTTAAGTGCTTTTTACCTGTCAAACAATGCTTATGTACACAAAACAACGGTTTTGGACATGAAACAACAATTTTGGGAAAAATTATAACCTCTCGTGGTGCGAGGATTTATTTCAAAGACATTTATCAAACATGTGGTGCGTTTGTTCCTAAATCAACGCATTTGTATTCATTTATCGTCAGTGCTTTGTGCCTACTAACCCCGATTTGTGCGGGATCATCACTTTTTTAATACAATAGTGCTTCGAACAACTTCAACGCTTTTGTTCAACCTTTAAATCCCCAAAATTGCCATTTTTTTGACAAAATAACACATTTATAGGAAAAGTAGCGCTTTTGCACACAAAGTAGCGCTTTTGCACACAAGTGGCACTTTTAAACACAAAGTGGCACATTTACATATATACTTTTGTTCTATTTTGTTTGTTTGACTTTTTTTCCTACCTTTTAGAGCCATAACTTTTGATCCCGAACTTGAAACGACTCCTTTTTTTTCCCAAAAAGGTATAAAAAGATATATGTAATGAAAGTGTTAATTTATAATTTTATAGTATAATTTATTCATGGTTTTCATTTTCCTAAATCTTGTCATTTTAACTACACATTGAGTTATATTTTCTTGTTCCAAACTACTAACACTTTGTGTGCAACTTCCTACACTTACCAAAGATAAAAAAATCAATCTAAAACTACTAATCCTTTTTGTTTTGTAGCTCGTTTAGTCCAAGACATTGGGGTATAAAACATCAAAATACTAACCTTTGTTTTGTAGGGCCTCCTCTTGAAGACCCAATCATCAAACTAGTAATATTTATCGTTTCATTTTTATCATCTAACATCTTACATTTATCATCCTTTTTATGTGTTCTCCTTTGTTGTTTGTTTATCCCGAAAGAGAAACCGTGTATGCTCTCCTCTCATGTTCTAGGAATATCTTGAGGATCAAAAGCGACTATCCATCCCATTTTTATTTTGTAGGGGAAACGTGGAAGTGATATCCACGCACTTGTCATAGTCCTAGGGGTCTCACAACCATGGGATTTATCTCCACACATGTAGACACACCCCATGTTTTAGCGGGGTATACAAATTCTTGGACAATTTTCATTATTGGCTAAGCACTTACTTGTTTTAAGAGTGACATGAAGTGAGGGGATTTCACATCCCAACACCTAGGCCCTCGACAAACATTCTTGCAACACAGACTTGGGCCCCACATACCGTAAGGTATATCGGGGACTCCCCTAGTGAGCTCGTGCATCCTAGACTAGGCAACCTCTTGGCCGCATATTGAGCTATAGTGCAAGGAGGCCGTACTCCCCAAGATCACTCATTGCACCGAACCCACATTTTGACATAGGTGGAGAGCCAATTGTGGCACCATCATCGGTGTGTGGTTTTGAAAGTGGGATATAACTTGATTGCAATCCCACTTGACTAGTTATATTTTTGATGATTAAACGCTTTTTGACCGAAGCTATGAACCGAGGGCGGGTCCCCAACCATACAAAGAGAAGAAAAGAGGAGTAGAAAGAAGGGAGGGGGCTGAAAATAACCATTCGGAAGAAGGGAGGAGGAAGGAGAAAGAAGAAATGATGCCGACAAGATCCAACATCGGGAAGAACAGAGAAACCAAAACATCTTTGAAAAGACGACACCACAAAGGCATAAGCCAAAAGAATCGGTTGTGTTGGTTCTGCATGGTGATTTGCTTCCCTTAGAAGAAATATAAATGCATCACCATCTCGATCTTTGAGCTCATTCCAGTTGTCAATCGTGGAGTGCACCGAAACAAAGCAACATCAATTTCAATCGCTGGGAGCAACCTGTGATCTAGTCTCCCTAAGATGAACATGGTGTTCACATTTTGGGTGAAGTGGAGCAAGTCACGATATTGGCCATTGAGCCACTGAATACCCCTACCCGACCCCAGAGCTTGTTCGTCGACTTCTTCCACCCACAGGAGAGGATCGGGGAGATAAAAGTTGAACAATTCGTCATGTAAGCCGACTATGTACACAAGATAAATCTCATCTTCTGCAACAAATTCCACCACATTCGGATCTGGGTGTACCAAGAGATAAAAGGACATGAAGTCCATTGCAATATCAGAGTTGGTGTGAGCACGATGGCGACTGGTGGAAGCGGAAAAGAGTCACCGAGGATAGCTTCAATGGCTTCCACTTCGAGGTAGGACAAGTAACGAAATACTTCAGAAATTTTGTGGCGAACAATTTTTGCCGTCGTGGCCTCTTTCGGTAACACGCTACGCAGAAAGACAAAGGGAAGCCCAAAAATGCCATAGTAGGAGGACGGGTTGCCACAAAGGTTGGCGAAGTTGAAGCAAGCAAAGACTAAAAAAGAAATGCTTGCATGGGGAACAATGCGTCATTTCTGTAGGAAGCAATCCACTCATGTGAAATGATAGAAGGGAGCCCTTGCCACACCTTTGCATCACTTGAAATTTTAATGGTGATAGAAAATCAATCGCATGGTTGGCAAGAAGATCCATGACATTATTAGCTTCTCGAAAAACATGTGTGATGTGCCAACTGCTAAGTTTCCCGAGCCAATAAAGGATGTTGGAAATGAATGGGTTAAGTTTCCAAGAGGGGGCCGACCCTTTAGCAATGGCCTGTATGATGATTTGGGAGTCCCCTTCGATGAAAAGGGAGTCACAACCAGAGTGGATGGCTAGTTTAACACCTTCTAGGAGTGCTTGAGCTTCACCAAATTACACGAACAATCCCGAAGGGGGAAGGAGCCAACTGAAATTAGGAAACCTTTATCACTTCTGAGGATGCAACTGACACCAGATTTTCCAGATTACCCCTGGAGGCTCCATTGAAATCAATTTCCAAGAGCCCAAAGGGGGAGGCCACCATTTAACACTCCTTTTCAGAAATTTCTCCACTTGGGAGAGGCCATGTTTGACGATGGAACCAGAATTGGGATTTTAATGAGGGGCCAAGATTTCCTGATGACAACATCACACGAGGAGAAAAGAGGATTATTGTGGCTATTTTTACTAACTTTTTCAGAGATGGCCACTTCTAATTTGACAAGAAAAACCGGTAATTTAGAAGACTGCTCACGGAAAAGATGCAAGTTACGCTCCCACCAAATGTGCCAAATTAGGAAGAAAGGAGCTATGGCCCAAATAGAACTGAGGGAGCTCACTTGTCCCATCTTGGGCCAAGAAAGGAGAGTATCAATGATATTGTTACACGGAGCCCAAGCTAGATTAAGCTTAGCTAAAAGCCAGTTCCAGCTCTCGGTAGCAAAAGTGCAGAAGAGGAGAAGATGATCAATATCCTCCTCAACTTCCCCACAAAGAACACATTTAGAAGGACCAACAAATCCCCAAGATCTTCTGCGCAACTGAGTGAGGATTTTCCTTTTAAGAACAAGCCAGCCAAACAATGCTACTTTGGGTAAGATAGAGGGATTCTAGCAGCCGTAAGAACAAGGAGTTCCTTTACTAGACATGGAAATAAGCTTTGCATATCCTTCTTTCATAGAATAGGAACCCGTAGAAGCTCCAAGCCAAATTAAATGATCCTCGCTATCTTTAAAGGAAGCAGTTCTGGATGAAAGAGCCTCCATGAAAGAGGATGTCTCAAGAGGGGAAGCTCCGAGGGTGGCGATATCCTTCCAAAGCCAAGAAGGCGAGCCATCAGGATGTCTGTGACCAAAATCAACAACAGTGTTGCCCCAAGAGGCCCTAGAAACATTCAATGAGAGTGCAGCTTGTCCATTCCAGCTATCCTCCCAAAAATCAGTCAACCTACCATTGTTGACCTGCCAGGAAACCGAGTCCGCGATCAGAAATCTGCAGTTGCAAATGAAGTTCCAAATGTGGGACCCTTTGGGGAGTTCAGTGCTAGAGAGCAAAAGTTTAGGACGGCCAACCTCTAGATATTTATGGGAGAGCACTTGAAAAACCAACCTCTTGGCATCCGATAAAAAGTTCCAAACAAGTTTTACACCTAGAGCAGAGTTTTGAAGAGCAAGGTCCACTATTCCCAAACCGCCTAAGGATTTGGGAAGTTTGACAGTTTCCCAATTGACCAAGTGAAATTTTCTATCTTCGTTGTTCCCCGCCATAAAAAGGTTCGAGAAATATTTTTGAATTTGTTCAGGACTGATTTAGGGATCATCAAAACCAAGATCATGTAGATCAGAGAGCTAAGAGGATTGTATTAATCAGAAGAGCTCTGCCAGCCAAAGACAACCATTTCCCTTTCCAAGAATGCAATCTCGACGAGAGAGAATTGAGGAGATCATCCTAGAGATTAGCCTTACCTTTACTATAAAAAGAGGAATTCCCAGATATTTTTGAGGAAGGGAACCCACCGCGAATCCCATAGTTTCCTTGATTCTGCGTTGCAAACGAGGAGAGACATTGAAAAAGAAGATAACAGATTTGTCGTGAAAATTTTAGTGGCGAATATTCGTAATATGGCGAATATTCCATTTTTGAAAATTTTGAAAAGGCGAATTTTCTGGCGCAGGTCAGTGACCTGTTCGCCTAAAAATTACACTTTAATTTTTTTAGGGTTGGCTTCACCTACCCTTGAAAAATATCCCCTATATAATCCTAGATTATTCGCCAGGTAGAACACTTCTACTTCAAATTTTGTCAACAATATGATATATCCTGTATTGCAGACGCGCGACAAGGGGGTAAGTTATTGACGCGCGACAAGGAGGGTTTGCAGATATTGACGCATAGTAGATGCACGACAAAGAGTTTGTTGACGTGCGACAATGGGGTTATTTGTTGACGTAAGACAATCGATGCATAGTTCACGCGCAACAAAGGTACTACTACATATATTGGACGCATAGTAGACGCGACAAATAGTTTGTTGACGCTTGCGACACATCGACGGGATAGTTGGCGTGCGGAGGAGGTATCGCAAATATTGACGCACAATAGATGCATGACAAAGAGTTTGTTGACGCGTGACACGGAGATTTTTTCGATGTGAAAGCAGAGGGCGGAGGCGGCAGGAGACGCCGCGACGACGAGATTTGCTTTGCCGTGCGTGATCGAAAAAAATACATTGACACGCCCCACAGCACTCAATGATGCGCGTCTGACCGTAACTCTTTGACGCACGCCAATGAGGTCTGTTGATGCGTGTCAATGCATTTTTTTGACGCACGACAACAAATCTCCCATCGCGCGTCTGCAGCCTTCTGTTACACCACTTGAAAATCAAGCGAAATTTTTTCATACAACCCCCAAAAAATTTACCTTCCCGCGAAACCGGTTCAGGGATATTCGCCAGGTATTTTCCACCTTCGATTTCCAAGAGGTATCTTAAAATGAACCCCGAGATTTGTGAAAGTTGATTACCTGACTAGCCGCTTTCGAATAAGAATTCAAAATATAGGACAAGCTGCGAGCTTCCGGGATAGAAGCTTAACCGAAAAGAAAGGCGTCATCTGCGCGAGGCTGCTGTGTGAGAGGGGAGGCATATTGGCAAAGTGATGGAGATGCCCGTAAGGGAGCCAACACCAATCACCGATTTGATACTTCGACTCAAAGCTTCAATGAAAAGGATGAAGAGAGGGTCCCCTTGCCTTAAACCCCTGTAATTGCTGAAGAAACCTTCCGTTGAACCATTAACTAGAATGGAGAAGCTCAGAGAAGAAATGCAGTTGAAGACCCAATTGCAGAAATGGATACTGAAACCCATAGCTTGAAGAGATTTAAGAAGGAACCTCCAATTGATGCGATCGTAGGCTTTACTAAAGTCCAATTTAATCATCATGCCTGAATGCGAGGAAGAGTGAAGAGTATGAATTAACTCATGCGAGATGATGATACCATCCACGATGGATCTCCCAGGAATGAACCCACTCTGTTCATGTGCAACAAGTTTATGAAGAAGGGGGCTCATTCTGGAAGCTATGGATTTTGAAATAATTTTATACGAAGTGTTGCACAAGGATATGGGCCGAAAGTCATCCAATTTCTCAGCCGAGACTTTTTAGGAAACATACAAATTAAGGTGTGATTCAAGGCTCCAAGAATCTTACCAGAGTGACGAGATTCCTCCACGGCGAGCCAGACGTTGTCTCCAATGATATCCCAAAAATCTTGGAAAAAGGAAGCAGGAAAGCCATTCGAACGGGGCTTTGTCCCTTTGCATAGAGAAAACAATCATGCGAACCTCCTCCTTGGAAAAGGGGAAAGGAGCTTATCATTGTCATCGACATCAATCAACTTTGGAATCTGCGCTAAGAATGGAAGTTGAGCATCCAAAGAGGACACTGTCACCATTCAAAAGTTTTTGGAAGTGAGACACAGACTCAACTTTAATCTGGGGTTGGGAGGAAATCAACGAATTGTCCTCCAGCTTCAGGGAGGAGATGTAGTTAACATTTCTTCTGGATTTAACCAAGGCATGGAAGAATTTAGTGTTTTTGTCCCCATCAGCCAACCAAACTTCACGTGACTTCTGTCTCCAAAAGGTTTCTTCTTTTAAAAGGAGGTCACCCAGTTCACTAAGTAAATATTTTTCTTTGAGAAAGTCTTCCTGATGCATACCGAATCTAAAAACTGATTCATTGAGGGTTCGGATATCATTCTCAACTCTTAATTTTTCCTGAAAAATGTTTTTGAAGTTGGAGGTGTTCCAATCGATCAGATGAGCTTTGAGCAAAGAAATTTTTTTAGACAGGATAAACATCCAAGTACCAGTCACCGAGGAGGAAGCCCACCAAGTTTTAATAAGAGACTGGAGGGAGGGATCCTGCATCCACATGGCTTTGAATTTGAAGGGGCGACGAGGCGGAAGGTCGAAAGAGATGTTGAGGGATAAAGGAAAGTGATCAGAGCCAGAAAGAGGATTGACAAAGCATTTGAGAAGGAAGTTATGCTGGAGCCATTCTTCAGAAATAAAAAATCTGTCAAGCCGAACAACCATAGAGCTAAACCCGGCGCTTTGGTTGTTCCAAGAGAACCAACCCGAGTAGGGTTCCACATCAACTAACTTAGCAGAGTCCACGAAGGTGATGAAGTCAACCTAAGAGCGAGGCTGCCACTGAATGCCTCCCCATTTGTCTTTGTCCGAAAGAGTGGCATTGAAATCCCCTACAACAATGATCTTAGAGTTCAAGGTAGAGCCAAGCACATCCTGAATTTTAGACCAGGTGTTCCATTTTTAATGGGATTATTTGGGCCATACACGTTGCAGAGAAAAAAAGATTCATCCGAATGTTTCAGGCATAACCTTGCACCAAAGAAAGTTAGGATTGACAAAGAGAAGCTCAACACCGCAGCTACTAGTCTTCCATAGAATGCCCAAACCACCTGAGGCACCTACAGAATCAACAAAGCAACCTTCCCAACCTTTCCATTTGTGAAACCAACCATTCAAACAATCCACTTTTGACATTTTTGTTTCTTGAATCAAACAAATAAAGTGTCATCCAAATCTGCAACATAGCATCTAAGAAGATGTTGTTTGTTAGGGGCGTTGAGTCCCCTAATGTTCCATGAGAATAAAATCATCTTTTCTTTAGAGAGGACGTGCCTCTCCTACTTGAAGACAGGAAAAAGAGTGAAGTTGCAGTTGTCTGCCGGCTGCGACCTCCTTAAGGGATTGAGTGTCTTTGGAGGGACATTCGGAGGGGCTTTCGAGACCAAGTCCATATTGAGAATGGCTGGAGTCGGAAGAATGGGGCTCTGGCTGGTTTCAATGGGGATTAACTCAGTTTCCTCTTCCAAAACATTGTTAAACTCCCCAGGAACACCCTCTTTGGAGGAAATCAGTTCCTCCTTCTCATTGACCCACTTTTCTAGAGAAACCGCATCCGCTCCAAGCCCCAAAGTGATGCCCTCATGGAATAAAGAAAGAATACGAGTTGAGTCTTGAACCACTGACACTTTGTTTCTTTGACCAGAGAGATGGTGCTTGGGTCGAGATCCAAAGGCTCCAGGTCAAGGGCTTTACCAGAGGAGGCCTGTGCTATAGTAGAAACCTTTTCGAGGGCTGGGATCAACGACCTTGATTCGAAGACTGGACAAGCTTTTTTTTCCAAACAGCAGCACTGGAAGCGGAGGGGTTTTTACACGCTTTTTGGTAATGTCCCGGCTGTTTGTAGTGGAAACAATAGTTAGAGACCACCTCGTAGTCAACTTTCTAGACCCATTTCCCATAGGGGAGGAGATAACTATAAACTCTTGTAATTTTTTAGAGGAATCTACGAAATGTAGATCCTGGCGAAAGAAGAGAGAGTGCCTTCCAAAGTTATCGGATCTATACGAATAACGCGACCCAGGCTAGAGCAAATTTTAGATAGGGTATTCGGAGACCAAAACTCACTTGGGAGAGAGTACAACCTAATCCAAACATGGATGCCTTCCATATCAGCTTGTTCTGGATCGAAGTGGGCGGACCACTCACGTAGGTGAATCCTAGACTCTGCGAAGAGGAAGTCTTTCCTTGCCAAAGAATCGTCCCTTTGCGCTTCACTATGGAAAATCACCAAGAAGAAACCTTTATCCAAGAACCGGATACGAAGACCACTTCCCCATTGGATGTCACACCAGCTACGAATGCCCTCTATCGTCAGACGATGACCCAAAATTTGGCTATTATTGCTCTTTTACCAAGAAGGAGAGCTAAGATGCAAGGTCGACCGAGTCCTCTAAAGAAATAGTAACAAACTCGTCTTGAACAGAGTTGGTTTGACCAGGTGCGCTTCCTTTTCATCTCTGAAATATCCGTGTCAACGACTTTGGGACCCATTCATTTTGAAGAGCTTGCGATACAGTCCATGGCCCACAGAGGATCTCTTCACACCCACCGAGTTGTCGATAGAAATAGACAGTGTCTTTGCAACGCTTTGAAATTTGGACCGTTCGAATTGGTGCCCTAATGCCTTCCATCCATCACTCAATCCCACTTAACTAGTTAGGGTGCGTGTTGTATGTTTATTGTGTGTTTGTGAACACCCTTAACCATCCCATTTTTTAACATTTTAATCAATCAAATACTATCATACCATCTAAATCCTAATCCCATCACCATCCTTAATCCACAATCCTAATCCAAATATAATCACCCTCACATCCTATCCAACTATGGCCTTTGATCCTCATTCCCTATCCTCTCTAAAAATCATCCAAACCCTTATCTCTTTTCTAAATTCATCAACCATGTTATCTTATCATCCCCCACCCTTCAAATTGAGCCATCCGACTCGACCACGAAGTCCCACACACAATCCAACACCTTAACAAACAAATCTCAAACCTAACCTCCTACCTTAACCAACCCTCTCCCCACCATCGAAACCAACCATCTCATGTTGATTCTAACCTCCTAAAAACCATCCAACTACTTAACCAACAAATATATGATCTTCAATATTCAATCAACCAATCACTCCCTAAAGTATTATCCCCCAACCAATCCCATCCACAATGTCCCCCTCCTAATATCCTAATTCTCATCCCATTGAATTCCTCTTTGAGTAAACCAAATCATCCCAATCCACACCCCAACCTAATCAACATAAACCACTATCCCCACAAACAAATTACATCGACTTTGATCACCTCACTAACTTTGACCTAGACTAAGAGGACCTCCTTTATGTCCTTGATAATCTAGTCACCAATCCAAAGCCCACACAACCATCCCAAATTCCAACCTCCAAATCCCCTATTAGTGATCATAACACACATTTTCCTCTCATAAAAACTCATACACCACCATCAAAAATATCAATTCCTAAATCTAATCATCGTCAAACCTATCATCAAGTCCCACTCACATATCCATATCAATCAAAACAACTTGATCCAAAATTAACATCCCCACATCTCATCTTAGTCCTCCATCCTTCCCATCTTCATTATCCCAATCAAATCCTACGAACTTTCTCCTAAATAGGATTATCTTCTAATCCTTCGTCAAATTCAACCTCTTCATCACCTAAACCAAATCCTCTTAACATTATCTCATCCACTGTGACTCCTAAGTCACCCTCATCCCCTTCTACCCCTAATCCTAAACCATCTAATGTGGATCCTACACCACCCCCATCCTCTTCATCCACACCTAATTCTCTCTTAACCCCTTCATCACCTAAACCTAACACTACCCCATCCCCCCTATTTCATCCCCATCCCCCAAAAAACATCTAACGTGACTCCTAAGTCACCAACTCCTAAACCTAAAAAATACAATCCCAATCCTCTCCCCAGCCCACCTCTTATCAATCTAATGAGACTCCTCTACCACCTTCATCTACTTCATCCCCTCAATCAAACAAATCTAATGTGGTTCCTACACCACACCCATCTCCCAACTCTCCTTCATCCCCAACATCACCCAACTCTAATGTGACCCCCATATCATACCCATCCCCTTCATCTAAATCTACCCCATCCATTTCATCTACATCTAATAATCGAAAACAATTCAATCCTAAGCCAAAACCATTTACCTCAAAACCACATATTCCCACCAATCATAAATCAATGAAATATACTTTGGCCCCTAAGCCCAAACCATCCACTTTTTCCCCAGGCTTGATCCATCCCCTTCATCCTCTAATCCACAACAATCTAATTCAACTCATAAATCCAAATCAATGAAAACATCTCATTATCCACCCAATCTCTCACCTTTACTTCCTATTCCTCCAAAACCATTTGACCTAAACCACTTCACTCCTTTAGGAGAATCCTTGACTACCATCTTCCATCGTCTAAAATCCTTCAACATGATCATCCATCACCCAATAAAATCACATAGTCCAAACCTTCCCAAACCATCTTAGTATTGGGAACACTATTATTGTGACTTCCATCACACCCATGGACATTCGACCAATCGTTGCATGCAATTCAAGTCTTATGTCCAAAACCTCATTAACCAAGGAATTCTTATCCATGTACCTCTCTATCCACCACCTTTCCATCCCAATCCTATCCCTAACCAGCGCCCACCATCCAAATCCCACTCGACATCCAAACATCATCAGTCATCCGAATCCCATCAGTACATCCAAAATCTATCACCAACCAAAAATCAAAACAAATCTCACCTCTCATCCTTTATTAAGTCCAACCCCTTGGCGGATGACAAAACTAGAACCCCCCAGTCTTATGATGACCACATGGAATCACCTTTCCCATCCACTTCATATCCTATAGCCAAAAATATGTTCGCTAATATAAAACATCGGGCAAAGGCTTAGGCATCCATGAACATGACATTTGCAAACCCATTCCCTTCATAAAAATCCAAGTCGTTTAGGCTTAGGTTATAAACCTAACACTAACAATGAACCTCCCACTACTCCATTACAAAACCATTTCTACCCTTCCTATTGATGATCCTACCATCCCAACCACTTAACCCAATCAAAATTTTTTAACCCCCTACAAATACAAAACACCTAAAAATGGATTGAGTACATAATTCATCACCTATGCATGGATGTTATTTCCTTCCCACCCATCTTCCTTCCATCTAACATCCAAATATATTTACATCTAATCCATTCTTATCATCACATCCATTAATATCATTTATCACTCCATTCATTTGAACACTTGATCAACTTTCTCACACATGTTGTAAGAATAGTACCTACTACAAACGTGTGACCCTGGTCTATCCTTACCTCAAAAATTCAAGCACAATTGTCCTCCTAGAGATCCACGCAGTTTAACCCACTTAATAAACTTGTGGTGAAGACCCTTGGGTGTGTTTGTTGACACTCTTAGCAAATATTATCTCCACACTCATTTCCATCCCCCATCAAGCCACTAGTGATTCTTAACCCCTTGAGAGTTCTCAAGAGAGTGGAACCTCTTTATCCAAAAAAAATCCAAATATCAAAAAAGAAAAAAAAGCAAAAATCATATCAAAATTAAAAATATCAAATAAAATCCACCTCAAGACTCTCTCTATGGGTGTTTCCAGCAACTCTACTAGACTATAGACACATGATTAGTAGTAGAGCAATGTTATGACAAGAATCAAATATATCTCCATCGGGCTATGGACACTGACTAGCGGTGGAGTAATGCACGACTTAGCCTTCCATTCACCCTCCATCCACCTACTTGACTTAATCACTCCCTATACATTGGCTAGTTTGTCTTCACATATTACCCATTAATTCTTCACTTCAAGTGGTAATTAACCATCAAAATCACACACACTTTGATATCATAGAGACATAGGGCTCACATGTTTCCAGGTATTGTTTAGACCTTGGTCACACTTTTCTTTTAGTCCCACTCTTGCCTTACAACATGTGCCGTTAAGCTCATATTTTGTTCATCATTTATGTCATTCTCCTTCCATCCATCACATCCACATCATTTTTTTTTCTCTAGGATCAAACATCCATGGGTAGACGATGATCCTTTCCTTTTCATCCAATCCTCCTCATCCCCTTTTCTACTGTCATCATTATGATTGGGGAAACCTTACTACCATCCGTTGGGGGAATCATACATTTTAGATACCCCTCACTTCCCATCATACCCTACACCTAGGGACAAATCGAACCCATCCATCCATCCACACAGGCCACCCTACTTTACACTTGGGGGCACACCACATCTATCCCTCAATCCATCCCTTGTATACATGGGGGCATATCTTATCATCTTCTATACCCCCATATTATCCTATACCTCTCCCCTTATCCTAATCTCACATATCAAACAATCCTTATCCTATCAACCAATCCCTATCCTATAACACACCCCTTATCCTAATCTCACATCCCATCCCATCCCATCCCTATCCTATCAAACAATCCCTATCCTATCCTCGACCTATCCCATTTCCATTAATCCTCCCCTTTCATCCTACCAAGATAGGCATTGGGACTTATAGGAGAAAGTCACATCCCACCTTATATTAATTCTCACCCCATCACCTATCCCATCTCAAAATCCAACATCCACAATCCAAAATCCAAAAATCTAAACCTCCAAAATTCTAACATCTTAAAATCCAAACATCCCATAATTAAATTCCAAAAATACAAAATCTAAAATCAAAACATCTAAAAATAAAAAAATACAATGTGTGTGTTTTTTCTTGCGTGTTTTCTTGTTTGTATGTATTTTTCATTTTGGCCAATGATATGAGGCCCCTTTTGTTTCTTTTTCTATTAATCGGTCCAATGATATGAGGACCATATTTTTGTATTAATCTATCCAATGATATGAGGACATGGGCATTTGGCAATTCAATCATCATGGTCTTTATACCTTGATGCATTTTTCTCTATGCCACATCAATAACAATGCTAATGATGATAACAATGGGCACTTTATGGTAGCACACCCCCTTCTATCATCATATTTTAGCCTTATCATCATCCACACCCAATCCTCATCATCATCTAACTAACTATCTAACCTCCTCATCCTCCTATCCAATATCAATCAATCAATACCCCCATCCAAATTTTATCATCTCACATCCAACATCCCAAATCCTCACCCCTGGTTGGGGCATCTTCTAACATCTTCTCATTAGTCCAACCCGATCATCAAACCCAATCCTTATTCTTTCATCCACACATCCTCAATCTTCTAATCCTTTAAAATCCTCAAATGTCACATCATCAAATCCAACATCCTCACATCTTCAAATCCTACCCCTAAATTCTTAATCACATCTTGAAATCCTACCCCCTTGGGCATCCTCCGAATCCTCAAATATTCTAATCTTCTAATCCTCTAAACCTCATCATCTAATCCTCTAATCTTCATCCTCTTGAACCCTCAAATACTCGAATCTTCTAATTCTTTGATTTTCATCTTCTAAGCCTCGATTTTCATCCTCTAAATACTCAAATATCCCAATCCACTAATTCTCATCTTCTAATCCTATAATCTTCATCCTCTAAATCCTCTAATCTTCTAATCCTCTAATATTTATCCTCTAAATCCTCAAATCCTCAAATCCTATTCCTCTAATCCCCATTCTTCTAGTCCTTAATTCTTCTCATCCTCTAATCTTCCCCCACCTACTAACTTGGGGTCTCTTCTTTTCGATTGGTTACCCGACTCATTCCTCCTTGCCTAACCCCTCGAGGGGGCATTATCACGATCATACCATATTCTCTTATTATTTCCTTTAAATGATCAACTAAATAATAACCATTCAAAGAGGGGAAAATGTAGACATCTAAAATGTTGACATGATCAATTACCCACAAACAACATCATCATTATCCATATAATAATTAATCATGAGATTAATTATTATTAATCCCTTTATCACATTATCATTTATCTAATATTCCATTTTATCATTTATCCCAACATTTCAATTCATCCAATATCCCATTTTCATCATTAATTTTTTTAATCCATTATTATATCATATTATCACCATAATCCTCCATTAACATTTTATAGAAATTTAATATGCCTACATATCACCTACCACATATTCTACACATCCCCACACCTAGCCTTTCCATCAAATCACATCCATAATGATATCTATTTAACCTAATCTAATCACATCCTAACACCTCTAAATCTAGAGGCTTCTATTTCTAAAGCCTCTCCAAATTCCCTCTTTCATATTTGAAAATTCAAATATCTCCTTCCTCCATTGAATTTTTAATTCAATAGAAACCTCTCTCAAATTCTAGAAATCTCCATTCTTCTCATGCACTCTTCACCATTGATCCAAATCCACAACGACTTCATCTTAACCATTGAATCCTTCCGCCCACAAACTTTAAATTTATCTCTCCTCCTCCATTAGAGCCAAGTCACAAATTCATATCAAATCTCTTGCCATTTTTATCACTCAATAAATCCATTCCTTCATCTTTAATCCATCAATCTATCTTCATCAATCAAGTAAAATCATCATTCATCAAATGAGAGGTGCTACAAAAATCATCCCACTAATCTGAAGCATATTCAATCAATCAAGAGAACATCTAAAGAAACAAGGGAGGAACATTGAAGCTAGTGGGTAAGTACAAGTATAAAAACTCTTTCCCTTCTTATCACGCTCAATATGAGGTAGGTGAATAGCTATGTTAGGTTTAAGATTGATCTGGTTTGATAATCATCTTATATTTGCTCCAACATATTTTTTTCATCTACATTATGATGTCATAAACATTGGGCTTAACACCAAATCATTTTTATTCCGAGTGTCATATCAAGCATTGGTGAGTTAGGAGTGCAATTTTGAATGTAATTTATAAACATAATATATTCTACCTAAAATAGAGGAGACATATCTTTAGAATGTAGCGTCAATTATCCATTACTTTAAGTGTGAATTTTGTGCTCAAATACACTATTATATTGAGAGTGTAGGGATATATGCGTTGAAGTTGAATGCACTTGCTCAAAAAAGGTAATTATTTGGCTAATAAATGTTATTTCATTATCGGTTCTAAGACAATTTATTTTCCACTAAGATAGATTCTCCGTAAAGGTATTAAATTTTTAAAGTGCTCAAATAATTCAATTATATTCTTTAGAAATTAGACCCAAATTCTATAAGACAAATCATTAATTAAGGTAAACACATATTTATGCTTTTGAAAAGAAATATGGGGAAATAACATGGAGTCATTGTGGATGAATTGAAATTTGTCACTTGCTCTCCAAGATTTTCCTTTTAGAAATGATCCATGTGTTGTTTTCCAAGTGCACACCTTGAACAAAATCCATCTATGAAGGACACCATTAGAAACCCAAGAACCATATTGTCCTCAGCTACAATTTGAATGAGCGATAGTTAAGATGACCAAAATACTCATGCAAAAGTTTACTTAAGTCATTTGCATGGGAAAACATGACTTGTGAAGGTTGATTAAACAAAAAGTGATCAAACTTGTATAATTTGGCTTGATGATCAACCTCATTAGTAGCATTTCTGATAGAAAATTATTCGTTGGCTTGTCTAAAAACAACATCGTTAGTGGAAAATTCAATAGTTTTCTCTTCACCAGATGAGTGATTTGATAAAATGATAACAAGTTCATAGTCAAAGCTAGAATGTAGTGAGATTTATTAAACATGCCATTTTTTTAGTCTCAACCCTTCACCTTCAACATTTATAGGATTTTTATTTCCATTTTTTTGTTGTTGTAGTATTATCCAAGAGAGTTCAAAAATAGAACCTTGACTTTCCATGTGGTCTAAGGCCCCTGAATCCAATATCAATTCATTTATTATTGATTCATTAACTATTCAGATAAGAACAAAATGTCTTGAGGAGAAAATTACATTTTTGATATCCACTTCCAAGTATTCCATTTTATTTAAACATTGATGTTTGGCATGAATTGGTTTATCACATTAGTTAATAACATTCTTTGTGAGTTTTAGATTTATGTTTCCCTTTGCTTTTGTCTTGATTTGGAGTGGTGTTTTGTCTTGCCAATTTATTACTTTTAGGATTAGGGTGACATTTACCTTTGTCCTTAGTAGGGCCTTTTCCTTTTTAGTGTTAGGTTGTGGTTTCATATTAGAATAATTAACTACTAATGCACTTTGTTTAATACATCTAGGTTGTATATCACTCATAAAAATACGTTTTCATGTTCTCTCTCCAAGTGACTTACAAAACTTATTAAAAGTTGTTTCCACATATGCCGCGCCCAATTAATTTTGTTGTGGAGTATTTGGAGACAAAATTTGAGTATGGATAACAAAATTTGAATAGAATATTCATAATGATATTTTTATCAAACTTTATTTCATTGGCTTAAGAAAGTATAATCCTCAAGTGTTTCAATTGAGTGATAAAATCCTCCATTCGAGGATAGTTATCTGGACTAAAAGCATAAATATCATTTTCCAGTTGGCATGCTCGCATCTTATTGTTCTTCCCAAAAAGGTTTTCCAAGGTAGTCAAATCGTAGAAGTATCCATTTCACCCTAAAAATGAAATTTCAACTCAAGGTATATTATCTGTCTAATAATTTATTTAGCTTCATCACAATGGTTTTTCCATTTTTATAGTTTTGCAAGGTTATCAGGTGTTGCTTCTTGATTCATTGTAATGTGGTAAAGACCATGGCTAAGGAGAACATCATTAATGTAGCTTCTCTAGTTGAAATAATTAATCTTTTAAAATGACCCTTTTGGCATTCATAACAGTATTGAAATTTGTTAACGGTAAAAAATAGCCCAATTTTTTTACTCAAAATGTTTTCAATAATAAAAATTAAAATGATCACCTTGATGAGAAAATCAAAATGATATAAAAATTAAGGGATTTTTTTCTTTTCTTCAAAAATAGCTCGAAAAAAGTAGATTTGTATGGAATTTTTGTCAAAATTAAATAAGCGATTAAAATGATTACCTCAAAGAAAAATAATCATAATTGAAATTGTAATTTTTTTTAAATCATGTGGAAACAATGATATGAAACCCCATGGATCCAACATCCAGTCAGAATCACAAAATTCCACCCAACTCAAAATATATACTACTTTTTATAATATGATAAACATGCATTGTGCATTGTTTGCTAAGTACTCCTTAAATGTAAACATCAACATTTTTCCAACTACACATGGAACTAATTTTTTTTTCCCAAAAATAGAGATCTAACATGTCTCTAAACAAAATTGGACTAAATTTTTGACAAAATCTATCTTTATGAATCAATAGAGGATATGAATCAAAATCGAAATAGAGAATTTGTATATGTCTAATTAGTGTTTTGTACTAAACGCCGAAAAATTAAACCAAGGCTAAAACTAAAAATCTAGCTATGAATAATACTTTGCTAAACTTTCGAGATAAACCCAAAAGATTCATTAGGTTAGGGTGTGTTATTTATGTAGGTTCTTTGATATACTTATCTTGTTCATAAATAGTAAACCAAACCAATGTTTCGAACTACAAAATATGGAGGATTCCAATGTTCCCATAGCTGTAATATCCCATCTCGAGGTAGGTATAATGTAACTTCCTAGTGCTAATTGCTTACCAATGTACCACATAAACAAACGTCGAAAAACTTCCTATCGGAAAAAACTTTAAAAAATACTATGCACTTTCGTTATGTCATAAGATACATGAAAGCTAAAACCCATACACAATATCATCTACCACATCACAATTTATGTAAAAATGATAATTATTTTTCCCACAATGATAACGCTTAAGGTTTAAAACCGTCGAAACTCAATTTTTCCCAAAAAAATCTAAAAAATCAAGATAAAAACCCTAACCCATCAATTTCACTAATATTTGATCAACCCAAACACAACGAAAGGTAAGGTGAGAGCATAAGATTGACTACTTATAATAGGCCATTAAATTTGGATTCTAGAAGTAGAAAAACACTGAAAAGTTGTAATAAATCTGTATACCTACAAAAATGCTAAAAACTATAGATATGATGGGGTGAAGTGTGGATATCGTGCGTAGTATGAGGATGGTGTAAATCAATGGGCATGGTAGATTACAGATATAGGTAAGACAAAAGAGGTTTCTCTACTGATATTCTCGAGAGATAAATACCTGCTCTTCGAGGGCATTGAAGATCCTAAAGATCTACTCGTAGTGAATAGTAGGATTAAGAATAATAATAGCGAGGAACTCAGCTTGGTCTATGTCATGGACATTGAACAAGGGAATGATGGGTTAATGTGCAACACAAATGAAATAATTTTTGGACGGTGGTTGGCCTCCATATGGAAACGTCATGTGAAATATGAGAGAGGAGAGATAATACGAGAGAAAAGCCTCAAATATCTAGTAGTAGCAGATGTCTCATGAGATGGCAAATGTGGCTGTTGTTTTGAGTGCCCTTACTGCTAATTACAACAAGTTGTGGTATGATGAGTACAGGAGAAGGTTTGGAGTGAAATAATTCCCATCATAGTTTGCATAAGATATCGTCTTGAATGTTTTATGGCTCAAAAGGAGTGGGGACGTAAGGGAAATGTCCAAAATTTTCCAGGTTATCTTGACTATTTAGAGTGATTCACAATGGGGAGGAGTGATCGTTGCCTGGTGCTAGATATGATCAGGAGAAAAACGTAAAGATTTCCTAAGATGATAGTTGTATAGTTGACGCCACTTGAATGATATCTATGTATATGGTTTAAGGATTTAACAAGATCCGTAAAGATGTTTCAGTTAAATATTTCGTGAATTAGTAACTTGCTCTCATACGGATCAATATATGTCCTTGTATCATTTGGACATGCTCTGAAAATTGAAATGGCTTGATTATATTTAATAAATATTTCAGATTACTTTTCCAGTATGTTTTCTGGTTTATTTAGGACTAAAAACCATGTGTTTGAGTGTATGGAATTGAGCTTTTGAGACTGCTATCCGTATTTTTGAGCGAATTAATTTGTAATTGTTTTAATAAGATGAGATCAAATGTAATTAGAATTGACTATTTTATAGAAAGATTTTTTTTAGATGTTAATTACTTAATTGTATGCAATAGAAATCAACAAATCAATACTAATTTCCACCACTCTAATTGATAACATGTAAGTGGGGTTATATTTTTGTTGTTTTTGTAAGATTTAAATGACAATAAAAGGTGAAATGATGAAAATAAATCTATAACAACAAATGAGAATATTCCTAATGTTTTTAAGATACACATAAAAATAAGTAAAAACCAATCCTTCACATGTAATTGTAGTTTTCAGATCTAACCCTCATGTCTTATGGGATGTAAGTTTCGTAATCTAAATAATCTTTTTAACAAATGAATAATACAAAATGAGATCTACAATCTAAAGTGATGAAATTATCCTACAATTAAATATCTAGTGAGAAGGCTAATGCAAGCTAAGATTCAAATGTGTTTGTTCTAATCTACTAATAATTTAAAAACAAATATAAAGGTTAAGCCTATTTTTGGTATTTTATGGTTTATAGATGCAATTTTTGCAATCAAAATAATATAAAACTTAAACACGAAGGATTATAATTCAAAATTAAATCTAGAGTATAATACCGATATGGGAAAAGCACAAAGCATGGGTAGTTTCAAAATTCTAAGCTATAAATGTGAAACTCAAAATGCAATCTAATCTATTTTATTGTTCCTTTCTCTTTTCACCGGTTTTGATTGTAGTCACTAAATCACACACTTGTGGAGTCATTATTTAGTCCCGGTCTCATAATACTATTCATATGGTTCTTGAGTTAAAAGAGTAATAATTAACCCATGTCTTTGACCATTTTATATTGTTTGCTATCGTATTTTTGATCTTACACATGCACTTGCTCGGTTTGTATTGTCATTCGGTGTTTTCCTATTTCGATTGGGGTGCCCAAGTACCTGGTCCCCTCTGGGGTGCCCCGATCTTCTTTGCACTTTACTTTCACCTTTTTGGCACTTTCTATTCATTTGAGTTTTCTATATTTTTGGTGGTCACCTTTTTGGGATTAATTAACCATATAAATATAAAGTTATGTGACCATAATGAGGGACCAAACACTAAGTATCTACTATCACCATCTAGAGTTACATCCATAAAAGACACCTAAAGCTAAATTTGCATCCATCTAGTTGCATCACAAGGCACACAAGGCTGGTTAATCTACATCACACTTCATAAGAGGAGAGTCTACTGTTTCCATGCACACAATTACTATATATTCTACATCTAGTTATTTTCTCGCTACCTCACAAAGTGTGACTGTGACAAGAGTAACCTAGGAAACGATTTGCACATACACACACCTAGAACTACATTGGGTGCAGAGATGTAGTGCAATGCTTAGTAAGTCCACCATTGTGGCCACTTAGACAGTCTAACCCCTTCATATGCATCTTTCTTTTTTAGGGTTTTGATGCTTTGTCTGGGGTTTTACAAGCGATTCTTTATTATAGGTCTTACAAAGACATCCAACGTAGTTCAACAAATTCGAGTGCAACATGAGGCAAACACGGAAAACATCCAACGACACCTCAGAGGAGGTTTTTGGGCCGTTTTTATAGACCAGGGTACCCAGATCTCGAGACCGGGCACTCACGGGTGCCCCTATCCCCTTCCAGGAACCCTAGTCCATTCGGATAACTCGGATCTGTGCTTTCTTAAGCTCTGTGTAGTTGTTTCCTCCTCCTGTTCATCTGGTCTACACTGCGATAAAGTCTTGCACTTTTGTTGAATCAAATGACTTCTTAACCCTCTCTTGTACATTAGGGTTTCACATTTCTATTTACTTAGTTTCTTGGGTCATTTCCTTTATTTATTTAGCTATGATTTACTGCTCTACATAACATTAGATTAAACTAAATTATATCCCCATTTTCCATTTTAGTTTAATCATTTTGGTGAACTTGAACGATCAAACCCTTACTTCTCCATATGTCTTCTCCTTATCAAGTCATGGATCAATCATCTTATCCTTCTTTCGCACCAACTAAAGTCTCTAGTATAATCACTACAATGGCTGATTTCATGCAAGTGCATACTCAACATCCTCCTTGCTTTGTTATGCCTAGGGCCGACCCATCCGCCAATGTAGTTACTACTCGATGTACTCATCCTCCTACGACTCCACCTATTTTAATTCCTCCACCTATCACTTCATTGGCTCCTCCTACTACCTCTAAGGGTTATGCCATAATTGAACAACTTTAAAATAAGCATGCTAAGATTTCTCTTTATGAATTCTTGCATAATGCACCTGACTGTCATAATACGCTATAAGTAGCCCTTTGTGCTATCCATATAGAAAGTGATAACTCTGCGGTAGCCTTTACACATCTCATATAGTCTCTCAGAAATATGCCACATGCTATATCTTTCACTGATGAGGATTTATCACCTTTGGCTAAAAGAAATCCATGTGCACCCTTTCTCATTACCATTGTCATTAGCACCAATTGCATCAAAGCAAGTACTTATTGATAACGGACCATTCATCAATCTATGTGCTCATTCTCTTTTAAAACAATTGGGTATTAGATAATCTGATTTCTAAGAATTCTACTCTCATCTAAGTTATGATTCTACCACTCGCACATGTCTAGGGACTATCTCATTACATATTCGGGTTGGGCCTAAGACCATTCTCACTGACTTCTATGTTATGGATGCTTCATTTCAATTTAATATATTATTAGGAAGACCTTGGATTCATGAAATTAAGTTCTTATATGATGGCTATGAAAACACTATTACCTTTGGATGATGTAAAGGTTCCGCCTATACAAAACCTATCAATGAGGAGGAGCTTAATAGAATATATGCACATACATTGCGTGAACCAAAAATATAGATCCATCTAAGGATACTTCATTGGGAAGATACAAAATCTATTAGTGATACTACCGGTGTTGATTTTAAAAATTAGGCCCATGAAACTTATGAAATGACAGTCGTAAGGTCAAGGAAGAGTCACTAGAATGATTAGGCCACACACAATTAAATGCTTGGGAAAGACTCGAGTTAGCTGAATATATAAGAGAAGAGAAACTTGAATCTTTCTTACGCGTAATGGAAGACCAATGGAGAAATGAGGGATATAGATGGAATATGATAGTCTATACATTGCGTAGGATAATAGCGCGCGGGTGGATGATACATAGAGATAATCTATTGGGCTAGAATGAGGTAAGGGTAGCCTTTTTAACAAGGTTTACTCAAAGTAATATTCCTTCTCTTGTACATGAGTATGATGGGAAGGCTCTTGTTTTGGTACACATTCATAATTGCGAGAGACAATGGTGTAAATGGAAAGAGGATATACCACCATCCCTTTGGGTACATAATTTATACTCTCTTGTGTGTGGATAAGCATGTGCTTGGTATGTGCACAATGAGTTAAAGCAAGAAAATGCAAGTTAACATGACATAACTGAAGGTATTGCTCATAATTTTGATTTTTTTTTCTAATAATCCATCGGTACATGAGGCCTTGTAGATCATGAAGTGCATCATGTTGGGAGATAACATGAAGGAAGAGGAATTTATGTTCTAACTCTTAGGAGAACTTGAGACTGAGGCATGTGAGGATGTCTTTGAAATAGAAGAGACCTTGCTAGGGGTGCGATGGAAAGAGAAATAAAAAGGAAAATGCTCTATCTCGTCGATGATGAGGAAGGTGAAGATATAAACATCAAGCACATAGAGGGTGCGCACAAAGTTATGGACTCTGCAGATGAGCGGCGCATGCATACCATGTGCCTATGAAAAAAATAATGTAAATATTAGCATTGAGGTTGTGCCTAAGGAGGCTATTATTGGATATTATTGGTCAAAACCAGAGGTTGTGAAGATCATTGAAATATTACATGACTTCCAAGATTTATTCACAAGGGGTTATCATGAATTGAAGGGCGTACACCCCTCATTGGGAGAGATGAAGATCAAACTGAAAGAAGGCACATGACCAATTCGAAGAGGCCTTACAGAATGAATCCTAGCCTACGCGAAAAGGTAAAAGAGAAGATTGATAATATGCTTAAGTTAGGGATCATAGAATGTATTGATGAATCTAAGTGGGTCAGTCCCATAATGATTAGTATAAAGAAAGATGGCCATATCAGGATCTGTGTTGACTATAGGGTACCCAATGCTTCATATGTCATAGATCATTTTCCTACACCATTCACTGAAGAGATTCTTGAAGGCGTTGCGGGGCACAAAATATATTCATTCACAAATGGATTCTCGGGTTCCATTAGGTGCATATTACAAATGAGGATCAAGAGAAGACCAAATTTGCAACCGAATGGGGAAGTTTAACATATACTTGTCATGTCGTTTGGCTTGAATAATGTACGAATGGTGTTCTCATGCATAGTTGTTAAGGTATTCCAAGACTTCATTCGTATGTTTTTACAGGTTTATCTAGATGATTAAATCATATATGGTCTAGTGAATGATCATTGTGACAACCTAAGGCTTATGTTTGAGAGATGTAGGTAGCTAAGCATCTTTGCCAACATTAATAAGTGCATATTTTCCACCCCATTTAACATTGTCTTTGGGCATATCATTTGTAAAGAAGGATTTTGGTAGACTCAACCTAAGATTGTAGTCATTTTGGGGTAAGTAGAACTTACCAACTAGAGTGAAGTGTGTAGTTTTTTGGGGCACACTAGTTACTATATAAATTTTTTTAAAGGTTATGCAAAGATTTTGTGCCCTTAGAAGAATTACTTAAGGAAAAAGGAAAGTTTTACTTGGGTGACACACATCAACAGTGTTTGAAACCTTGAATGAAAAGCTTACAAACGCACTTATCTTGTGCTTCCCTTTATGGAAAAAACCTTTCCATGTACATGTAAATGCCTCTTGCATGGATATTGGCACAATTTTGGTACAACTAGGTGAGGGAAATGTGGATCATCCCATGTGCTTTGCAAGTAGGAAGTGACACTAGTTGCACATAATGATACTATGATAGAGCACGAAGAATTATCTATGATCTACACACTTCACAAGTTAAGACAATATTTACTAGCCACACCGTTTATATTTTATATCGATCATATGGCATTGAAGTTCTTAGTCAACAAACTAGTCTTGCAAGGGCACATCTGCCTTTGCGCATACTTCTATTTCAGAGTTTTACTTTATAGTTATAGTAAAAATAGGAAAGATTAACTGGGACCGAGATCATTTGGCAAGGACCAAATCGGAGAGGATGTAAAAAGTTTTGAAGATACTATGCTTGATGCAAAATTGTTTAGATTGAACCACACGCCATTGAATTTGGAAGATATTGTAGTATTTTTTCATATTTGGACTAGTGCTAGAAAGAATGAAAACATTGGAAAAGGAGCAACTTGCTATTCAATCGCACCATATCGAGATCATTAGAGGATACCTGGATAAAATGGGTAGAGATGAGGTCTTGTGCATATGTTTTCTAGAACATGAATGCACACCTATTGTGGAGGAGGCACATGGTGGAATGTTGGAGGTCATTATGTAGGGGATGCAACTATGCACAAGATCCTACTAGGTGGTCTATAATGGGAGACCTTATACAAGGACACTAAGGCTTATGTCAAAGCATGTGATCATTGTCGATAATTGGAAAACTTGGAAATAGAGATGAGATACCATTAAGGCCCATAGCAGAGTGAAAGCCTTTTGAGAAGTAACAAATTGATTTTGTAGGACTTATTACACCACCTGCGCACAAGAAAAGAGTGCACTACATCATCACATGTATTGAATATTTGACAAGGTGGGCAGAGGCTATGTTTACAAGATTGCATAGTAGTAATAACAACATGGTTTCTTTGGGAAAATATCATTAGCGGGTGTGGATGTCCATTGAGCCTAATGAGTGAGAGAGGAACTTATTTTTGAATGAGACCATTAGAATTTATTGGAAGAGTTTATGGTGGCACACCATAAGACTACCCCTTATCACCCCAGGATAATGGCACTGTTGAAGCTTTCAACAATATCTTGGGTCAGACACTAACAAAGATATGTGATGTTGGAAGAAAGGATTGGGATGATAAGGTATCAACCATAATTTAGGTGTATATAGAACAACCTATAAGTAGTTGAATAAGGCCACACCTTTTCATTTGGTGTTTGATGTAGAGGTTGTATTACCTATGGAATTTATGTTACCATCCATGTATTTTGCATGCACATAAGGATTGGATTGGATGATGAACATGAAGTTGATGAGTGCATTGACAAATTGATGCAATTAGATGAGTGACGTGTCATTACGTGTTGGAGTCGAGAAGAAAAAAAAGGAAAGAAAGAAGGCTTGAATGATAGGAACATCAAGAACAAGTCTTTTGTAGTTAGAAAGATGGTAGTTCTTTATGAATCCAAGTTTACACACCATCCAGAGAAGTTGAAATTCATTGGTTGGGACCCTTTGTAGTAACCAAGATACTAGAATTAGGTGCATGTCAATTATAGGTGCTGGATGACACCATGTTTCTCAGTTACTTCAATGGGAGTAGGCTGAAGCCCTACTATAAATAAGCTTCCTTTGTGTTTATAATAAGGCAATATTTCACTTAGATTATATTTCCATTTCATGTTTTGTCTTCCTTGTTTTATTGTATTAAGCATGTTTGCACATAAGAGCTGATTACTATATGTTAAGATGTTGTGGATAGGACCGTGCAATTTTTTTAGTGTGGGGTGAAATAGGTGTGAGTGCACAAAAAAGAGACTATGTGATGTTTGGTATGTATGTTATAAATTGGTTTAGAAGTGTGCATGACAATATGAAAGTAGGGTTCTTGATGGATAAGAATTGGGTATGTGCAAAGTAAAGGAAAAGTGTTACAGGTGATTTAGGATATTGGTGCTCGAAAGAAATTTCTCGGATATTAGAAAACCATGCAGAGAGGTCCGCGTAATGTAATTCAGGGAGGAAGCAACAAGATAAACTACTTGGTGTGTGGTGTAGAGAAGATGGGTTGCGGTGCAGGAAGTGTGTGCAAAAAGATGATTGCAACCTTGAGTGTAGTGGCACACAGAAGGTTACGACTTTCCATGCATGTGGAAGAAAGTAGGAAAAAGTGTTGAAAAAGAAAAAGGAACATTTAAAGATTTAGAGTGGTGGTAGGTGAGGAGAAATTAATGCATATAAAATTTGGAAAAATATAAAAGGGCACGAGTATAATTCATTCTCACCTTGCTTATGTGAAGAGTTTGAGCGATTAAAGAGCAATAAATTGTGAAATTGAGTGCGAAGAGCTTGGGAAAAGGAGAAAAATAATAAGAATGAGAGCATGATACACATGGCCTGAGTTGGGAGCTCCTTCAGTGGAAGTAAGAGCATGAGAAGAAGGTGTGGAGGTAAGAGATATGTAAATATTGGGGTTTGAAGGTTTGAATTCACAAAACTAGGGTTTTGAGAATCATAGATCTTGAAGTTGTATAACTAGGGCATGAGTTTATGAATTACATACACAAAGTAAAAAGTTATAGAAGGGTAAGTACTTGAAAATTGACACTCAATGCCGAAGATCATGATTTGAGTAAGTTGATTCAACAATTAGGGCATGTTCTATCTCAAAATTGTAAAGTTTTAAAACTTTGTTAAGTTGAAACAATTAAGAAGCGAGATAATGACATAAGAAAAAACAACCACCATATCACAAAAGGCAAGGGTAATGGATAAACAAGAATCCTATTGTTGAGGATGTGCTTTAGAAGAGTGGTTCTCATAGATGTAGTACCCTGTGATGTACTTGGTAGGGAAAGCCTTGTGAGTCACACTTGACCAAATGCAAAATTAGCAAATATAACCATCGCTCGAGGGCCCATGAAGTAGAAATAATTAATGATGTAATGATAAAAATGCACCAGAGGACTGAAACGGGGAAACTAGTTTATGATGATAATGTGAAGAAGGACTTGGAAAGCACCGGAGTCCTCCAACTTTATGAATTTCCCTTCTTCGGAAAGCCTAAACGACTATACTAGTGGCTCATGTCACGTGTCCATGATGATTTTTTCTATTTTTTGGGGAGAATAATGTACATCACTACATAATTGATTGGAAGGGTAACATGCCTGTGTAGTTCATGTGTTGAAATTGAACAAGACTTAAATGATGAAAATGGGGTAGATGTAACAAAAAAATAATTAAACTATAAATGAAGGAATTACATGATGGACATCACAACCATAAATGACCCAGGCACAAGAGTTGCGTAGTGTGCTTCTTGAGTTTAAGTTAGGCACATCAAAAATATGGTCTCAAGTAAACAATAAATGGGTGCACATAACACACAAGATGGCACAAAAAACCCTATACAATATTCTGCCGGATTTATTGTTGAAGGCATAATGGAGGAGGTATGGATCATCCAAGTGAGAAAAGGTGAGAAAATAACTTGGGGCACCATACTACTCTTAATAGTATTTTTGGAAATAGGGGTGCTCAAAATGGACCCAAGGATAAAGTATGGATTTACCTAATTGATAATAAGTCCCCCATGGTGAAGTTTTCTAGTATACATGTGATGGGGAAATTACAAATCCATACAAGTTACACGTCAATAAATGGTATAGATGGATGTGTGAGGCATTTGAGAATGAGTGACACGTACTGAGGAACTACCCTTAATTCTAGATGGAAGAAGAATTTTCAATGCATCAACACTTCATTTTGGGAAGGTTTTTCTAAGCAATGGAGAGAAGGGCCCTTGGTGTAAATTTCCCTTCACCTTCACTGCCAAGTACTTTCAGGCATCTGTGAATAGAATCAAGGATGCACAAAAGCTGATTTTCGATGCAAAAAGGTATATTCTGATTGCCACACAATACACACACACATGTATACCCCTCTAAGTCGGTCTATGTAGAGGTAATGGAATCATAAAATATGGATATAACCCCTACAAATCTTGTAGTGGGAAAGGAAACATAAATTATATATATCTATATATATATATGAGTCCAAAGATGAAGAATGAAAAGTATATTAATCAAGGGACCTTCATCTCCCAGAGCCACCAAAGGAAAAGTAGATGGTAGGAATTCAAAGAGAATGCATGGGAGACCCCCTTCGACAAGAGTAATAATAAGAAGAAGAAAATAAGAAGAAGAAAAAAGGATAAGGATAGGAGGAGGAGGAAGAAGAAGAAGACACTACACTAGACCAGAGTCACATAAAGAAAAGTTACAAAGAGGGCACATAGGACAAAACCAGGGCGCATGAACTTTGAGGTGACTAAGAAGTCACCTAAAGTCACCCCAACCAAGCCAATCCAGAAAATAAGACAAGTCCTCCAAGAAAGAGAATGTGGCGGTTTCCATGGAGGAGACGAGATGAAGAGAATTTTACGGAAGAGGTCCCACGTAGTGAAGAAATGAACCATGGTGAGGAGGAAGTGACTAAGGATGAGACCACACAAATTCATGCAGAGAGATACACAAGACACATGATGGTATACCCCGAGGAGAAGAAGAGGAGAAAGGTGATGGGAATCCATTGGGAAGGCATGGGAGCTGGAGGCGGAGATGGGAGCAGCGAGGAAATTGAGACTAGGACAAGGATGCCCAAGAGGTAAGCGCGTAGTGAAAGAAAGAAGGAAGAAGAAGGATGAAATTCTCAGAACCAACCTAAATGAACTATATATGATCATACAAAGGTGCTGCGGAGAAAGTTCCAAAACATGTTACCTAGAAAAGACCTCTATGGATGGGAGTTGATTGATCCTAAAGGAGAGAAGATACACAAAAGAAGATGTTGTCGTGGATCATGAAAAATATGGACAAAGTATCTTGAGTTTGATATCAATAATGAATCATATGCCAAGAGAAAAATGAAGGAGTTAGGTAGGATCCTATATATAATCAAAACCACAGAGCTAATGGATGAGCAAGCCATACATGCATTGAATAAAATGGTAAAGGTTGAAATGGTGACGTGCTGAAATATAGACAAGGGGGCCACAATAAGAGTGTTGCTGGAGGATAAAAGGGATAAAGGAAAATAGGTACAACAACTTACAAAGTATTTGGAAGAAAAAATAAGCATAAAAATTATGCCTAAACCAAGGCCACTCATATAGTAAATGCAATCACAACAACATGTGCCAACCTGGTAGAGAATACAAAAGATGAGTATCCATCAGATTTGCATTACTTAGAGGAATTAGTGTGTATGATATTACATGAGAAGAAGTATGTGTCAGGTCAATTAGAAGAAGAGTTGGTTGCACAATGAGAAAATAATAAGGAAGCACTCGCACGCAAGATAGTAGAATATGAGGTGTTGAGAACCATGATTAAAGAAGTTATGAAGAAAGCAAGGTGTGCAAATTTGATAACTATCAAGACCTTGATCCCATCCTTATAGGGTGCACACCACTCAAGAGGATGATGAAATAATGAAAACACGAGTCATTAAGAAAGATAATAAGGTCAACGTGAAGAATCATGGCTGAAGTAATGCGGAAGAGGGGTTTGCTTAAGGGCATGTGAAGATACACTAGAAAATAGACTCAAGGAGTTGTGTCCCTTGGTTGCGTGCAAGATGGATGCTTTGGAGGGAATGACATCAGGCCTTGCTAGAATAATCAAGGAATTAAAGGATAAGGGTGAAGAATTGACCCTGAGTAAGTTCCGTATATTTCAGATGCATTACTACAAACTAAGGAGCTTGAAGGGTGGGAAGAGATGGAGAATTTCCTAAACAAAAATTTCCTAGAAGTACTCCAGCCACCACAAGACTAATTAAATGTGCACTTTGGAGGTTATTATTCTTTGATTTATTAGGTATATGACCCACCATTATTTAATATTTTGATTCTTTATTATTTTATTCCTTGAAGAAAATTCTTTTGATACAAGTATTTTTGAGGACGGAAAATATCCCTAGTGTGGGGTAATGTTAGTATAAAGAAATGGCTAAGTACTACCCATGTGTGGGAGATATGAGTTATGTGTAACGACATACATGCAAGGAGAGGAATAAAAAAGGGTAGTGTGTGGAGGTGCGTGTACCATGAAGGAACATGTCGGTGTGCAAGGTTGTGTGCACACACAAGAAACATTGAGGACTTATCTAATTTTCTAGACATGGCTAAAAATAGAAAAATATGAGATGGAGTGCCATCAAGAAGATCAAGAAATAGATAAAAGAAAGATGAATTAGAAACCAAACAAAGGATAAGAAAGCACATGTAGAGCATGGAAAAAAACTACTACTCAGGAGAAGGATGATATAAGATTAAAGCATGAGATAAAAACATGGAGCTATTTATAGCTTTATATGTTGTTAACACATATTGTACAAAACATACAATCTATTTATGAGCACACCTATTATTAGGAAGGTGTATGTAGGTGGTGAAGGAAAGTCCCCATCCTATAAATATAGGTGATGATTCATTATAATGGTAAGAGAGTGTGCAAAGAATGAGTGATAGTGAGTATTTTGAGTCTTTTGGTTATGTAGATTGTGAGTCCGTATGTATGCGCGGAAATCCAACGCATGGATGTAATGGTTTTTACATATTCAACTTCTATGTTATGTAATGAATAGTGGTTATGATGAATAATTACTTATGGATTGTTAAATTTACTATGTCGTAACATGGCTTAATGGGTATTCAAATCTTAATATTCATTATATATGAGTAATTTCCTTATTATATGTGTTGTTGAATTGTCATGTTATGATGTTATGAATGGTTGTTATGGTTATGAATATGAACATCTATGCGCGCGTTTGGTGAGCTTCAGATTTGTTTGGATGAATTACTAGTGTGTATAGCTATTATATTGGTAAATAAAGACTACATCTTACTTTTTTGAATAAAATAAATCCCATTCACCATGTTAGAATTACTTAGTTTATATACATCTTTAGTAATCGAGGTGACCATACTTATAATGCCAAATATCACTAGTCTTTATCAATCTTGTTGTTAGTGCATGCTCATTTTTGTTATAATATCAATTAAATTATACATTCCCTTATCACCAAGAACAACATCATTGAAAATATAATCATGAAGATTACTAACCATGCATTTGTTTTGTGTAAACTCTACACAAGGTTAGTATTTGTAGTTATTTTTTTATAGAAAGATTTTTTTCCATATAAGGTACGAACCAAACATTTTGAAAAGTGTACATTAAAAAACCCATTGAAATACAAACATATTTGTATCCTTTCACATAGTTATCCCAACCATCACTTAAGGAAACATGTTCATTACGCAACTATCATCTTCTATAAATTTTACTAGTATTTGTGACATGTGTAGTGTTTTAATGCTCTTGATTCAAAGTACCATATTCTTGATTACGCTAAGTGGTTATGTATCACCATAACCATTTTACTTTTTCATCCTCTTAAGCCTTATTTGCAGATTGTGACTTCCTCGTTTTATTTTCCAAACCATAGTCTTCTATGATAATCTTTCTTCAAATGCCAAGGTTCCTTGGAATGATAAAAATCCCACTTAGACATGGTAGAAGTAATTACATTACAATTAGAGGATTCTTTGGAACTAATGGTATTCCATTTTTACCCTATCCCTTTGACCGTGTGATGAATGCACTTTTTGTATCTATCAATGTTGAGGAATCGCATCAATTTTTCTTCTCTCATTCCGTATGAGAAGTGTAGATAGTTTCTTATAATTAATCTCTTGTGCCTCTACGATCATATCAATGACTCAAAAAATGAGTCAAATTCTACTTTGAAAAGTTATATAGTACTAGAGTAATCAAATATTTCTCATCTACAAGATTTTCCACTACTTTCATCTCGATCAAAAATTTCTTCAATTGCAACAAGAATTCAAAAATCAAACCACCCTCCTGCATTTTAGTGGTAAATAAAAAAATTCAAGCACTACTTGCTAGCTTGTGAAGATTTTTTCTTTGATTGTTACAATTTTCCATAAATATGAAGCACTACTTGCATTTCTAACTTTAGGAATCAAATTATCGAACCTTGAAAGTTTTTACAACATCATGCTTCTTTATAATTCTTATCATGATCTTTGGGTTCATCTTCTATTCTTGTTTATTTTCCAAGTACGATTTGATCAATATTTTGATACTCACTTATAGTAAGTATCTTGTGACTCCATAAAATAAATTTAGGTATATTAATTTTTGTGAATCACGGAAACAAAAGATGTTGTAGACTATCCATTTGAACCCATTTTCTCACAAATAAAATTAAATGAAAAAAACTATATCCGATTTTGAATTTTTTTCCTTAATGATTCTATCCTAAAAATAGACAAATTGGCCAATGTTTAACTCAAAATCCATAACATTCGAGAAATTTTAATTTTAACATTTCCCGTAAATTTTCTAAAAATTATGGAAAGATTAAACTATTGAGTTTTACACTCTTTGCAAAAATTCCTTTTGTATGTGGAAAAGGACACCAAAAGGGAAAATTTGGAAAAATTTAGGGTTTTTCTCCCTATGATTTTCTAGTTACAAAATTCATTGTGATTTTCAAGCAATTTTAAAAGTTATTAAGGAAAATATAATAAATTTTAATTATAATCAACTTAAAAAATATATTTCTTTGCCCTAAATTTTTATATAATTTTTAAAGCTTTGGTTTATAAAATTAAAAATTTAAAGTGACCAATAAACAAACACATGTGTAATGACATGACACATTTCTACATAAAGGTATCCTTCTCATCTACCGTACACCTTATTTCTTCACCGATAGTGAGCATTCTTGGATTTTTTAAGTTTGCTTTCCTCCGTGATCGAAACCACGAGAGGTCTCACACTTTTACACAAAGTTCCTCAATTATGCACAAAGTACCTAAATTATACAACATGCATTTCCTTATTTTACTGATTAGAAATGGCGCTTCATGATCTTTTTGTTCATGACACACAGATACACTGTAGGGAGTTTCAAAACCTTTACTATAACAATAAATTGACATAAAATTAGATAGTAGAACCTAAATTTATATCATTCCTCCAAGTGCATTTTTGCTTGGTAAATCACTTTAACAAAATAAAGTGTCTCCAATACTTTACCAAATCAGCAAAAAAATTTCAATGCCTCTCTAATGCTTTATCAAATCGGTAATAAAGATAATCTATAGATTGAAAATAAACTTCCCCTCTCTATTCATCTCACCTAATGGTTTACCAAGGATATATTTTTCTAGGAAAAACTTCTCTTTTCTGCCTCAAAGGGTTCTCTTAAGCTACATTAGTGCTTTGATACTATAAAATATTAGTAGAGAAGTTGAGACATAAACATATTATTGAAATTAGTTATATAAATAGCAATTACAATACGTATAAACTTAGAAGGTTGGCATAACCAAATTAAATGGGATGCTTAAATAAGATTTTCTCGTATCCACCTATTTAGCAAGTATAGTCAACAATAAAACTAATGTAACAATATCTTACATGTTAAAAACATAAGATACATATTATAACATCTATCTATAAGCCATAATGAGACTCCAAGTACTTTTTCATCATTTATTAATAAATTTTTGTTTTGACAAGGTTTACATTATTGTTTGGTAACCATATCAAACAATATATATCTTGAGGAGATGTTCCTATAAAAGGTTTCATTATTGATGGTAAAGTTAAACTTTTATTTAGTAGTGTCATAGTTGGACAAGAGACATTTAAGAAAAGTGGTGTCTATATCATATTGAGGCATGGAAATCAGACCTTGAAAGCTACATTTATCAACCCATTCATTTTATATTTCTTTAAGTTCAAGTAATTTTATGGTTTATGGGAATATTAGGTTTTTGTATGTGAATATTTTGTTGGACATACGTTTAGAGAAATCATTCTTACAACAAGAAATGTCATTTTTGTGGTGGGTGGGTGTAGGAAGGGTTGCTTGGTCTTGTATTGAAGATTTCATAGGAAATAAATCTTGAGAAAAGTGATAAAAATGGTATTTGGCTATATTTAAAAGGACATTGGACACACATGTCATCTTATTAGGAAAAAACTTCACACGTGCAAAGTTCATAAGCGATGACCTATCCAGATAGATGATTATACAACGGTTACATAAGGTAACTTCCATTTGACTGGTTTTATATTTCAATCATAAAACTACATGTTCATCAAATGATTGCATCATAAAATAGGGGTATCGTGTACCGGTTAGATATGACACGGTCACATGGTCACACTAATGGTATGTTTTATGTAGATGGTCAAGTGTGATAAGTGTGGATATATGACTATGGTGAATGATGGGGTGAAGAAATTTCCTAAGTAGTTGAAGATCACGCAAAATATTGAAGCGCACAAGAGGCACGTACAAGAATGTGCATGTGTCATTTTGGGAAGGGTGCACACATGGAGGAAACATTCAAGACTTAGTCATTTTTTGCATGGCACATGCTAAAATAGGAAAAGACAATAAATTACAGTTCAAGTAAAGACATGTTATGTTTGTGGAGCCTGTTTTCATGTTAGAGTTTGGTACACCTTCCATGTGTTACACTCGAAGCAAATTTTCATGGGTGGTTTATTAACCCATGGGTAATGGGTAACCGTTATGGGCTATTTTTGGGCCCATGGTTTTTAGTACCCATTATTTTGTAAAACCGCCTCTTCGGCTACCTATTGATGTACTTATAAATAGATGGACATACAATAGGATTTATATGAGTGTGTTTTGTGAAGGTGAATAGTGTGTGCGAATTCAAGTGTGAATTTAGGAGGGTTTGTTGAGCGTAGCTCCAAACAAGATCTGATTATTGTAATTGTGAAGACTTTGTTGGCTTGTAATAAAATATGAGCAAGTGTTCTTGGTGGATGTATCCCACATTGGGTGAACCACATTAAATATTGTCTTCGTGTTGTGTATTTTTCATTTATGTAATTCTATTCATACTTCTTATTATTGCGATTCTGAGGAATTATTTTGCATTAGATATTATTAATTCCTAACAATTGGTATCAGAGCTTGTTTGGTTTGCTGAAGTGTTGAATCACAAGGAAAGTTTTAGCTTGAGTGGGAGCTATGGCAGATGATGGAAGATCTAGGGTTGATAAATTCAACGGGCATAATTTCAGTCTTTGGAAGATGCAGATGGAAGATTACCTTTATCAGAAGGATCTTTATACTCCGTTGTCTGAGAAGGTGAACAAACCCTTAAGCATGACAGATGCGGAATGATATTTTATAGATAGGAAGGCACTTGGGACAATCCGGCTGTGTCTTACATCTTCAATATTATTTAATGTTTAAAAGGAAAAGAATACAAAAGATCTAATGGATGCATTAGGGAAGTTGTATGAAAAACCCTCTGCCTCTAACAAGATATTTTTAATGAAAAAGTTGTTTAATATGAAGATGTCTAAGAATAGTTCAGTAGTAGATCATTTAAATGATTTCAATATGGTTGTGAATATGCTAGCTTTGGTTACAATAGAATTTGATGAAGAAGTTAGGGCTTTATTAATTCTGTGCTCTTTACCTGAAAGTTGGAATAGCCTAGTAATGGTGGTAAGCAACTCGGTTCCAACTAACTCAAAGTTGAAGTTTGAAGATGTTGTAGGGGTGATTCTAAGCGAGGAAATGTGAAGAAAAAGCTCTGGGAATATTCTACTTGGGAATGCTTTGACAAAGGGAAACTAGAGGGAGACGGAAGAATAGAGGAAACCGTGGAAAATTGAAAGATCGGGCAAGGTCAAAATCAAAGAGCAAGATTGTATGTTGGAATTGTGGAAAGTCTGGGCATGCAAAGAAGGAATATTGGGAGCTTCGGGATAAGAAGAAACAACAATAAGAAAATAAGGAGGTAAATGTGGCATCGGTAATGTATGCCAATGCTTTGATTCTTTCTTTGCATAATATTACTGAATCTTGGGTTTTAGATTCAGGGGTTTCTTTTCATGCTACTCCACATAGGAATTATTTTGTTGATTATGTTCAAGGGGATTTTGGGCATGTTTTTCTTGGTGATGATGAGCCTTGTAGTATAGTTGGAAAAGGTTCTGTTCAGGTTAAGATGCAGAATGTGAATACATGGCTATTGAAGGATGTCAGACATGTGCCTACATTAAGGAGAAATTTGATATTGGCGGGGCAATTGGGAAGTGATGGTTGTACTGTGATATTTACAACTGACTCTTGGAAGGTTACCAAGGGTGCTCTTGTGGTGGCAAGAGGTAAGAAGGTTGGACCCTTGTATTTATCCACTGATAGTACTAATGATTGTAATCTTGTGGCTTCAGATGTAGATACAACATTATGGCACTATAGGCTTGGTTATATGAGCCATAAGGGCATGGAAATCATAATGAAGAATTTGCCTGGATATATAGAAACATGTTTGGATTTATGTGAGAACTGCATATATGGAAAACACAAGTGAGTAAGGTTTCTCAAGGTTGGACCTACGAAGAAAGAGAGTAAGTTAGAGCTGGTACATTCGATGTATGGGGCCACTGTATCATCTCTTGGGGTTCAAGTTATTATGTTACTTTTATTGATGATGCAACAAGGAAAGTTTGGGTTTATTGTATTAGAAACAAATATGATGTATTTGATACTTTTGTTAAATGGAAAGCCTTGGTAGAGAATGAAACAGTCTTAAGTTAAAATGTCTCAGGTTAGATAATGGAGGGGAGTATTGCAGCAAATGAATTTGATGATTATTGTTCTAAGAATGGAATCCACAGGCAAAAGATGGTTCTAGAACCCCAGCAACAGAATGGGGTATCAAAAAGGATGAACAGAACAATAATGGAATGTGCTAGGAGCATGAGGATACATGCAGGACTCCTCTTTATTTTTGGGTAGAAGTGGTGAGCACAAACAGTACTTGATAAACAGAGGACCCTCAAGTGCCTTAGATGGAGGCATACTTGAGGAGGCTTGGTACGGTAAGAAAATTGATTACTCATTTCTTAGAGTCTTTGGATGTGAGGTGCTTGTTCATATTGACAAGGATGATAGGACCAAGCTAGAGCCTAAATCGAGAAAAATGCACTTTTATTGGTTATGGTGGTGATGACTTTAAATTTAAATGTTGGAGTATTAAGGACAAGAAAATCATTCGGTCTAGGGATGTGGTCTTTAATGAGAAAGTCATGTATAAAAAATAGTTGCAGGGAAAATAGGAAGAATCCAAGAAAGAATATGCAGTGGTAGAGGATCTTCCGATGGGACAGTGACCCATGGATCGCCAGAACCTACTCAACAGAACCCCAAACTCCTACAAAGTGAGGAGTTATTCTAGGGTAAGAAAAGAACTCAATGTTTTTATCCTTCTCTTTATTATTTATTACTCACTGATAGTGGAGAGCCATAGAGTTTTGATGAAGCAATGCAGGTAGATGTTAGTAAGAAGTGGGAGCAAGCCATGGATGAGGAGCATAAGTCTCTCATGGAGAACCAGACTTGGGATTTGGTGAAGCTACCAAGGCAAAAGAGCATTGCAGAACAAGTGGGTGTACATAGTTAAAGATGAAGAAGGAGGAAATATAAGATATAAGGCCCAGTTGGTGGTCAAGGGGTTTGCACAGAAACAAGGTATATATTTTGATGAGATTTTTTTCTCCCGTAGTAAAAATGATTTCTATCGAATCTGTTCTTGGAATAGTGGCAGCAAAATACTTGCACTTAGAACAGTTAGATGTAAAGACTGCATTTCTCCATGGTGATTTGGAGGAGGAGCTATATATGTAGCAACCAGAAGGATATGAAGTTAAAGGTAAAGAGGAGATGGTGTGCAAATTGAAGAAGAGCTTGTACGGCCTGAAATAAGCTCCACGTCAATGGTATAAGAAGTTTGATAGCTTCATGATGGAGCATGGTTATATTAGATGTCATTCTGACCATTGCATGTATACAAAGAAATTTGAGGATGGAAGTTATATTATCCTATGTTTGTATGTTGATGACATGTTGGTTGCAGTAAAAACATCCAGGAAATAAAAGTACTAAAGAAACAACTAAGTGAATCCTTTGATATGAAGGATTTGGGGGTAGTCATACAAATCCTTGGTATGAGGATAACTCGGGATAGGAAGGAACAAAAGTTGAATTTATCTCAGAAGAGTACATTAAGAAGGTATTCGATAGGTTTAACATGCAGGATGCTAAATCGGTTGGGACTCCTTTGGCAGCCATTTTAAGTTATCAAAGGAGCAAAGGTGTCCCAAGACAGAGCATGAAAGAAACTAGATGTCCAAGGTCCCTTACCATAAGCGGTTGAAAGTTTGATGTATGCTATGTGTGCACTAGGCTTGATATTGCCCATGTAGTGGGAGCCGTGAGTAGATTTATGAGTGATCCAGTAAAGAGCATTTGCAAGTAGTAAAGTGGATCCTTCAATTTGAGAGGGACCATGGGGACAGCTTTGTGCTACTGAAAGGATCGAGACACCACTTTACGTGGTTATGTAGATTCGAGACATGGCTGGGAGATGTAGAAAATAGGAGGAGCATGAGAGGTTATATTTACACCGTAGGTGGGACAACAATGAGATAGATTTCACGACTACGTGAAGTGGTGGCTTTTTCAAACCACGAGGCCGAGTATGATGTTGCCATAGAGGCAAGAAAATAGATGATTTGGTTACAAAAATTGCTTGAGGAGTTGGGGCATAAGCAGGAGGAATGTAAGCTGCATAGTGATAGTCGAGTCTAGTGCTATACACCTAGCTAAGAACTCTGCTTCCCACTCCAGGACAAAGCATATACAAATGGTTGAGATATCACTTCATCAGACAACTTTGGAGGAAGATAAGTTGAAGTTGGAGAAGATTCATACCAAATCGAATCCTCAGTAGACATGATGACCAAGGTGGTCACAAGGATAAACTAAAGCTATGTTCAGCTTTGGTTGGCCTTCATGCGGATGACAAAGAAGGGTTGAGAAGCTTACTCGGTGGAAATCAGTCTCAAGTGGGAGATTGTTATGTTTTGGAGCTTTTTTCATGTTAGATTTTGGTACACCTTCCATGTGTTACACTCAAAGCAAATTTTCATGGGTGGTTTATTAACCCATGGGTAATGGGTAAACCGTTATGGGTGTTTTTGGGCCCATGGTTTTTCTGGTACCCATTATTTTTGTAAAACCGCCACTTTTTGTAGCTACCTATTGATGTACTTATAAATAGATGGACATACAATAGGATTTATATGAGTGTGTTTTGTGAAGGTGAATAGTGTGTGCGAATTCGGGAGGGTTTGTTGAGCGCAGCTCCAAACAAGATCTGATTATTGTAATTGTGAAGACTATTGGCTTGTAATAAAATCTAAGCAAGTGTTCTTGGTGGATGTAGCCCACATTGGGTGAACCACGTTAAATATTGTCTTCGTGTTGTGCATTTTTCATTTCTGTAATTCTATTCATACTTCTTATTATTGCGATTCTGAGGAATTATTCCGCATTAGATATTATTAATTCCTAACAAGATAAGAATAAGATGACTTCATAGCTAAGAAAAGGCTATTTTGGGAACAAAGTGGAAGAGCAAAGGTCATGTGTGGTTTATGCTAATAATAGGATTAAGATAGAGTTTAACTATAGATTAATCTATTATTATCTATCTTGTAACAACACGCAACTATGGGCGCATGACTATTTTGAGCATGCAATCTATTTTGGATGCATGGGTGGTGAAGGGCAAGTCCCCACCCCTATATATGTTAGTTGATCATGCATAGTTTTGGGAATTAGATTCCAAGTTGTATTAGAGTTATGATGCCCTGATGTTTGAGTGCACATGACTCCATGACATTACTATGATTATGTATTCAACTTATGTTACTTGATGAATTAATGAAATGGAGTATTGTGGATGGATTATGGTAATTGATGTATCTGATCATGGTGGTTGTATGGTTAATCTGATCTTAGTTCTGGTTTGATTCATTATGCTCTATGGTTGTGATCTGATTTATGTTATGCTTTGCACCTAGTTACTTGATCTATTAATGGTTAATATGATTATGCATGCTAACATCTTGACAAGATTTCACAAAGGAGGGACTTGGTAGGCTTCACATGCTTGGGTGAGTGTTCAGATCTATCTAGATGAAGTACCAATGTGCCTAGGCAATTGAGTGGAAAATAAATACTACATTTTGGTTATGTTTCGGGACCTCTTTTCAAACTATTTTCATGATGTTGTATGATGATGGCGTATCGATTGACTCTTGCGGCCATTGAAAGTTGGGTAGATGAAGGAAAAGATTAGTTTGCATGAAGATATGGTTCTGGACCTGATTTTAATGCGCACAAGTGGGTGGAAGATAATCTATATCATGAGCTCTATGAGACATTTTTTTAGCCTTTTCCTATAGAATTATATGAGTGGTTGTCAACATATGCATCAAAGAAAAATGGAGTTATAGACCAAGGGTTTGGATGCAGGAAGATTACTAGACATTGTTTGATGTAGATGAACCTTGGATGCATGTTGTAGATCATTGGTGGGCTGGTGTTGTGTGCAATTATACTTTGGAGTACATTGTTTCTACGTATTCTTGTCTAGAATTTGTTGAGTTTGAATTTTTGTGTAAAGCCCAGAGGATCTTACATTCACGTTATTCCTTTGGAAATTAAGATCTTGATGGTGGTGCTGAGTTTAGAGAGCTTACCTATGGCTAGCTAAACATACCACCATGTGTAGGGGCAGGAGAAAGTGTGTGGTGAAATATGGTGGACCTTGTGGAAAAAAGAAAATGAGAAGAAATATGGCTTAAGTATAATGAAGCATGGGAGAGGGAATTGGTGAAAACACATGATTGAGGAGTCTATGGAGTTGAGAGGATGATGTCTCATGAAGGATTTGAAGCTCACATGGAAGATGTGGAGCCAGAGCATCAATCTCTCCCCCACTTAGGAAGAGAAAGAGAAATAATCCCCTTTGATTCTTATGAGAGTGCACATCAAGAGGAGGAAATATTGAGGACCGAGTGCGCATCTGATCCCACCTAATGACCTAGCCCTTGTGCTTGGTGTTCCAGTTCCAAAAGTAATCATTGATAAAAAGTGAGTGTAGGTAATCCAATAGATTCAAGTAGATATCATTTTCCTTTGAACAAAAGTACATCAGAAAACACATACACCTATGGCAACACATACATCATCATTTTGTTTGGGGGCCCGATTGAGAGAATATTTTTGGCATGTCATCAGGACAAAGTGTGGGTGCATGTAGAATATTAGGAATACATCTGGAAGTACTACAACTTCACAAATTGTGGGAGTTCAGTTTAGAACTACATTTGGGACATAAGGAAGTACATCCACTGTTTGTTTCCTACTACAGAGGTGGATCAGGTGGATCAAGAGGATCGGGATCAAGTGGATCAGGTGGTTCTGAGGTGGAGGAAATACTGGTGGGGTTTGGTTCTAGATTTGGTGGAAAAGGTCCACACCCTCATCAACCACATCAAGTTTATTACAAATGTCTCTTCACTTTCCAAAATATAGAGGTATTGAAGATGCAAGAGATGTGCACAAGTGTGAGTTGTTATGACACTAAAGGAATCACAACCTCAGATAGAAAAAAAGTCATTTTTCTACTACTCTTTCAAGGGCACGTGTAAATAGTGGTATAAAAAAGTATGACCCACATCAAATTGTGGTGGATTATGATGCTTTTGCATTCTATATTTCTAGCTGAGTTCCATATTCCAAATTTGAGAAGAAAAGTATCAACACTTAAGGACATTAAGCAAGGCTTATCTAAAAGCATTTAGGAATATGACACACATTTTAAAACTTTTCTATCAAAGTTGTCTTATGATATACATCCTAATCAACATGCACAATGGTTTTTGGTTTTTTGGGATTGTTGACTCCATTTAGAAGGGTGCTATCTCATAAGACCTTTGTGATCCACATGATGCTTTGGAAGTAATCTCTACATGTGAGGTAGTTGGAGTGTGGATACTAGAGTAAGTCCATTCTTAGAGGTGCAGATTACAGCCATGGAAAAACAATTGGAGAAGATCTCTACTAATTCAGCTCATGAGACACATGTGCAATGGGATATGGTGTATAGATTGTGAGGTTGAAGGACATACTAAGGATAGTTTCCTTGAAAGTCAATGCATGCCATGTTGTTGGATTGTGAAATTTTTCATTTGGACCATGATGCAAGTAGATGTCCCCTCTTACAATGCACATCTAGAAGAATGTGTCTATGTATTGTAAGATTTGTAAAACTCATACTCATGACACCATTGAATGTAGAGTGATTGATCATATCCATGAAGCCATTGAGACTTGGTGTGCACCATACTACTAGTGTAAGTAGGGGATCTAAGGAATAGGAGAGAAAACATAATGAAGGGAAAAAATGGGGATAACAGAATAGAGGATTTCATGGAGGATATAGAGGCCGAGGTCATGGTGGTGGAAGAGGAGGATTTCCTAGAGGAACTTGTTATACTTGTGGATCTCCTGATCATTATCAACATGAGTGCCCTCAAAATGTGGTTTTCTCATGGTGTGGAAAACAACACAAGTTTTAAGAATGCCCTAATTATATGAGCACATGAGAAAGAAACATAAGAAAGACAAGGGTGGGAATGATAAAGGTATAACACACAGTTGAATGATCAATGGATGCCAAGGTAGCACCTACCCTTGAGTTACAACCTATTTTAGTTACTACACACGCATGAGAGGATGTGCACACACATGAACCTCAAGTATAAGCCAACTATAACAAAAAGAAGTGATAAATGCAAAAGTACCCTGATGCTACACATCAAAAAGAGGTTTACCAGGAGACTATGGACGTTATCAGGGATCTACAAGGAGAGATTTAGAGCTTGAAGGAGTAGGCAGCACATGATGGAATGAGAAAATAAGGTTGAACTCCCAAAAAGGATGTAGATGACTTAAGGAGGTATGTCAAATGTTGTGCCAGAGAGAACATAATCCCTTTGTTAGGAGAGTGGTTGAGAGAAAAGTACCACACATGTAATGAGCATGAGAGAAGATACTTCATGAAAATATATCCCCCACATAATCATGAGTATGATAAGGAGATTACACTAAATGCAATCATAGATGGATGGCTTCTGAGAAACATTTTGATAGATATAGGTGTGAAGTTAATGTACTCACGTTGGATGCTTGGAATCAGATGGGAAGACCACCATTACATTAACCTTCTTCAATGTGTTGTATATGGAAAAAAAATAGGGCTAATCCTATTGAGTACTTAAAGGATGCAACTATTACAATTTAGGGAGCCAAGTTTACTAGGGAATTTGAAGTATTAGAGCTAGCTGAAGTAGATAACTTCCCAACATTACTTGGGTGCCCCTAGTGTTATGTGAATAATGCATATTTGCTGCTTCAACAAGGGGTACATTAGCTTTGAGAACAAGGAAGAGCATGTAATTATACCTTTGACAGATGCAAAGGATGCTCCATATGTTGAGCCTTTGAGTGAAGAAGACTTGAATAGGATATATGCGTGCACAATCAAAGACCCTGAGGTAACTGAGCCATCTAAGGAAGGAGTGATATAATGGGATGATGCTCATTCATTAGTTAGTGATACCACAAGTATTTCTTGTGATAATGGGTGCATGGAATGTATATGAAGTAGTTGGGTGAGAGATTAAGAACACATTTACTCACATGATCAGGCCACATGGTTAGGTGCTTGAGTTATAACTAGGTACCTCGAGGTATACTAGTGAAGGGAACCTGATGTATTTCTATGTGCATGGAATCCCAATGGAAGAATGAAGGAGATAGGAAGAAATATGCTAGTATATACTCTACATGGGATAACAACATGCATTGGTGGACACACACAGAGACAACCTATTGGAATGGAGAGAAGTGAGAATCACCTTTTCTACTAGGTTCCTAAGGAGTAATGTACCTTCTCGATATGTGAATTTCATGGGAAGTCCCCTACCTCACATCATGTTCAAATTGTGAGAGACTTTGGATGGAGGGGCAGGAGGCCTTACCACCATCACTCTGGGTGCATAAGTTCTACTCCACTTTAAGTGGTTGCATGCATGTGCATGGTATGTTCATGTAGAATTGACAAGAGAAATAATTAATTGGCAGGAGATGACCTCAGGTATGATTCATACTTTTGATTACTTTTTCTACTAAGCCTCCAATTAATGAAGCACTACAGATTATGAAGTGCCTTACTTTGGGAGATAGTGCAAAGGCTGAGGAAATCTATTAGATATGTTTGGAGAGTTATATTTAGAGGCATGCACCTTGACCTTGAAGAGACTAAGAAGAAGAAATGGTCCACACTTGGAAGAAAAGGAAAAGGGTAAACTGGTATGCATGATAAATGATGAGGATGATGAGGATAATAACTTGGATGTTAACCACACTAAAGGTATGCACGAGGTGATGGAAACAACATATGAAAAGGTGCATGCATGCATATATCATGAGCCTATGAAAAAAAAAGGTTAACATTGGAACAAATGCAGAGCCTAAAGAGGCCATTATTGGTGATTACTGGTCGAGTAGGAAGTGGAAAGATTATTGAACTCCTACATGACTTTCAAGACTTATTTCCAAGGGGTTATCATGAGTTAAAAGGAGTACACCCTTCTTTAGGAGATGATGAAATCAAACTTAAAGAAGGTGTGCACCCGATTAGAAGAGGCCTTACAGATGAATCCTAATTTGTGTGTCAAGGTAAAGGAAGAAATTGATAAAATGCTCAAGTTTGGTATAATTGAGCCCATTGAGGAATCTGAATGGGTTAGCCCCATGGTAATCACATTAAAAAGGATGGGAGGATAAGATATTGTGTGGACTACAAAGAATTAAATGCTTCATGTGTTATTGATCCTTTTCCCACCCCATTCATAGAAGAGATCCTTGAAGGAGTTACAAGGCATGAGATCTACTCTTTTACATATGGGTTTTCAAGATATCATCAAGTGCACATAGCAAAGGAAGATCAGAAAATAAAACTTTCACCACTGAGTGGGGAAGTTTTGCATACACAATTGATGCCCTTTGGACTAAGAATGCGTCAACATTGTTCTCACGCATTGTTGTGCAAGCTTTTCAGGATTTCATTCATAAGTTTTTACAAGGTGTATCTAGATGATTAGATAACATTATGGTTTAGTTAAGGACCATTGTGAGAATTTAAGACTTATGTTTGAGAGGTGTAGGTAAGTTGAGCATCTCTTTGAATATTAAGAAGTGCATCTTTGCAACACCTTTTGGCACTTTACTTGGGGCATATTATTTGTAAGGAAGGGTTGTTGGTGGACCCAACCAAGGTCAATGTGATCTTGGGTTTGGAGGAACCTAATAATCAGAGTGAAGTGTGCATGGATTTTTGGGACATACAGGGTATTACAGAAATTCATTAAAGGTTATGCAAATATTTCCATGCCCTTGGAAGAACTATTGAAAGCTAAAGGAAAATTCTATTGGGATGATGTAAAAACAAGGCATGTTTGAAACATTGAAGGAAAGGCTTACTACTACACCTATTTTATGCTTTCCTTTCATGGGAAAAACCCTTTCATGTTCATGTGATGCTTCTGGGATGGTGATTGGCATAGTGTTGTGTTTAAAAACTAGAGAAGGAATTGTAGACCACCCTATTTTTTTACAAGTAGGAAGTTGACACTAGATGAAAAAAATTATACAACTACTGAGCACGAGGCTTTTTCCATGATCTACGCACTACACAAATTTAGACAATACTTATTGGCAACACCATTTATCTTCTTTACAGATCATATGGCACTTAAGTATTTGGTCAACAAGCCTATTTTAAGGGGCACATTTTAGGTGGATACTACTATTTCAGGAGTTTGAGTTTATAGTGTTGTAAACCAGGAAAAAGTAACTTCAAGGCATGACCATTTTTCAAGAATCAATTCTAGTGAGGATGCATGCAGAAGCATTGAGGACACAATGCTTGATGCATAAATTTTCAGATTAAACCACACCCCACAAAACTAGAGGACATTGCAGGTATTCTTTACGCACACTAGGTGCACCAGAGGAATGAAGACATTTAGAGAAGAAGAAACTTGTAATATGTGCACACCTTACCAGTTGATAGGTGGAGATTTATACAAGCTAGGCCATGATGAATTTTTACATTGGTGTGTTCTAGAGAGCATGAGCGTGAGGCTATTATGGAAGAAGCTCATGGTGGAATTGTAGGAGGTCATTATGCAGGGATGCCACCATGTAATAAGATTTTGATGGCTGACCTTTGGTGGGAAAATTTGTACAAGGATACTAAAGAATATGTCAAGGCATGTGACCATTGTTAGCGCCTTGGGAAGCCTAACTAGAGATGAGATGCCTTTGAGGCCTATTGCAAGTGTTGAACCTTTTGAGAAATGGGCTATTGAATTTGTAGGTCCTATTTCCCCACCCACACGTAGGAATGACGTGCACACTATATTATAACTTGTATAAATTATCTAAAAAGGTGGGTAAAAAGAAACACCTACAAAGGATTACACAACAACTACAATAACAAGATTTTTATGGGAAAACATTATCAAAGTATATGGATGTCCATTGAGTCTAACAAGTGATAGGGGCACTCATTTCTTAAATGAGACAATCAAAGATTTTATTGGTAGAGTTTTATGGTGGCACACCATAAGACTACACCCTATCACCCATAGGCTAATGGTATTGCTGAAGCTTTCAACAAGATTCTGGGACAAACATTGAAAAAAAATGTGATGTTGGAAGGAAATAAGACTGGGATGATAAAGTATCTTCTTGTACTTTGGGCATATAGGACCACATACAAAAGGTTGAATAAGGCCACACCATTTCAGTTGGTGTTTGGCATGGAGGTTGTATTTACTTGTTGAATTTATGTTACCATCCTTGCATATTGCACATGTAGGAGGACTAGCTGATGAACAAGTTGTAGAGGAGCACATAGAAAAAATGATGTAAAGTTAGATGAGAGGTGTGCTATTACCCGATGGATCTAGAAGATAAAAAAATGAGACATAAAGGCCTGGACATGATAGGCATATAAGGAATAAAACATTTGAGGTGGGAAAGATGGTTCTTCTATATGATTCAAAGTTTATGCCACCCAGGAAATTAAAAGTGCATTGGTTGGGACCATTTGTTAACAAAGATACTTGATTTGGGTGCTTGTCATTATTGCAGGTGCTGGATGACACTTTATTTCCCGGTTACTTTAATGGGAGTAGGTTGAAGCCCTACTATAAATAAGGCTTCTTGGTGTTTGTAATAAGGCAATATTTCCACTTAGATTATATTTCCTTTTCATGTGTTTCCTTTCATCGTTTCTATGCTTTGTCAATTTAGTTATGTGTTTTTTGTAATAAGCACGCTTACGCGCATAGGAAGATGATTACTATATTTTGAGTTCATGCACAAAGGACCACACATAATTTTAGTGTGGGGTGGATTATAAGTACACAAAAGAGTAAATTGTTGATGTTAAAGGATTAAAGGACTAAAAGAGTGCATTTATGGATGAAAATGTGGTTTCTTGAGAAAAAGGTGCTATAAATAATGAGAAGGATGGTGATAATAAGGAATGAAGAAAATTTCTCAAATTGAAGACCACGTTAATAAAAAAGATTCACACAAAGTGTAACACAAGGTAGGTAAAGCATGGGAAAATACTTAGTATGAGGCACAAAGGGGTTAGATACTTTGGTGCATGGAGGCGCGTGAAAAGGAGGTCTGTGGCTGAGAAGTAGTGGGTGTGCTAGAAGGTTATGACTAGGGTGTGAAAAAAATGGAAAGTGCAAAAAAAAGTAGAAAAACATAATTAAAGCTAGGTATGGTGGTAGGTGAGAAGTAATTAATGCTCAAATTTTTGAAAATCTATAAAAATAGGTGCTTGCGAGTTTCATTTATACCTTGCATACTTTGAGTTTTCGAGTTGATAAGTGTGTTTTGAATATTGATTTGAGTAGAAGTGCGAGAACAATCGTATAAAGTAATGAACTAGTGATAATTGGACACACCATGATAAAGCTCCATTGGAAGGGTGTTTGAGAAATTTAAAGGCATGCGGAAAAGAAATTTCACGGAGCTAGGGTTTGGAGAAAATAAAATTATAATTAGGAAAATTAGGGCATTTAGGAGTTTGACATAGAGGCTAAACGAGTGCAAGGAAGTATTGTAAAATCACCAAGGTACCCCAGAGAGCACCTAGAGTATCTACTCAAAGGCAAGAAGAAGGATGAAGCTAAGGTGGAAGTTGAAAGACACACTTGAAGGAATGATTCTAGAGATGTACTATCCATGAAGGGATTATTATGGGATAAGATTAGGACTCTCATGTTAGGAAGAAGTAAAGTGAGTGATTAATCATCACCCCATAACTTCCAGGATGAAATTGAGACAAAACTAGTAAAGAAGAAGAAAAAATTGTGCACTACGAGGATGATAAGCCAATTTATGATGATGAAGGGAAGAAAAAGATTTTGGAGAAAGTTGGTGTTTTGCAATTTATGAGCTCCTTACTTTGGAAAACCGTAGAGGGCTCTACCAATGGTTAATGTAAGGGTCTCGAGAATATTTTTTTCTATTTTGTTGATGAGGTGCGACTCACCGTGCTTTTTATTAGAAGGCTGATTATATTGAAGCATTTAGGACAAAAGTTAAAATATCTAGTGACTTTGATGATGAAAAAAGTGTGGAGAACCACTGCGAGAGTTGGATACTGTAAAAAGGATGTGCATGTGCCCATTCTAAGGTAACCAATCCAACCTTGTTTAAACATATACACTCATTTGTTGAAAAAAGTTCAATGGTCGGAGAGATGGGGCACATTAAATAAAAGTGGCTCCACATTGCAAGGAAAATTTTAGAAGGAACTGTGTATAACTTATCTACATTCATAACAAAAATTATTATAGAAGAAGCAAAAAGGGGATAAAATCAGTTGGGCATGATCCTCCTATCCATTGTTTTCATAGAGATCAAATTCCTTGATGGTCTAAAGGATAAGGTATGACAGTACCTTGAAGAGAAGAAGTCATTGGATGAATGATTTTCCAAGTATACATGTGATGGGACTATGAGTGGCACATATAAGAAAAGGTTAGAGCTATGGTATAAGTGTTTGTATGAGGCATTTGAGTATGAGTGACACATACCAAAGGACTTACTTATAATAGTTAAGGGAGAAGCACAATTTTCCATGTTCCAACACTTATGTGTTGGGAGATTTAAATTGAATACAGATAAATGGGGCCCTTGGTGCAAACTCCCTTATGCATTCACACTGTGGTATTTCTAGGCATTTTTCAATATATTCACATATGCACACAAATTGAGGTTTGATGCGGATAAAGTTGACTATGAATATCACATGCTCTAGAAGACCTACGTCTACCCAAGTAAGCCTACATATATTAAAATGATGATATTTGATGATATTATGATAAATTATATAACCTTGTGATTGGGAAGGTAGATGTGGCTAAGGTATACATTAACCTTAAGCCTAAATTATTCAATGAGAAGTATATTGAGAATGAGTTTAACATCCCTGAGGAACCAAAAGGGATAAGTACATTGGGAATGAACATGAACACAACCCTACCCCTCCGGGATAGAAGAAGAGGAATTTGATGAGGAAATGGAGGATGTTGACGTGTTAGATCATGGTGTGAGGAGATATCCAAATGCGCAGGCCGGAGAGGCAACGCGAGAGATCCCCCCCAAAGAGGAAGATGAAATGAGAGAAGAAACTAGTGTTAAGGTGACATATAAAGATGAGGGAGACGCTAAAGAACAATGATTCAGGAGAGAGTCTTGAGAAGGAAAAGGACAGAGGGTGCCGCTACATGGGACCCTCTCACCACCAAGGAGATATATGAGGACATCTCCTGTGAAAACCAAGCCCCCAAAAAGAAAACAAAGAAAAGGTGCAAGTATGTCTAGGAAAGAAGATGAAGAATAACTTTATGATGACGATGGACACATTGTACAAGACACACCGGTTTTTGATGTAGAAGGAGAAGAGGAGCCTAGACAGGAAGAAACTCAACATGATATAGAGGTTCTTGGTGAGCGCAAGAGGAATAAAAAGGCCCCATAGGTGAAGAAGAGGAGAAAGAAAAGAATATAGGTGAACCATCATGTGAGCCTACTAGGGAGCATGAGGGCATGACAAATAAAGCCCCAATTTATGATACATAGGTACATATTCCTAAGGGAATGCGGTCCAGGAGGCTTAAGGAAGAAGAGATGTATAAGACACTGAATTGGGGTATGTAAATGAACTTTCAAAGATCATTTGTGTAAATTTGTGATGACGATGGACACATTATACAAGACACACCGATTGTTGATGTGGAAGGAGAAGAGGAGTCTAGATAGGAAGAAAATCAACATGATATAGAGGTTCTTGGTGAGCGCAAGGAATAAAAAGGCCCCATATGTGAAGAAGAGGAGAAAGAAAATAATATAGGTGAACCATCATGTGAGCCTACTAGGGAGCATGAGGGCATGACAGATGAAGGCCCAATTCATGATACATAGGTACATATTCCTAAGGGAAGGTGGTCTAGGAGGCATAAGGAAGAAGAGATGTATAAGACACTTGAATTGGGGTATGTAAATGAACCTTCAAAGATCATTCGTGCTAGATTTCAAAGTACACTTGAGCCTGAAAAGTTATATGGATGGGAGTTAATGGATCTCGAGGTAGAAAACATGCACACAAGGAAACAATTATCTTGGAACATGGAGATACACATGGACGAGCCAAAATTTGATGTGAAGGAAGAAGCATGCGTATGAAGGAAAATGAAGAAGGGGGCCCAAGATGCTCACATAACAATAAAGCCGACCAAATTCACTGATGATTAGGAAAGTAATTCCTTAACTAAGATAATGGCTAAAGTGGCACACATGAACCTTGACAAAGTGACAATGCTCGTGGACATTGCTTGAGGATAGTGAGAATATGAACTAGAAAATTAAGAAATTAACGAGGCATGAAAAAAGGTAGAGACAAAAAATAAATATCTTCTAGAGTTTGTTGTAGATATTGGTGGTGGAATTCTAGCAGCATGCCTTGAATTTGATGCACAAACAAATATGACATCCATCAACCTTGCATTTTTTGCAATATTGTGTTAATTTTGTGCTTGGGGAGAAACTGACTATGTGGGAAAATTATGAAGTACAAGCACATGCCAAAAAGGAAAGGACGAAGAAAAAACCATAAGCGCACGAATCACAAACTATGATGCCATCCTCTATAAAATAAAGGATGAATTGAAGAAAGAAGAATGGGCACCAAGATTTGCGAAGATCCAGAGAAGGTAATTAAGACAAGGACACTACAAGAATAAAATGAGGTTCTTGCAACAAATAAGGATGAGACCCTAGTCCGAGAGGAAATATTAGTGTGTAGTAGCAAAGAAGCATGACATGCTTAAATCAGCTAGGGACACCCATGAAGAGAGGATAAAGGAGTTAAGCATTCTAGTAACACGAAGAAAGGATTTTATGGATGACGTGATTTCAAAGCTAGTTGGAGTAATAAGGGAACTCAAACACAAGGGGAGGACATGACCTTGGAGGAGATGGAAAAAGTTCTTGGTGATGTGCCTGGTAAAGCCAAGAAAGGTTAGGTGAATGGAATGAGTTAGAGGATGATATCAATGACCACCCTAATCTTCTTCTTACAACCGAATGAGCGTGTCGGTTATTCTTCCTCATTATTTCATTATTTCATAGTTCATTCTTTATTCTTCTGATCCTTTGGGGAGATAAGTTGAAAAAATCTATTGCCGAGGGAGGCAATATCATTAGTGTGGGTTAATGTTAGGTTGAAGAAATTTCCTAAGTAGTTGAAGAGCGCACGGAATATTGAGGCACACAAGAGGGACGAAAAAGCGTGCACATGTGTCAGATTGAGGAAGGGTGCGCATAGAAGGAAACATTAAGGAATTATCCATTTTTGAATAAAGACGGGCTAAAAATAGGGAAATATGATAGAGTGTAGAACAAACAAATATAAGAACAAGAAGACTTCACAACTAAGCAAAGGCTATTTTGAGAACAAAGTGGAAGAGCAAAGGTCATGCGTGGTTTAAGCTAATAATAAGAGTAAGATAGAGTTTAATTATAGATTAATCTATTATTATGCATCTTGTAAATATGCAGCTATTGGTGCTTGGCTATTTTTTTTGCATGCGCTTTATTTTTGGATGCATGGGCGGTGAAGTGAAAGTCCCTACCCCCTATATATGTTAGTTGACATGTATAGTTTTGGGGATTGTGTATTGGATTCTCGAGTTGTATTATAGTTATGCTGCCCTCGATGTTCGAGTTCACATGACTCCATGACATTACTATAATTATGTATTCAATTTATATTACTTGATGAATTAATGCAATCGAGTATTGTTGATGGATTATGGTAATTTATGTATTTGATCACGGTGGTTGTATGGTTAACCCGATCTTAATTATGGTTTGATTCATTATGCTCTATGGCCGTGATCTGATTTATGTTATGATTTGCACCTAGTTACTTGATATGTTAACGGTTAATCAGATTATGCATGCTAACACCTTGACAAGATTTCACAAAGGAGGGACCTGACAGGATTCATGTACTTTGGGTGAGCGTTCAGATCTATCTGGATGAAGTTCCAGTGTGCATAGGTAATTAAGTATAGAAAAAAAAGACTACAATGAATGACCACCTTGTCACATGGAGCCCACCTTTCATTAAACAAAACATGTTTGCTAATTACAAAATGCAATCGATAAGACAAAAAAACATATTATAGATCCATCTAGTTTTATGTTTCAACCGCTAGATTTTCCCATTACATTTCACCACTTTTCTTGGATTATCATTATTCACAATTTAGATTCACCTCCATAACTATTAAAATTTTCCTCATATTCCCCATAATTTTGAGGACATCTAAATAGATTTTCCAAAAACTATATACCTTAAAATGTCTAAGGGATCTTAAAATTTACCCTATTTCTAGTATTATATTAGGCACATTATAAATAGGTGCAACTATAGACATGGAAAACTAATGATCTAGGTGACATATTGGAAACTCAAGAGTGTTGGTACACACATCACCTTTCTTATTTTAATCTTACTTAGGATAATATATCTTACTTTATCCTCTCATCTACATAGTACATCTAAGGGGTTGTCAATGTATCTAATAACTTGTACACTATTATATGGATTATGATACACTTATTATTTAATTGGAATATGGATAGGCACATGTGTGTGCACATTTATGCATATCATATTAATAAATAGGAATATCAACTAATTAATTGAATGAGTTGACTTTTAATATTAAATAAAAATGATTTTTAAATTCTATCTTTAAAAAGACTTGTTCTACAAGTAATCTAACAATAGTCTCTACTCATTTTTATAAAATCATAGAGATTCAATGTTAGAGGTAATTCGAATTGGAAGATGCTCACTATAATATTCCTATGAAGGTCATTGGCCCTCCCTCACATCCATGCTTAATATTACACTAGTCATTCTACATTGATATATTTATGTTTGTAATGCTTTAATGCTTCACAAGTATATGCATATATGTGGGTGAATATCTTTAGGTCAACATAGAAATCATGGATTTTGCCCGAGAATCTTACTTGGTATTAGAGAAATTAGAGTTTCATCTTTTACATTGTGTAGTTCAAGATTTTTTGGGTCACTTTGACAATAATAAGAAATAAAATCTCTTTGATTGAGCTCAAATTTTACCGAAAGGTAGATTTTTATTTGTATGTCACACTTTCCTTTTGTTTTAGAATTTTAATTCTCCTATGTACAATACTTTTGGAATCATCAAAACTTATGCCAATAATAGAAAAATTCTAGGTCATTGATTAAGCTAAAATGTGAAATAAGAGCCTAATATGATGCTATTGTAGCAGTAAATAAATATGCAATTAAGTACAAAAATGATACTCAAGCAAACTAAGAAATAAAGTACAAAACCTAAGTGCAAAGAGAGGGTGAGAAGCCTTAGCTGATTCACAATGAAATTTGGACTATGTCGGAGTGGTAACTAGGTGAACAAAATGGCGTATGTCGCACAAATACCTTGAAAAATGTGGATTCGTAGAGATAGCTGGACTCGGGCGCCCGGAGAGGGACAGAGGTGCCCATAGGTTCCCTAGGCCTGTTTCCAAGTACTGGTCTACGGAAAATCTCCAAAACCTCCTCTCGAGGTGTCACAAGGTGTTCACCTTTTGTTGCTCAAAGGTCGCACCAAGATTGCCGAGGTCGTTGAAACCTACAATGAAATATGAACCTGCAAAACCCTCAAATAGACATCAAATCCTAAAAAAGAAAGATGAAAATGAGGGGTTAAACTATCCTCAGCTATCACAATGGTGAACTTATGATTGAGCACTACACTACATATCAGACCTAATGTAGTTCTATGTGTGTGTGTGCGGAATTGTGCCCTAGGTGGCTCTTGTGCAAGTCACACTTGATAGCGAGCAAATAAGCTAGATGTAAATAAATGTAATAGATGTGTGCATGGAATAGAATGAAATTCCCTCCTATGAAGTGTATGTAGAATAACTAGCCCTTGTGTCCCTTGTGATGGTGCTATATGGATGCAATGGAGCTCTTAGATGCTTGATGGATGCAACCTTAGGTGGTGATAACTAATGCTTAGTGCTTGGTCCTTTATTATGATCACATAACTTTATATTTATATAATTCCTTTTCTTGAATTTCATAATTAACCCGAAAAGGATGACTACCAAAAATATAAGATGCTCAAATGGATAGAAAGGACCCAAAATATGTGAACAAAGTACAAAGGGGCCAGGGCGCTGTAGGGGATGAGGGTGTCCGACGCCCAGGCGTCCGGTTGGGTCTTTGCCGTGTCCAAGATGATAAATGTTGAGGTATAAAAAGGTAGTTTGAGCAAGTAAAGGCACAAGACCAAATGTGGCAATAGAAAAAAAAAAATAAATGTGGCCAAAGACATGGGTTGATTAGTAATGTTCTTACTTAGGAATCAGTATGAATAGTAATATGCAATCGGGACTAGATAATTACCTAAAGTGCGGATTTTGTGTCTCAAATCATGTTTATTTTTACATGTGAGATTATTATGAATTTTGAAGCATTATAGGTCTTAAAAATAACAATAAATAAAGAAACTTGAGGATCTTAGGAGAAATAGTAAGCGTAACATCCTTGTCATTCAAGAAACCAAAATGAGCGATAAGTTGATTAAGGATATAAATAAGAATATTTGGAAGAAAGTCAGTAGTTCATAGTATTGACTCATCTAGAGTCTTAGGAGGAATTTCCACTTTCTAGGATGAAAATATTGTATAGGGAAATGTCTTGTTTGAAGCTCCTAATCATTTGTCTATAATTTTTACTTCGCTATCTGAAAACAATATGTGGATATTATCCAAAATTTATGGTCCTAACATACATGAAGGAAGAAGGAAACTATTTAATGATCACAAAGAATTTTGGAAATATTTCATTGATATGCAATGGTTGGTGATTATAGACTTCAATACCTCTCTCTCACATTCATAAATAAAGCAAGCAAGAACGAATTTACTCCCATTATGAAGGATTTCACCGAATTTATCTCAAACAATAATCTTTTCATATCAAACCTAGAGGCTCATCCTTTATACATTCCAACAAAATAATAGGTAAAAATCACATTCAAGTCAAGATAGACAAAGATTTGGTATCCTGGAATGGTTTTTGTTTCAATAATTCTCCTTTCAGCTCTTGCAAGGGCTGAATTTGATCACATCCCTTTGGTTCTTAGTCCGGAGACACATGGTAAGTAGGCCCCCACTCATTTCGTATTTGAAAAAATGTGGTTGATACACCCCTTTTTTTTGATATAGTTCAAGATTGGCGGCATATAGATATTAAAGGCTAAACTATGTACATCATGGTATAAAAAATTAACAATGTGAAGAAGAACATCAAGAAATGGAAAAAATAGCTCTTCGGTAATATATTTGAATTAAACGTGAATCATAAACGATTTGTCCCAACTTGAATCCCAAGTGGTGGCTTATGGTATGTATGTTAATGATTATTATAAAGGAAATGATATCATAAGTGAATATCATACTTTTAATTCCTATGAAGAAACCTTTTGGCACCAAAAGTCTTTGGATCTTTAGATAAAAGAGGGATATTGCAAACACAATTCTTCCACACGATAAGCCTCAAACATAGGAACCATAAATGATATAAATAAATTTAAAGCGTTATTAGAGGATTGAGATAAAATGAATATAGTAGTAATAAATAATATCTAGCATGCAAAGTATAAGCAAGTGTGTAAGATATGATATGAGATTGACTTATTTTGTATAAGAGATTTAGGCTGATTTTGAGTGGAAACTAATTGGAATAGGTTGGATATGGACTTGTAAGCCCTTTTTGAGAAACTAGAATCTAGAAAATCTTTGTACAAGGCCACCCAAATTAGGATGGGACAATCTAGGTGCTGGTGTCTCGAATTGAGTGCTAGTGTTTAGGTAACAACTCTTCTTTTGATCTTTTTGAGGTATGAACTTGTCTCCTTATTTCACTCTATATAACATCCAATTCATTATAGGGTTCATGTGTCACACCTAAACCTACAAAATAAACCCTATCTACCTACACAAAGCTCAAGAAAACATTAGATGAAACAAATAATGCATATGCTTGAGTCATACTGACCTCGGTGATCACCCCAATGTGATTATCATCAAGCACTTTGCATTATATTTCAAATTATATGTAGTTCTTGTGTGTGTGTGATTGAATTATGTCCCTTGAAGCTAGGTTTCCCTTGTGTAAGTTACACCAAGATAACAAGCTATAACTACTTTTTCCCCAAGATGAATGTGTGAGATGGAATTCAAAATAGCCCTTCCTATGTAGTGAATGATGAAGCCCAAATGCAATCCTCGAATCTTACTTTTTTTCAAGTAGTAGATAGTAAGTATTAGCCCCAAATTTTCTATCCCCTAATGATAGTAATTAAGCCATGTATATATATGATTCCCTTATTTTAATTTCACATTAATAACAAGAAAGGTCGACCTAAAGTAATAAGAGATTTTCAATAAAATGTACCATTTGATGTGGTAATTGAAAATCAAGAAAAGGAGGGAAAAGAAAAAGAACCCAAAGGAGACAATAACGCCTAAGCGACCTGTCTCTAGTGGGAGGTACTTTCTGGGATGATCAAAGGATATAATGGTAAACACATAACTACGCCATATGTTGTCCAATGTCTAAAAGTAAAGTGACCACTTGAGAAAGGAAATTAATATAAGTGTAGAAAGGATCAAGCAATGTAAAACTAAAACATATGTTGTTAATGTGTAGTTTTCTCACTTAGGAATCATGTATATACCGACATAATTAGAGGCGTTGATGTAAGTAGAAAGTGTGTGATTTCATGAATACGTTTTCCACCAATTTATATTGGTGAATGATTATTTGGTAGCATAAAGTAGATAAGAAGAGTGTACCTTGTGGAGAGTCGAAGGGAGTTATAACTGATAGTGTGCCAAATGATGAATGTGTTTGATACTGTGTTGAATATAGATTATAGAATGTGTATTGTGGAATTTAGAAGAGGATAAATATCCTAAGGGTGACCTGATGCGCGTAGTAGAAATGGTATATCCATGTGTTCCTTAGATATTGCATTTGTTGGATCATCTTATGCTTGATAGTTCCTTGTTCCATTTATGTGTTGTCCTTTTGTTAGAGCAATGTCATACCTGTAAAATAAAATAAGTGTACTCAATGCTCATGATAAATGAAATTTAACTTTAAACTAAGTACATTACAAAATAGAAATGCATATTGAAAAATAAGTGAATCAAGGATAAAATACACCTATGTGCCATAAGATAAGAGATATAATTATTCATGTATGTTTGTTGCCTTGGAGATGGTTGGAATAATACTAAGGATTTAGGAATCCTGTCACTAAAATGAGGATTTAAGCATCATGTTGCCAAACTAAGGATTAGAGTGTTCTATCACCAAATTGAGGATTTGAGCATCATGTTACCAAACTAAGGATTTAGGCATCTTGTTGCCAAGGGAAGAGTATTGAGAGAGTATTTAGCTTTTCCTCCAACCTTTAATGCTTCCCCATGGATAAGTTCCACTACAGATGGTCACAAATCCAATAGAAATTGGTCATGGATGATCCCGAGAAAAATGAAGTAATTAGTTCCATTGCTCAAAGTGTGTAACATGCCACTGATTTTGTTCCTGTTGTTCCTGATAGTAACTTGTAACCGAGCATGTGTTGTTGGAAATTGGAAAATATTGTCATTGAGAATTTTTTGATTCTATACTATACATGTTTCTACGTCAAGGACAAGAACTCCCGGTGGGACACTAGTGCCCACCACTCTTATCTGTGTTGGGTGCTTATGTCATGCACTAATTTTAGGACCATTTGAAAGGATTGCTACTGTTTTTCCTTTCTCGATTCTCGAACCTATTTATTATTGCTTTTTTTCCTAATTTTTTATGTACCATTTTGTTTTTGGTCTCTAAACTACCGATAGGGTGAAATAGTCACTCAATTATTACTTGCACTCATTTGGGGTGCGTGAGATGAACCAAGTCGAGCACGACCCGAAGGAGGAAATTTGAAACCCGATGTGCACATCCGCCAATCTCTGCATATCTTCCAATGTCACTCGCATGCCTAGATGTTTCGTTATGGGTCTTTCTCCTGTGTATTATGGTATAGCCACATAGTATCATTCACTTTCCAGATATCTTGTTTTTAAAATTGTTACCAATGATTTCCAATAAGATATATTAGATTTATGGGTTGCCCATCAACGTTTGTCCTTGATTGTTAGTGTGTCATATAATGATTCCATATGGGCTATTTCATTTGGAAATACCCTTACCATCTTTTCTAAGTATCCCTCTAGATCTCCAAATCTTGAATATTTTAGTAAGGTACGATGGGAAGCTTCACGTCTTAGTCTGTAAACCCATTTCTTGGTCTTTCTCGTTGTTCCTCTCTATTTTCATTCTCCTCAAGTTTGATTTCTTACGCCGAATAATATCCATCTTCTTCTTGGAATTCTTCGTGTGCGGGCCATTATATCTCTTCTATTTGTTCAAGCATTCATAGTGGTCATCTTCTAGATTAATTATTTGAGGGGGTAATCTTCTTGCATAATGCAACTTCCTTACTATGGCTTATGGAAATCCACATACCCAAGCTTCTACTACATGGTCGAACTTTCATTTGTGGATTCAGTGTGAATTGAAATTTCACCTTTTGAATTTGGTTCAAATTCTTTATCAAAATTTTGTATCCTATTGAGAGTATAGATCCCTTGCATGTTGTCAAAATCTTCACTCACATTCACTCTTTATGATCTAAAAAAAATAGTGTTATATTGAAATTGATAAAATTCATGTACCAAAGTTGATTAAATGAAAAAACTAACATTTAAATTCATAAACTACATTTAAAATCCCACACGATGAAGTTCCTCATAAAAGCCGCCTCAAATCTTTTATGAAATTGAGATACATGTTTATTTTTTTAAAATTCATTGCCACTAAAGGCCCACTTTTCACCCCTCAATACCTTGCACTCACCTTGAAACTAAAAGTTATGGGTGTGCCACCAATTAATATAAGAACTTTTAGTTCATAATTGGATCTATAAGATATCATACACTTTTGATTTAGGTGCCATAATTAGATTTTGTTCACTTCACAACATCAATTTAATAAAAACATTCTATTATTTCCCCACCACACACACTGGTAACATTGAACAACTCTAAATCTAAAAATAAAAGTGTGGCACTCTAACCATAATTTTCAGTTCAAATATTATTTGGAAAATACAAAGCTCAAGTTGTTGTAGTTTCACACTTTAGTTGCATATTTGCTTATTAGGGCTTCCATTTCTATTTTGAATGGCTTCACTTTTGATTGGGGCATGAACATTGCTATCTTTATTCCACCATTCATGTTCTTGGAAGGTTGTAAGAAAAGAAAATAATTGTGTTGAATTACCCCATGTTGCACCAGACTTGCATTTAATGCATAACCCCACCCAAAGTCCACTTCATTAAATCCTAAGTGCCTCAAATCACTTAATCCAACTGTGCTTTCATGTTTCATATTCACATCTATTGTAGATGGTCTCATCACTGTTGTTGCTCTTATATTCTCATTTAAAGAGACCTTTGATTTCTTTATAATCATTATAGCCCGCAATAGAGATCCACTTAAGAGGTCATGGACATTATCCATTGCACATGCATTACCAGCGGCATTACCATAGTAACCTTTTGGAAGTGGTGGATCAAATGATCTCCTCGTATCCACCGCAAAAAGAAGCTTTACATTCTCTGTATGTGGAATTTGAAAAGCTCTTGTCCTCGCTAGCCAGTGCCAATGCTGCTACGACCTCAAATGCAGAACAAGATTCTTTACATTCTTCCATAATGTATTGTTTGATATTACTTATTGTCTCAGAGTTTACAATAATAGATGCTTGAATAATTTCTTCAACTATTGGAGGTGGACGCATCGATTCAAAGTGATAAAATTGCAGGCGTATAAGGTCTTCGGGCTTCAACAACTCTCTATTCCATATTGGTTCCAACGAGGGCTTAGCTTCTCCCCTCGCCATCTCTGCTAGGGCTTTAAGAAATTGACCTGCACCATGTCCATCACATATACTATGGTCCAAACTTAATCCCACAACACACCCCCCGCATGTAAAACGAGTTACCTATGTAAAATACATACAACAAAAAAAACATGATATTAATACAAACACACATAAAACTAGTACAAGCAAATACAATATCATAGTAAGGACACCTAAGAAAATTACCTGAACAACCAGAGGATGGAGGTCGTGAATAGGGGTATCCAGTGGAAGTGAGTAAAGTAGCTTCCCAAATGCTGGATTGTGGTAATCAAAACCTCCCAACACTGAAAGGTTGTCGTCCGCCATGGCTTCTACAAACAGAGCACCTTCCCCCGTGCAATCCACTTCCAGTTCCCCATCTCCTTTGTTTCTCATCCGCCCAGCAAAAGGAAAATAATACACCAACACCTTGGAGAGAGCCTCCCGGATTACAGTCGCAGGATCTGCAGAAATGGTGTTAGAGGCATTGTAGACTAACAGGCAGTCGAGAATATTTCCTCTTACCGCTGGGTAATTGTCTACGGCGGAGAGCTGGAGGATTGTTTTGGGGGAAGGGATGCAGGGAGGCACCATGACTGGATCACAGATCTTTACATGGAACTCTGTTAATGAGCCTGCCTTCTCCATGACTGGATCAAAGATGAAACGATGGGCTGAGAATGGGGATTCAGCTGTAGGGTAATCCATTTTTGTAGGGGATTCAGCTGGATTATTCACGTGGGCTTTTTGATTCAAGTCACATGTTTATTTGTTTTTTTAATATCTAAGTGGATTTCACACACTTCCAATAGAAATTAATGGAATCGAGAATAAAATCCTCATTCCATTGTATTTTATAGTTTTGGTTTGTTAAAAGTTATTACGATTGAGTTTGGGGTTTTTGTTGGAATGCGAGAAGTTTATACATTTATAGGTATATTAATTAGTGCATTTAGAGCACGCACAACAAGAAGTGAAAAGAATGATATCATTTTTTTTTTTTTGATGAAATAGACTATATTACTTAATAAAAATATTACAGCTATCCACAAAAAATATGGGTGGTAAAGGGCACACCCCACGTTCAAACTAGCCGAAGGCTAGGAGACAAAAGTATCAAAAGGCAACAATGCCACAAAACATAAGGAAAACAAACTAAGTCTGCCGCAACAAACATAGCAGCAAGGGGCGGTGGTGGAGGCCCTTTATCCTCCAGGTTACCACTGGGAAGATCATTTCCATCCGGAAGGGGCAGCCAGCCGGTGCCAACTTCTTCTTCTTCTTCTTTGTCGTCCTGTTGATTAGGAGATATGGCAAGAGCCAACCGAGGGACTTTGCCAGAATCCCATCCATCCCATTGCGCAGGGGCGGGAGTGGTGGCGGGAGCCCCAACCACTGTGATGCACGGGCCGCCATGCGGGGACCCTTAACCACCTTGATTAACAAGGCTCTGCCGATGCTCGGGTTGCCACTGGGGAGCGATGATGGTGGGTACGTTCATTCGACCGGCCTCGGCCACGATGACCTCTCGAACGAACACTCCTAGAAGGGGAGGTGGGGGCTCCCGTGCCACAGTGCAAGGAGCGTTGGCCCAATGATCCAGGAGGGTCTGGAGGTGCCACACTTCCAGCTCAACCTTGCGGGCCTGATCCTGGATCTGTAAGAACACATTCGAGATAAGCATGGCCTTATCATAATGCGAAAGAAAGCAAGAAACTGAGAATTAGCAAAAACAGAATTGCGTTCTTTCCATATAAAAAAAGGATCTCCACTTTGAAAGTATGCCACACTTGCGCAAAAGCATGGGGAATGGAAATAGAATCCCCAAGCAAAACATGTTGCCAAAGAAATGGAGTTGGTCGAAATGGCCGAAAGAAATCGTGGATCCGCACTCCAAATACCTTGAGCTTTTGGGCGTAACTGCACATATGCGTAAGTGTCTCAATATGCCCACAAAAAGGGCAAAGCCGAGGAGCAATCCCGTAATGAGCTAATTTGCGCCCAATAGGGAGGCCTTGAAAGAGCAGGCACCAAGAAAAACATGCTAGCTTGGGCTGAAGGATGGCCTTCCAAACTGTGTGAAATCTAGCTTCCCAAGAGGACCATCCAGAGTTGATGGACCACCTAGAGTTTAGCAAAGCCACCATTGGCAGCCGGGGGGTGAGAAGAGCATACCCTTTGCTTGGGGAGTAATTTAAGAACGGGGTATTTGGAAACCATTTCCAATCCTTCCACCAAGGCCTGAGAGAGACAATACCCACTTTGTGAAGCATCTCAGCAGGAATGGAATCAAGAATTTCCTGATAAGACTCTCTGTCGGTTGAAACAAGCCAAAATTTGGCTTTAGCTTGAGGCCAAGTGAGAAGCATTTTCGATCCGCCCGCAAAGATGTCATTAAGAGTGCAAGCCTCGACGATATAACTTAAGAATATGAACCCATGGCACTTGGTCAAGCATCACATCATGAAAATTGATGAGAGGAGACCACTATATGTTGTGGTCATTAATGGAAAGCCCATTACGAAGCCATCCCCTTCCCAGATTAAAAAGGGTTTGAGCAACTCCCGAGTGCTTTCCATATGCTTTTGACAACAAAAGTGCCCACAATCTTGACCGGGCTTTGAGAATGAGCAGATCAGTGAAATCCAACCTTTGCCAAGTTTTGCACCCTTGAGGGGAACCTTGCAAATACAAGCTTCAAATCAGACTTTCCAAGCTTCGTTCTTAGTGCAGGCCGAATGATTCACTTGCAGCCAATGCAGCCCTTGGCGGCCAATGTCGGTCAGCCCAAGCCCATCGAAATCCTTGTGGAGGCAACAATACTCCCAGGCTACTCAGTGAACCCTTTGCCAAGCTCGAGTTAGCCCAAAGGAAATCTCTGAGAAGTTTTTCCACTTCTTGTAGGAGGCTTTGGTGCACCCAACATGAAGAATAGTAAACATGCGTGGCATGCCAAAATTTTTGGAGCAAATATGAAATTATCTTGCACAAAAGGGGGTTTAGTAATCCAGTACTCCAACTTGCGGGCGACCCTGTCAATAACATACTGCCAAAGTTGATTGGGGGCAACATCAAAAGCAAAGGGGATACCCAGAAATTTAAAAATTTCTCCATGATGGATGTACTTCCAGTCAAAACGATAAAGCTAACTAGGCTTGGGGAGATAAGATTGCCTAAAGCACTGGGTCTTGCACCATTGGATACTGGAACCTGAAGCTAAACAATATGTGTCCAAACATTGCATGGCATTGGTGATATTAGTTTCTTCCTCCAGGAGCGTGAGGAAGGAGTCATCCGCAAAATGCCCATTGATAAGCTGAAGGGGAGTCGGGAAGGGAGCTGAATTCCACGCACAAGCCCTTGGTCCCGAGCATGGGCAAGGAGAAACCCAAAACCTTCAGTGATAAAGCACATATAGAGCAGGTGCTAAAGGACAACCTTGCCTAATAGAGCGGAAAAGCCCAAACTGCTCAGAAGTATGACCATTCACAGATAAGAGAGGCAGAGGCATTAGCAAAAACATTTTGACAGAGGCGATGAAGACCGAACCAAGCCCAACGCTTCAAGCATTGCCAAAATGAAATGCCATTCAATATTGTCGTAAGCTTTTTCAAAGTCAATTTTGACAAACATGACAGATTGCTTAGAGGTTCTAGCCCACTCCATGCCTTCCCAAATAGCCAAGATATTATCCGAATGTACCTTTGTATTAACCAAGATGCTCAGGGATCGATGATAATCGGCAAGATGGGCAAGCCAAGAGCTAAAGCCTTAGCTATGATCTTATATGAGACATTGAGCAAGGTAATCGGCCGCCAATTGCATATGAGCTCTGGGTCTCCCGCTTTAGGGATGAACTTTATGTGACCCCGATTAATAAGGGCATTGAGGGACCCTGAGTGGAGAGCTTCGAGATAGACTTGAAGCAGATCCTGGCCCACCATGTCCCAAAGGGCTTTGTAGAACTCGCAAGGAAAGCCATCCATGCCAGGGGCTTTGTCGTTGGCCATGAGGGAGACAACTTCATATAAATCCTCTAAGGTAAGCAATCTATCACAGACAACCCAGTGTGCATGTGAGAGTTTGCATGGAACAACCGAGAGGCATTTAGCGAGTGTGACTTGTCGCTCAGGAGACTCCTCTTGAGCTTTGAAAACCTAAACATAGTGCCTAACAAAGGCTTGGACCATCTGAGGAGTGTCTCGTAATCCAAACACTAGCATCAACAATAGCAGAAATTTGTTGGTTTATGTGCTTGGCTTTGAGCCGCTGGTAAAACTCTTTGGTGTTACGGTCTCCAATTTTAAGCCAAAGGCAGTGCGATCGAGCTTTGATCTGGGCACCCATGCTACCGTGTAATCATCAACAATGCGGATTTGTTGCTCTGATTTAGCAACTTGAGTCAGTTGAGCCACATTGAAAGGAGCCTAAGCAAGCGCCACCGTGGGAGTGGCTTAGCTTGGTGGAGGTGGTGGAGTAAGCTCGCCGCCGAAATTTAGCGAGTTGGACACCGTACATCCGGAGGAATTTAGTTAGCTGAATTATAGCATCCTTCCACCAGCTTATCCATCCAACCTTACCAAAAGGGCGAGGTGCAAGGTTCCAAATTTGGCGAATGTGTGCCAACGTGGGGTCATGATGCAATAAAGCAAAGATTTAAATTAAATTGCATTTTTAAATCAGTGGCGCTTGAAAAGTCCATTCAATACGGAACCAGATCGGAATGTGGTTAGAAAGGACAACGGCCGACAAAGCTTCCACCAAGAGAATAACAAGCTGGCAAATTTAAAGAAAGGTCAGTAAAGAGATCATTGCAAGATCCAACCTTTTAAAAACCCGATCTTGGCCATTTCTGAGATTAGACCAAGTGTACCATGGCAGCGTGTTGGTGTGATGCGAAAAATTGGGGTCATAAAACCCAAATTTATTGCGCATGTAAAACCAAGCCTCCCTTTCGCCAGCTGGCCACCTCATGGGTAAAAGGCCCAATTTATCATTGGGCTGCTCCACCATATTAAAATCCCCATTAATCAACCAATGCACATTTGGAAGGTTGTCAACCACCCACCTCCAAAGCGCCGTCCTTTCTGATGCGTCATTAGGTGCATAAACATTGATAATCCCAAAGGAGAGATTTTCAATATTGAATAGCACCCAGAGAATACAGTTGTTAGGGTCACATCCATGATTGACGTAATGCGGCCGCCATTTCAGAGAAATAAATGTGATTATTCCACCTCTGCCAGCAGCATGGTTGCTAGAGATAGCTAAACTATCAGGCCAAATAGTCTTGGCGACAGAATCAAGTAAAAAACTTGAAACTTTGATTTCCTGTAAACACAAAATATCCATATCCGAGAAAATTTTCCTAAAATATCGCATAATGTATTTGCGAGTGGAGTCTCAGTAAGACCCCGCACATTCCATGAGTAGCAATTTATGAGGAAACATTTTCAAGATGCATCTCTGAGTCTAGGTCACTCAAACCATCAAGGGCTCCAAAAATGTTCTATAAAAACCGTTGCTGGTTAGCTAAAAAAAAACAGATAGTTGAGCAGCCCGCCGCCGGTGGTAGAGTGTACTCCGTTCCTCGTGCTCGCGAGGAGGGCTGCGAGAACACCGAACTGCCTGTTTTCGTGGAGAAACCACTTTGTTAGGTACGAGTAACGGTTGAAGTTGCCCCTCATGCTGCAAAATAGCATGATGAGAGCTTTAAGCCAAAGGAGCCAATTTACTTGAAGAACCAACCATACTGCCAGCCAATACCTTCGTGTGAGCTAGAGGCAACTTGGTATCCGAAGGTTGCTTTGCAGCTTGAGTTGGAAACATTTGGAGGCACCTTTCTAGCTTTAAAGAACTTTGAACCTTGATGCGAAGGCCCAATATGAGCAGCCTTGCTCTTGTTGGTTTTACGGCCACCCAAAGTGTGCCAGCCCTCCTCCTCAGGTCGAGGGCGGGGATCACCCATTGGCTTTGAAACGGTGCAACGAGCGGCCAACAAGGGACAATCCCTAATTTTAAAATTTCATTTTAGGAAAATTTGAAAAGGTGATTTTTTCGGAGCGGGTCGGTGTCCTGTTCACCTAAAATATATAGTATATTTTTTTTTGGGGGTCAGCTTCACCTTCATTTGAAAACATCTCCTATAAAAACCTAGGTGATTCACTGGGTAGTATACCTCAAGTAGCTTACCAAATTACCAATACTGTGAAGTTTGAACTCGCATACTCTTAAGCACCAGAGATTATTGTTAGCCTGTGAGGGTTAGTTGTTGACGCGCGACAGGGACATTGTTGATGCATGACAAAAAGAGTTATTACAGACGCTGCGACAAGGAGATATTGCAGACACGCGAAAAAGAAATAGGTTTGACGCGCGACAAAGAGAGTCGCACGACAGCATGGGCAGCAGCATGACGCGCGACAAGGGACAAGAGGCGAGTGACGCGCGATAAGAATCTTCATAAAGGACGCGCGACAGCATGGGCATAGGTGTCAATGACGACGCGACAAGTGCAAGTGCAGTTGACGCGACAAAGACCTCAGACAGGGGACGCGTGACAAGACCTCGCATACAAGGATAGAGTCGCTACTTGGTTCTTTTGCTGACGCAGACTCTCTTCAGAATAATGGAAGGTGCTAGCTCAAAGAATGCGAAGAACCTAAAAGTAAGTAAGAAATCTCAGAAATCACTCTTCAAGTATTTTGGAAACTCTGCAGATACAGATATTGAAAATACCAACCATATAGATGCCACCACAAAGAATCAGAATACTAATTATGTGGAAGGTATTATTGAGGTGGACATGCATTCTGCATAGTATCAAAGTCAAACAAATGAAACCTACGATAATATGCCAGATCTTGAAGATATTGTTCCTGTTGGGGTGCAACTAAAAGTGCATCAAGATATCACACATACAAATACTCAAAGAAAATGGAACACATAAATCAAATTCAAACTCCGGTCCAAGAAAGAGGAAACCAGTAGTGATTGTGATATTGCTCAAAATTCTACTCAAAAAGTAAAGCATCAAAACGAACAAGAATATGTGGACCATCGCAGTGACATACAAGTTTGATTGGGCAAATAAATTTCCTTATCAAACCTCATACAATCATCTAATTCTCAAGAGATCCCATCAATGTACATGTACAATATGTACGTGGAAATTGGGAAAGCAACAAAAATGCAATCAAGCTTGACACTATAGAAAAACATTGGGAAAACAATATTTGATCAGAATGGGGGCGGATGGCCAGAAAATCAAAACACACAGGTGGAAAACTGAAAAAGAATGCATGCATGTTAGATACGTAGCGAATATGAGGCAGAGTAGAAAAAACACAGACATCTCTTGGAAAAGGGAGGAACGATCACATCGCATATTGGTAAGATGAAAGAAACAAATCTACATGCAAAATTCATACAATTCTCTACTCTATTTCACATACTAAAAAAAGGAAGACCGATTTCAGATTTCCTCGATTTCAAAGTTTTGTATCAATTTAATGGAATGTTGAATGTACCTCAGTCTCATTGGTCTGAAAGTAGTGGATGGGAAATGGCAAAATGCCTTTCGATGATAGAGAAGGAAGATTTGAAAAGAGAATGTAAAAAAGAAAGTTTATCTCTTTCAATCGATGATGAAGTGACAACAATGACAACACCGCATGGGTATGTATCCACATCTATACTTTAGAAAATCATATAAGGACACCTCATCTATTGGGTGTTATGAAAATGGTTGAAAACTGCAATGCCGAAAACCTACATAAAATAGTTGTTTCTCATTTGAAAGATATTGCTGGAATGACTGATTATGAAATTGCTACGGTTGGTATGCATTGGAGCAGATGATGGTGCATCTCATCATGCAGGGTCACCGAACAGGTCATGTGTTAGATTACAAACAACAAGGGCCCCATATATGCTACCAATTCACCGTATGGCTCACATAATGAATTTAGCGTATAAAATGGTAAGCAACCACGAAAATGTTGCTAAATTAGAAGACCTTATAAGAGAACTTCATGCCTATATGTCAAGCAGCCCAAAGTGATTTCTCGAGTTCCAGAAATTTGCAATTGGAATTACAGATGGCAAAAAACTTCTGAAGGATGTCGAGACTAGATGGATCTCTTTGTATGAACCTGCATGCAGAGTTCGTGAGGAGTATCCTTCGTTGGTTGGTTTCATGCACAAATACCGTCATGAAGTTGATAGGGCGAGGGACTTGTTGTTCCGTTTAACTGATTTGGAGACATTGCTTACATTGGTTGGTATTCTTCCAATGTTAAAGGAGATCAATACACTGATGAAGCATGCACAGGGTAGATTAATCTATATTGTGGATTTTATACGGATGAGAAAAATGGTATGTCAAAGTCTTGATATATTGTACTGTTCCCAAGATAGTTTTGATGCACCTATTTTTGAGAATTGGAAAGCTTTATTAGATCTTAAAAATCCTAGCACCTTTTTGAGATTTAATATCCACGATCACCTCTGCATCACTATTAATGGGAGGGAAATACCACTGCACATTTTGCAAAAATGTCAAGATATTACAGGATCGGAACGAGAAGATGTTCCCGTGACACGTAATCTCTTTGAGTCTGTTATAGTTGAAACAAGAATAAAGCTTAAAAAAATTTTTCAAACCTTGTCATCAGAAATTAGGGAACGTTTCTGTAAAGATAAAATTCTGGAAGCCATGGGTGTGATGAATCCTAATTTTTGGAATACTGAAGGTGGCCATGTAGACTTTGTCAGAAAGCATTTCCATAAATCCATGGGTACAATAATGGAACAATTTACAAAGACTTCAGAGCTCAAGGGTATGGAAATCAAAGGTATACTGAATGCTGATTTATTAAAGTTTCAATCAACAAATTTTGCAACAACAATGAGGAACCAATATAAAATTTTAGACGAACCTTCTAAAGTGGTGCTATTACAAGGTCAGTGGTGAGGAATCTATCAAAGTTCTATCTTACAAGAAGATATCAATGAATATTTCAGATTATATGAGTTATGCCAAACAATGATTTTGGGGTCTCATGGAGGACGAAAGGGTTTTCAAAGCATTATCATTTATAAAATCAAAACCGAGAAACAAAGTTGATAAAAATCTGAAAGTTGCATGAGGTGTTATGTTTCTCGATACTCCATCGAAACCTTTCCGTTCGACAGAGCAATTACGCATTGGAATTCCCTTTGTGAAAGAAGAGGTGTGAATAATACAACTACAAGTACAAATATTCCCAACCTTGAGAGTGTAATTGGCTCATCGTCACATTCTACAGAAGACAACATCGAGTTTGATGAAGCTATTGATAATGGATTGTTTCAACTTTAAATAGGTATCTTCTTTATCTTAATCTTATTTATTGTTTGTCACTTTACATTTTTTTCAGCTCTTGTTATCATTAAAGATGTTACAGGTCTATATATTTAAATTTATTTAACTACAATCTTTTTATTTTTTTGAAAACGTGGGTTGACATCCATCCGAGGAAGTTGGTACTTCTCGACTGACAATGTCAGGCAATTCACCCATCTATCTACTAATCCATTTCTCGTGTTGAGTTTTCTTAAAACACAGATCTAGCACATTACCAGTGGCAATGATGATTTCAACTTTAAATAGGTATCTTCTTCACCTTAATCTTATTGTTTGTTACTTTACATTTTTTTCAGCTCTTGTTATCATTAAAGATGTTACAGGTCTATATATTTACATTTATTTAAATACAATCTTTTTATTTTTTTGAAAACGTGGGTTGACATCCATCCGAGGAAGTTACTTCTCGGACTGACAATGTCAGGAAACTCACCCATCCACTAATCCATTTCTCATGTTGAGTTTTCTTAAAACACAGATCTAGCACATTACCAGTGGCAGTGATGATTTCAACTTTAAAGAGGTATCTTCTTCACCTTAATCTTATTGTTTGTTACTATACATTTTTTTCAGCTCTTGTTATCATTAAAGATGTTACAGGTCTATATATTTACATTTATTTAAATACAATCTTTTTATTTTTTGAAAACGTGGGTTGACATCCATCCGAGGAAGTCACATTTTCTGGACCGATCAATGTCAGAAACTCACCCATCTATCTACTAATCCATTTCTTGTGTTGAGTTTTTTTAAAACAAAGATCTAGCACATTACCAGTGATGATTTCAATTTTAAATAGGTATCTTCTTCACCTTAATCTTATTGTTTGTTACTTTACATTTTTTCAGCTCTTATCATTAAAGATGTTACAGGTCTATATATTTACATTTATTCAAATACAATCTTTTATTTTTTTGGAAAACGTGGGTTGACATCCATCCGAGGAAGTTGGTACTTCTCAGGACTGACAATGTCAGGCAAACTCACCCATCTATCTACTAATCCATTTCTCGTGTTGAGTTTTTTTAAAACAAAGATCTAGCACATTACCATTGATGATTTCACAACAATCTAATACACAAGAGGTAAGTTAAACCCTATCATATTTGCAATTATGTTTAATTTCTTACCAATGATGATTCTTTCTTGATTTCTTACAATTATGTTTAATTTATTTTTTATATTTGCAAAATGCTTTGATATATTTTTTTAACTGTGGGATAAAATGACAATTGAATTTTACAGAGGAAGATATTTCTATACTATACAATTCATAATCCACGATACATTATACAATTTATAATATACGTCCACATAAAATTCATCATCATCCATATATATCATATCATCACCATATCATTATCATAATCCTGAGTCCTGACACTACAATTATTATTAAAACAATTATTTATCTAATTTAAATTTATTAAAACAATTCCATGTTTTTAAAACAATTCATAATCATATCATTACAAGTATATCCGTTCTAATTTCATCTATATCCATTCTAATCATTAATGTCATCTATATCCATTATAACACATTCCATTTATTTATCATCTATATCCATTCTAATGACATTATGATCATATCATTACAAGTATAGAGAAGAAGAATTATCTTAAAACAAGTTTAAATGTCTAGAGAAGAAGAATTATCGTGCTTGAAGCTAAATCTACGTCCACATTAAATTGATCATCATCCATATATATCATATCATTATCATCATTCATCATCATTCATCATCATCTATCATCATTCCATGTTTCTAAAACAATTATCCATTATCATCATTCATCATCATCTATATCCACCTATATCATTCATCATCTACGTCCACATACAATTCATGATAATCCAAGTAAACAAGAAACATACATCATCATGATTCATCCCCATCTAATGCAATCACCATTAAGAGTAAACCAAAAAGCATAAACTCCATATACAATCTATATCAAATCCATATGCAATCAAAATTAAAGATTATATAGTATTTCAAATTTTAAAAGGCTATCAAATCCATATAATTAAATTCAAATACCATACTCAATATTAAAAGTTTCCACAATATTTAAAGTTTCCACAATAATAAAAGTTTCAAGTTTTCAACCCTCTTTTTCTTTATCCATTTCTACTCCTGTGCTCCTTTCCCCAACGGTTTCTTCCCCTGGTCAGTACTACCCTTTCCAACAAAGAGAAATAACCCTAAACTTATAAGATCTTCCGCAGACTACTGTCCAGATTTTTTAAAATTCTTTCTTCTTGATTTGTCACATCTCCATGCGACAACAAATTTGGATCAGCTGCTGCCTTAGCTTTGAATAATATTTCAGGGTCAAAGCCATGCTCTTTAATTATCCACTTTAGTGTATTGTTTTGTTTGTTAACCAAAACAATATTTTCCTTCAAATTCTTTGTCATGATAAACTGTTCTTCATTGTTTCCAAGTGAACTTGGAATACCTTTGCTTGACTCTTCAAATTTTCATATTTCAACTACACAAAAAGAGTAATGTCAATTCAAAATATTACTAAAAAATGAAAATTTCAAATTAACAAGAATGATTGTTTGAAAGTGATAGTACTTACAACCGCTCTATCTCTCTCTGGCATTTGCAATTGCTACCAAATCCTTGTCCTTAGACCATTTGTTAAAATATGCCTGGGCCTCAACACTAATATTTTCCAATTTGTTTAATGACTTATCCAAAATGTCATCTTTATAGTTGTTGTTATACGTGATAGTCCCACTTCTTACTTGGGTAAGTAAGGAATCCATCTTCGCAGGTTGATTCTGGACTGCAACGTATAAACTATCCCTTTGCCAATAATTTTCATAACGACTAATAATCTCATTGATAAGAACTTTAGCCCTTCTCTCCCATTCTATGAGCTGATTGATATGAGGTAGAATAAACTCACCGACATGGGATTGACAATCATAACCAATTAAGTTTTCCAAAGGAAAAGGTAGCAACTGTTCACTATCTGAATCTGATGAAGATGATCTTGCTGGAGAAGTATGGGGGCTTTCAGGAAGATCAACTACTACTTGTTTTTGCCTTTGGGTGGCCTGATCCTGTTTGTGATAAAATTAATCAAGATTCAGATAAATAAATTTAAATTGAAATGTAATTCAATATTATAAAGCATATTTAAATTGAAGTATACCTGCTGCCTTGAATCATCTCACGGTATTGAAAAAACCAGTTGGGTCATTGCTATCAATGCCCAAATAATCTTCATCTAAATTTATATTGTTCAAAACCGATATGCCCATTGCACTGGGCAAGCCACCAAGTGAGAGCGTTGGAATTCAAAAGGAGGAGGCAATGTTTAGTGTCCCGCTAGGGGCCGAGCAATTGGCATGCATTTACCAATGTTCTTTTTCACTGTTCCTCTGGTTGGCATTTTAAAAATGATTGGTTGAGTGGGTGTCGGTGCCACTGTTTGATCAAGGACTGCAATGTGCTGAAAAGTACAAGAAAAAACATGAAAAATAGGAAAACAATCCAAAAAGGCAAAAACTACGAAATTAAACGTACTATCAAAAGTTATACCTTGTTGTCGAGGGGTAGTTTTTCACGGTGCTAAGGGTGGCCGTGTAGGAGTAGTATTCGGTGGTTGTTCAGAAGATACGAATGCATGCGACTGTATGGAGTGAGTTGGGGAAGAAGGTTGAGTTTCTGAAACACGTGTATGGTCCAAAGTCCCTGCAATGTCATCAACATTAAATGTTATGTCAATTCATTTGGTTAAAATTTAAATTGAAAAATAAATATACAAATTTGGAATTTGTAAATAATATATGAGAAGGTATTACTTCTCTGGCATTTAACGAGTTCAAACTGTTGAGGGTTTGGAGAGGAGTGAGCTTCCATTTCAGATTGGGAGTCTCCCAAGCCTCGGCCGTGTGTTGTTGGCCTCTTCCTCTTGATAACACCTTTTTTCGGGAAGGGCTTCAATAAATCTTCTCTGCAAAACATAAATTGTTAATAATCAGTGCAATGGTAATGTCAAAAATTGAAATACAAACTAAATAGTTTATACTTGTTGTTCTTCAAATGGAATTGACAACTTCATCAACTCCTCATCAGTGCAAGTAGGAATTTTTTTATCTTTTAAATTTAAAAGTGCCTCGTAATAAAGGCCGAGGAGATAGTTTGTGGAATAAATGACAAGTTTTTCTGAAAGTTTTGAATTTGTTATGTCAGTTCTTTTTTTTTTTTATAGATAGGTGCACCAATCAAATTTTTGTTTTGAGATAGTGGCAACTATGTATGCAATGGCCCAATTTGGTATATCTATTTGGCGACCCTGCAAAACTATTCTGGATTGAAAAAATGAAATAACTCAGCAAGAAGAAAGTGGTGTGCAATTGATTGCGTATCCACACCACGCCTGGATTTATTGACATGAGCTACAAATGCCAAACAGTGAGAATTAATATAAATTTATAACACCAAATTGTATCAGAATAAAAATAGAATAAAAATGATGAATTAAAACGAATTATACTTACAATCAACATGGAAACCAAACGTTGATTCGAGAAATTTCTTGTCTTCTTCCAGGAGTGTTGCCTTCATTGTAATAATTGGTAAATTTCTGAACGGAAGGCCCATAAACCGATGGATGTCATTTGCTTTGATACTGAATTGGAACATTCGGCCGTCATTCAGAGTCACATAAAAAAGGCCATCCTCTGAATTGTAGGATGAGAGAAGGTAATTCAAAATATCCGGATCTGTTTCGAAATGGGGCATATCAACGAGCCCAGTAAACTCACACACATCCATCAAATCTTTATATTCGGAAGACATCTTTAAAACAGTATGGATGTGAGGGCACAAGGGATTCCTGTAGATGATCTTGCCCATGGATTGGACTGGATTCTCTTCTTGATTTTTTTCCTGAGCTTGCGGTTGGGAAGCATGTGAAGTCGACATTATAGTTGTGCTTGCGTCTTTGACAATGAGGGATACCTGCAAAAAAATCGAGAGCCGAAAGTGTAAACGAGAAAATGACCAGCAGGAGGGTATTTATAGGCCAAATCACGTGTCAATGACCTTGTTGATGCATGCGCAATGGCCAATCTTATCGATGACGCGCAATGGCTCTTGTGATGCATGTCAAATGGCCTGCTTGACGATGCATCAATGAGGCTCTCTCGACGCGCATCAACAAATCCCATCGACGCACGCGATCAACGAATAGAGGCTATTGACGCTGCGTGCGCCAATAGTTCCCATCCATCGACGCGCATCAACAGAGGCCATTGATGCATCGCCAAAAAGTCCATTGGCCATTGCATGCAATGGGATCTGTTGACATTGTCTTGACGCGTGTCAAGGATGGTTATTGACATCGTATTGTCGCATGCCAATGGCAACCATGTCCATGTCTGAACTCGATTTCTCCGCTCAAAAAACTAGGTGAAAATTTGGTTTTGGAATACTGTCAAATTCACCTTTCACTAAACTAGGTTCGGGGATATTCGCTAGGTATTTTCCACCTACAATTTTATAGAGGTGTCTTAAAATGAATAGAGCCATTGTTCACAAACTCGCCGCTCTCCATCGCAGTTGAAACAACTGGACAAGAGTCGTGCGAAGTCATATTTAAATCTGCCAAGCGGCGAGGCTCTAGAAAAGAGGCCGAATAAATGCATTAATGGCAATAGATATCTTATCAGACGAACTAACTTTTGTTCTCGGCATGCAAAACCCTAGTTTTGCGGCTTAACCCTAAAGCTTTGAAACGAGAGCTCTCCCTCTCAAAACCTGTTCTTGTATCTCTTTTATATATTCACTAATCAAGAATGATATTATCATTTTGAATGATATTGACATTCATCTTAATGCCAAAAAGTATTTACAAACATCTAAGGCCTGGATAAAGATAATGAGCACCCTAGGTACTACTGCAGTGGTGCCTAAACCTCACGCACTTTCGCGGGGTTAAATTTAGTGAAAAATGGTTAAATCTAAGCTAATAAAAAGTTGTGGCGCAGTGGTGGGGCACTTGGTTGTTAAGTCGAGGGCTTAAGTTTGAATTTTGCCTCTCTCCTTGCGACGTGCGTGAGAGATAGGCTCTTCCAGAACCGCGTGGAGCCATCAACCCAATCACAATTTTATTTATAGTGGATAATTCCTAATGTAAGTAAAGCAACATTCTCTAATTTTTCCTTCATTATTTAAAAAATCATAAAAACATTTTTAAAAATATATCTGCACTTGAATATAGATGTTTGAAATTTGATAAATAATCACTCATATCTTTTAAACTTCTAAATTTATCATCACACAATCTAACTAATTTGTCTATTTCAAAGCTCCTTCCGCCCAATAATGTCTTCTTCCCTGAAAAATGGATTGTAATGGCCCTCACCACATAGGTGCTACCTTTTTTCTCGTGCGTTCCAACTAGGGAATTAACAATATACCTAAATTTAGTAGTATTGATTTTGATGATTCGAGGGAAATTTAAATATTACTGATCATTTTATGTGTTCTTGATAGTAAGTTGAATGGAATATGATATATCCACAATTTGTTATCCATGATTGTAGAAATTCACTTTTTGTAAGAGAAACTTTATTTTGTTACTTGATGATAAATATATATCCATCCTTTGAATTTTTGGGTTTAACATTGTTTTATAGTCACTCATAATGAATAATATGTTACAAATGGCTACCCTAATTTGATTAATTCGATCTTGCCTACTTTAGAAATTCTTTAATTGAATCTTTTTGTAATATGCACTCCTTTGAATTATAGGAAAAATATTATCTAAATTTTTCTTTTGTAGCACATGTGATTTAGAACATTACAACAAGAAAATTTAACAAAGCAAGGGTTTGCCTTACTTGAATGTTCCCGTGAATACTATAGAATCACTTGATCCTTTCCCGAAAGCATTAGACATATTTGAATAATACATTATGTCATGCGGCTCCATTTATATTTCATTTCTCTAACCATATTTATGAAGCGGATGCTCCCTTTCCTACAAGATGAAAACTATTTATGTTTGTAAAAACCCTTTAAAATTTTAAAAATAGTGTTATATGTCGTCCCGAGACTTTTGACACCCTAGGAAATTGCCTAGGTTGCCTAGTGTTATATACAACATTCAAAAGCACTTAGAATTACATTCAAACATTTAAAGAAGTGCATGTAACCTCTATTGTGTCATTGATGTGATCATTGAAACAAATAAGGATCTGGGGTGCATGCATTTCACTAGGATGCATAGTAACTTGCATTCTACTCGGTGTGATGGTTTGAAAGAATTGCTCCCATCAAAGGACCTACTAATAATGGATGGATATTACATGGGATCGTCAAACACCCCCTATTTATATCACATTTTTACACAATGTTATTTCAACATAACAAATTAAGGAAGGTGAGGTGTTTCCCAAAGAGCTACACATAATTTTAGAAAAGCGAGATATTTTAGAGCCTTAAAACAGATAAACATGATTTTGTATAATCAAATTTGTCCTAACCAATAGTTTCTATATCCATATTGTTATGCTTATGGTCATACCAAAGTTGAGGAATGGTATGGTTCTAGTAGAGTTCCTCTATTTACATTTTTTTTTGGGGTTTCTCAATCATTTTATTCATAACTATGTTGTATTGTCTATTTCTATTGATTATCTCTAGAATTATGAAAACTTATATATTCTTTTCATATACCTTCTTATCTACTATTTTTACTACAAAATATTTTTTAATACAATAATCTATAAATTTATAGATACCCAAATTTAGTAACGCTTTATTTGCACAATACTTTTTGGGTGACTTTACATACATATGGACTTTCATACCAAATTGGAAACTTATTGGTGCATTTGGTCCTTTTCTGGTTAAATTCATATGACGTTTAGAGTGTTTCTTTCCCCTTTACATTACATAGATGTAGAGTTAAATTTCATAAAGGTGATGATTGAGGTGGATCATTGGCGTGGGGCAGTGACATCATACATATGATGAAAGAGTTGAGCTCAATTTCACACGTTTATCTTGTTTTCCAATGTCAAGTGATTTCACACATTTTCAATGGCAAACTATAATTTTTCATTAATGTATTTGTTTAAACGAGGTTTTAGCATAACTCTTACTTAAATCATGAAATGCCCATGCAGTTAATTACGTTTACAAGTTGGGTTGAGCCCTGGCCCCTCTCAGAGACAATTGAACCCGCTTCAGATCCAGATCGAACATTTTGTATATAGTAAAATGAGGAGATATTAGGGTTACAGATTTATCTCCGTGTGTAGGTTTGATTTAACCCATAATGGTGCTGATTTTAGGACGGCTATTAGCGAGAGCTCCGTTTAGCACAGTTCCCCGTAATGTTTTGTTTATTTATTTAATTTTATTCTCACTGCAACTATCCAATTACTGTTAAATTTAGGACGTTAACTTTGGTTTCAGCGTAGATGTGCAGAAAGAATCACATCCTCTATCATTGTCATCGTATCTCATGCCTAAAATATGTATTTTCAAATTGGTATTCTTGATGAGGCTCTAAGACTTTCCGAAGAGATGCCTCACACAAATGTGGTGTGTGATCTCATGGACTGATATGATGGAAAGTAATGTACAAAATAGCTTTGTTGTGAAGGCATTACAAAATTTGTATAAAATATAATTGGAAGGTGTGAATCCATACTTAACAACTTCTGACAACATACTCTCTAGGCATATGCCAAAATGAGATCTTTATAACAAGCTTTGGACATATAGAGAGTTATAATAAAAGGAGGTATTTTTGGATGATGCAATTCCAAATTCCATGATAGATATATATGTAAAATATGTACCCATACATGCAACAAATGTGAAGTGTTTGCAAAAATACCTCCAAACAATATGGTTTCATGAATTACTATGATTGTAGGATATGTACAATATGGAATTCTTGATAAATATTTAATACTTTTCAAATTAATTCCTCAAAAAGAATGGTCTTATAAACTATTATGTTGGTAGGGTGTGCAAAATATGTTTTTTTGAAAAGGTGTTAAAAACTTCAAAGCAAACACATGTGTAAGATGTAGAGCCATAATCCACAACCTTTTCTACAATACTCCAAGATTGTCTAAATAATATATCTTTAAAAAGAAACAAGATTCTTGTTAGATGTTGTTATCAGTAGATGCCCCTTTAGATATGTACACAAAATGTAGAAGTATACACATGGGAGGAGGACTTTTGATAATGTCCCTCATATATATTTTCCTTCCCTCGACTATTGTCACAAATATTACACATTGGTTAGTTGGTTTGGTCAATGGTAACATATAAACCCTAAAATATCATGATCCTTATGCCACTTTAGGGCGAGGCTACAATATAAGTTCCTATCAATAACATTAGGTTTGATTAGTTGTGTATAAATATGTTTATTTCCTTACTTCTAAGGTTAGAGATGCCTCTCAAAAAGTAAATCTCCCATTGGTGATTGGCTGGTTTGCCATAACATAGAAATCCTAATATATCATGATCCTTATACCACTAGGGGTAAGGTCGAAATGCAAGTTCCCACTCACTAACATAATAGTTTATTAGTTCTTTGGATAAATATATTTTGTTACCTTACTTCCATAAGTCAAGTATGTCGAGCTCAAAAAACATCTTGCATTAGTTGGATGGCATGGTTTGCGCAATAACATAGAAATCCAAATATATCATGATTGTTATGTTACTAGGGGCGAGGAGGTAATGGAATTAGACCTTTCACTAACATAATTGTCTATTGCTTGTGGGATGAGTATGTTTTTCTCTTTGATTCTCATGTTAGATATATCTCTATATTAAATCTTGGAATTTCTTTAACAAATCTAAAAATATTCCCATATTTTTTTGTTGGCATAACCATCTGACCTCCTTGAGGTGAAAGCACGACTATTGATAGTGTTTAAATGATGGATATAGATGTACCTCCAGATCGGGAAGACTTCCCTAAACATGCAGTATCACTTAGAACCCTAAAATAATGCTTCATAACTCTTTTTTAGTTGGTTGGTTAATTGGTTGACTCGGTCCTCAATAAAATATAAACCTCTATATATCACAATCCTATAGTTGAAAGAAATGACATACACTTACTTTTTCTTTCAACTTATGGTAATGATAATAGTGGAGGATCTTGTAATTTTCTTTGTTTGTTAAGAATTTATAGGGGGATGGTTATGTTCAAAGTTATTTGTTATCTTATCTTTGTTAGGCATGGAATTTTCTTAAATCTAAACTTTTGTTTAATGTTGACATTTGCCAAAAATTACTTTTTGATTTTACTAAATGCTATCATGATTATACAAATTAAGAAAGACTTTTTCCACAGTGGTTATTGTTAGGTGCAGGTGTTAGTACCTATATGCCTGCACATGTATTTTATGTTATTTTTCTATATTATGTGGAATGAATATCCCTTTTGCATCATCTTGTGAGTTACAATCATGAATTTGTGCTGTTTTAAATCAAATTTCTGATCATTGTCATTTTTGGCATTTGTTCCAATATTTCAAGGCAGAAATTTATAGTCTACCGATTACTTATGACATCAATGGATTGCAATGTTTGGTAATGAATGTATTTTTAAAATTGGACCCTTGTAGTGCATTACTATTTTCTGGTTAATTGAACATGGAATAAGCTACAAAGAGCTTTTTCTCTTTAGTTTTTCCCCGCACGATTTTCTTATTGCTTATTGAGTTGACAACATTTGAAGTTAATGGTATGCATTTGTGTTATGATTAGGGCTAAATTTGAATTTGCATGTTGATCATTGTCATTTTCACCATTTTAATTGTAGTGCTACATGATGATTACATTGTTGTATCAGATGTCTATGAAAATTTATCACTTAGTCACGATCTAATGAGGGATTTTTGATAGTCTTTTAGCCTTCATATGGTAGGAAATTATAGGTATAAGGTGACTGTTCCATGGAGGGAGGCACCATAATAATCTCAGCCTTTTAGAGTTTATAACTATCATGAAAATTAGAAATCCCTCCTCTTTCATATTGAAAGTCGAAATGTAGGAGATGGAATGAAAATTTGGATTCATCAAAATATCTGTATTATATATTTTTTGGTTTGCACAGATATTAGCATTTTGAAGGAGGTTGGTTCATTGGGCACCCACTCATGGAGTGCTCCAACATTTTAGTACCATAGTTTTTTTAAATTGTGACAGTTTTCGTGCTTTGATTGGTAAAAATTAAAATCATACTAGGTAAAGAGCTTCCATATTAGATATTGTACGTTTACTTTTGTTGTAATTGTTTGTGTTTTCTTTTTAAAAATGAACGTGTACACAATTGAAAGTCAGTGGCTGTTGGTTGGTGATTTTTTCTTAGCAAAACCTTTGTTTAGTGGAAAGAGTGCACTGCCAGATTTGATTGACCTTGGTTGAAGGAAGGAGCACTTGGATCTGAATAAACATAATAAGCAGGTGGCTACCATTCCTACAGTGAAGGATTATCTCATCACATTCACGTTTCCCAAGAATTATGTTTGGGCGAGGAGGCACAGAAAGGCCCTCTTGGATGTAACATCATGTAGACACTATTTTGGCTCTATGGGTGGATATGAAAGGGTTCGTGTACTCGGGATTGTGGGATAAGAATGTCAAAATCTAGAGACCCTCCGATTTTAGATGTGTTGAGTCCCTCCGAGCACATGACGACATCATCAATGCACTCTTCTCAAAGGCCATTGAACCCACTCCGAGATACATATATAGAGCGATCAATCAATTCTTATATAGTAAAATCAAGAGATATTAGGGTTATAGCTTTATCTCCGTTTGTAGGTCTGATTTAACCCATAATGGTGTTGATTTTAGGATGGCTATTAGCGAGAGATCCATTTAGCATAGTTCCCTAACATTCTCTACAACCCATTCCACCCATGTCCTCTACCGTACCTCTCCCTTCTTTAACCTTTTGCAGGGTATTTTCCTAATAAAATATGATTATTTTTATAATATATATTTTTATATTGTATTTATATGTTATTTCAGATTTAAATTATATTTAATTTAATTTAATTTGTATGATTTCAAAAGAAACAAATTATTTTATATATCTTAATATTAAGAAATTAAGAGCTTTGCATTTAATTTAAATATATTAGACTATTAAGATGTATATAATTTATTAAATTTATTTAAAAGATTTTATTTAAACTATATAACTTTTATCCATTCCAATTCATCAATGGACAAAAGATTACTTGAAAACTTCATATACTTTCAATTTGATAAATTCTTAATATTTTGAAAATGTTTGAGAAAGTGTATCATTGTGTATAACCATTAGATAATTTGTTTAATAGCATGTCTAATTAATGCTTTAACACTCAAAATAGTACCTATATGAAGTACACTAAACATTAATATATGAACGCTTATTTCACTAAATTGAGACATATTCTAGTGAATTGAGACTCCTGTATTTCAAGTAATAGAAGAAATCCATTTCCGCTTTTTGCGTATATTGATTCCATTTTGGCTATACTTGGACTCCATTAGTAGCAATATTGGATTCTATTAGTAGCAATATCATTCCAATATTATCATTATCGGACTTATTCGAGTTCCAATTTCTATTATCGAATCCGATATCACTATTATTGATTCCAATATTGCTATTATTGGATTCTAATATCGCTATTATTGATTCCAATTTGACTAATATTGGATTCTAATAATGCTATTATTGGATTCAAGTTCACCACTATTGTAATATAGTTTATAAATCTTGATTTTTGGAGCTTACTTTCACTATTTTAGGATTTCTATTTTATTATTACTTGAATCCCTCATCAGCCAAGAACCACTTTCTTACATAATCCAAGCGTCCGCTATCTTACATAAGCCAAGTGGTTGTTATCTTACATAAGCAAGCGATGTTATCTTACATAAGCCATAGTGATTTGCTATCTTACATAAGCCTCACAATCGCTATCTTCATAAGCCTATCGATTGCTAACTTACATGAAGAAAGCGCATGCTTAGGTGAAATTAGCCTAGTAGGGTCAAAGTTACATCTTTTTATTGGCTAATTCATACATATGACTTGATTTTACAACCGTGTTATTTGACTACATTTTTTCCTAAATTTTTAGTATAAAAGTCATAAATGTTGACTTCAATTTTTTACAAATAGTGGTACTATACTACACATTACCACTCACAGTCATTAGCTTATGCATAGTCATTGGATTCTTTCCCTATGGATTTCAAAAGTTGTATAGCCTAGCGGTTCGTTGTGACGTAGTTTTTTTCTTACACGCTAAAATTCAAATATTGATTCTAATGGGAGGCAAGAAGTAGAGGATTGCACTTTAATGTGTGAGTGAGAAAAATTTCAAGTTTGAAAACTCACACTTGGATGTGATAGTGCTAGCTCATCGTAGTGTGAGAGAGTCGTGGCCTCATACATCTATGAAGTGTGATACATTACACATCTTCGTCGATCTATTGCACGAAGAAGTACGATCCTCGTATGTCAAAGTACACTCATTTTCAAAACGAAGTGTGAATTCACACTTGGAATAGCGATCACTCGCATATTGAAGTGTGATTCCTCGCACAATGATGTGTGATAACTCAAATGACAAAGTACGAGCATTTTCAAGATGAAGTGTGAGCATTCATAATTGGAATAGTGGGAATAGGGAATAGATTTTGGAATAGGTTTACATGGACTAAATCCTATCCAATTTATTATAACCACTATTGTAATCCAATTTATAAATCCCGATTTTTGGATATTAGTTTCACTATTTTAGGATTTCTAGTTTGTTATTATTTGAATCCCTCACATAAGCCAAGCAACCACTATCTTACATAAGCCTCGTGGTTGCTAACTTACATGATGAAAGTGCATGCTAGGTGAAATCATCATAGCGGGGTCAAAGTTACATCTCGCCTTTGACGGCCACTAAGTTACATTTGCCTTCATGACCACTTGTTAGGAAATATTTAATTAGTGCTCCATTAGTAAACAATAATTACGTGAAGTAATTATTATGTTGTAAGTATGTGTTAGTAAATTGTTATTAGTTGTTATATAAAACAACAATAACAATTATATTTGGTTAGTGTGTTAGAAACAACTCACGTAAGTTAGTGAGTTGTTATAAACTACTTCCTATTATTTAGGGAGTATATTTCCTATATATGTGTAATCAATCTTGAAGGAGAAACATAAAAAAGATACAATATTATTATGTTATTTCTCGTGTAAATCTCAGACATTTTCATTTGGTATCGGAGCTTTGGTTTGTGTAATGGAACAATAAATTGTTTGCAGGGGTGGTGATATTGATCCTTATCATGTAAGAATGCTTGATCAGATCTAAGGCATGTTTTCATTTGCATGATGTCTACACCTGGCGATCTGTAAATATCTCCATCTGCAATTCGAATGTAGATCTGCATGTGTTGCACCTTGGCGTGTTCGTAGTCCAAGCATGAGAGAGGAGATATATTGGCGCAGCTGTTTGAGTAGATTAATAGCTATATTGAATATTTGTGTAGGCGTATTCTAGAGGCATTCATTATTAGCCCCGCGGATGAGGAATACTTATTCTGATTCAGATTAGTTTGTTTTTTAATTAAATCTGTGGTTTGTTGGACCATTTTTCTTTGGCAATTTAATTCGGCTTCAACCTGCATGTGTTTCTTTCTGGTCTATTTTGAAGAGCGTGGAGGAGGATGTGTTGTGAAGGACAGGCCATACTGCGCAGATCCATAGACCATCGACTCGATCAATCCACATGTGTAAAACCGATGGTGTCCAATACTAATGTGACCTCAGCTGGTATTTCGAACTGCCTCAACTCTGATCCGGTTTTTACTCCATGCGTGAAGATATTAATGTGAACAAGATGGATTGGCTCTGATGGAAGCCTCAGATCTGATTTACACTATCCATTCCATGCCATTTTCCAAAGGAAACTGAGACAGGTCATACAACCGTAATGTGAGTCTATCTAATAAGTTATAGTTTATGTTTAGTTCTTGGTGTTGAACGGTTTGTCCTTTTATATGTTTGAGAAAAGTGTCTCATTGTCTAAAGTCTAGTCTTTATGTGTCTCATTTGTCTATAAAATTAAAGTTTGGTCAATTTCATAAAGTATCATTTTGAGTCATTGTGTCGAGTCCTCATTTTTTTAAAATAGTGTTTGTATTGTCATAAAAAGTAATATTTAATTATTTTTGTAAGAATCGATTGTCATTTTGTATGGTGTAGTGTAATTGCTAAATGTCTTCAATGTGTGTTGTCAAAATAAATATGTCAAATATCAAGAAGTTGTTACATACGGGTTTATTAATATATTTTTCATCATTGTATCGTCAAAATATGTTTAGGTGATTTTAGGATTTTTTTATCGAAAGTAATCAAAAGAATCAAAGTTGTCTTGTCAAACGTCAAAAGTGTCGTTAGAAATTTTTTCCCATGTTCGCACTAAGGGGGGGAATGTTAGGAAATATTTAATTAGTGCTCCATTAGTAAACAATAATTACGTGAAGTAATTATTATGTTGTAAGTATGTGTTAGTAAATTGTTATTAGTTGTTATATAAAACAACAATAACAATTATATTTGGTTAGTGTGTTAGAAACAACTCACGTAAGTTAGTGAGTTGTTATAAACTACTTCCTATTATTTAGGGAGTATATTTCCTATATATGTGTAATCAATCTTGAAGGAGAAACAAAAAAAGATACAATATTATTATGTTATTTCTGTAAATCTCAGACAGCATTTTCACCACTAAGTTACATAAGTCTTGCATGGACTCTATGTTACATAATACCACAATAAGCCTAGATCCGCTATCTTACATAAGCTTATAGGATGTTAACTTACATAAAGCCTATCGACTGCTGTCTTACATAAGCGTATAGGTTGTTAACTTACATAAGCCTAAGTGGCCGCTAATTTACACAAGAATATATTCATTTAGGTGAAATAATCCTAGCGGGCCGAAAGTTACACCACCTAACATTAACAAGTTTCATAAGCCCACCAACCACTAAGTTACATAAAACTAGCAACCACTAAGTTACATAAGCCTAGGTGCCACAGTTACATTGGTCAATGGGTTAAATTTAACGACCTTTTATACCTGTCAAGAAATTTTTAGATGACGGTAATTTTACAATATTGCCCTTTAAAAAGTACAAAATAGTAGTTATTGAAATACTTCAAATTTATATTTATTTAATATTTTATGTATATTATATATTGATATAATTTTTATATAAATCTATATAAAAAATACCGTGATATTGTAAATATGCAAGTTACGTGTGATAAAGTCAACTACTTTTATGATTTTCCATTCTGTAAATCATAAAGAACAACAAAGAGTTAAGAATTACATTAAACAAGTTGTTTTGAGGAAATGGATTTGAAAATGTATTTCCATAGGCAATCAATCCTTCAAGAAAATTACATAAGAATTGATCCCTCAAGGGTATTAATTATTGTTCTTGAATTTGTGCAAGGTATTGCTAGATAGCTTCATGACCCCAACTCGGTATTTTAATTTGAACTCCTTTCCATGTATTGCTTGGAATCCATGCCCAGATGACATTATCTATATCAATATCTGATGTGTCCCTTGATTTTCGCCACCATTTCTTTTTCAACAAGCATTCCTCATACCTTTATTTTTCTATATTTCCTTTTCCTATGGGTTCCCACCAGTGTACCCTTATCTTTTGAGTGTTTGTGTGAACATCTTGTATTAGTTTTAGTTCTTCCTTGCCCATCCATATAGGTACATTATCATCAGCCGGTCTTACTAGTATCATCTGCCCAACATTCACATCCACTACTGGGTTGAATTCCTCTCGAGGTCTATCACAAATAGGTCCAACATATATATCCTTATTTGAAAGGACATTTTGAAAATAATAGTTATCCATGTCAAGACATGGCACACCCACTATCTGATCATACATTACGCTATCTTGAATTATTTTTGGCCAAAAACAATCTCTTCTCGTCATGTTACAATTGACAAAGGGATTCTTTAGGACACATAGAACATTTTTCCAATATGTAATCTTTGGAACATAGTATGCTTCTCCACCATATATTGAAATATTTTCCCAGTGTGTGATGTAGGTATGAATGCCTCTTTCGCATGTCTCGCCATCTCTTTAGGTTCTTTGAAGGGTGCCAATGGAGGATCCCATTTAGGAAAGAAAGGATTCCCATCCACTTTTTTCCACATCTCAATTGACTGTGACTAGACAAACTCCAAGATTGATGCTTTGAACTCCATGACGAGCTTGTTGTCTTTACATAGAATTTAAACATCTTTGGTTTGCTAATAACCACGATCTTATGGTTACCATATAGCAAGTGTGGTTCTACAAAGGCCTTAAAGTCGTAGAATTCCTTGATAAGGTATAAAGTGAATGTGTTGGACTCCTCTTGGCATGTTCTGTAAGTGTCCATTATTTTTGGTAAAGAGAATGTATCCAATTTGCACAATGTTGTTGATAATCGATTGAATGTCCCATCTATGTCTTCATGCGTGTGACCCACTGGAAGGAAAATCACATACACTATGTTGAAAACCATTCTAGCTATCATCAAAGATGGGATGCAAAAGCAAACAATGTGTGATTTTTGCTATTACTTACAACATTATTTAGTTGCAAGTAGAGAGTTGGTGGTTATTTTCTAAATGAAATTGAACAACCGCTTACAGTATTAGTTGTTTGTATTCCTTGCACTTGTCATATACATATATTTGCAAGAGTGTATCATGTAATGGGTGTTTTGATGTCTCACTATTATATAACAAATCACCATCTTGATTTGTAAGTGGTTGTTGTAGCTTTCAGATACATAGTGCCCATGATGTTATTGTGAAGTTTTCTCCTCACTCAATAAAAGGGATACCAAAGTTCCTGAAACCCCTCATTTTTGCCCATGTGTTAGCATACCAATCATGGTGAAGGGGAGATTAATAGAATTTCTTATTGATTTTGCTTTTTTTCCTGTCCTTGGTATTCTGGTTTTCATCTTGTCCATTTTGTCATGCGCAATGCTCAAATAGCTAATAGGATTTTGTTTTGATTGCACTCTATGTGTATAGTAAGTTACGCACGATAAATGTTTATGTAATCATTGTTCCATTTATGGCATTGATCTATTTGTGCGTGTTTTTGGACATGAGGTCGCTACACTTTTGTTCTTAACCTCTATTCACCCATCACATTTGGCGAAGAATTTGTTCTTGGTGATTGAAACATGGGAGAAATGTTCTTTCCATATTTTGTTGAGATTTTGATGTGACGTTTGAGGAAGGCCCAAAAATGAAATCCCTCGTTACACTTTTTTAGTATGTAAGCAAAACTATAACATGCAAGCAATAATCTCATTGTTACTTTAATACCATCTTGTCCCACTAAACAAGACATATGCGGGGATATATTAGAATTCCTTTCCATCATTTTGGATATCAATGTAATGGTTGCAAAAAATGTTTGGCATTTATTTTGTTTTTCTTGATTTCCATTTATTACCCTACTCTTTCCATTCATCCAATATTGTCTATATCTATAATAGGTTCTTTTCACTATTCCATGACATCTGTACCATGCATTTTGACATACATCCCTTCCACATAACTTCAATTTATCTATACTATGTTTTGGTTTGACCTTTATCACAACTCGACATAAATCAAGAGAGTGAAGAAAATTAACTTGGTATATGACTATGCTTTGAGAAAAAAAGAGAGTAAAATACGCAAGAATAAATGCAACAATAAGTTTCCAATTTGATATGACATTGGATATGAGCAGAGTCACACAAAAACATTGTAGCAAGAATTTACTAAATTTGGATTTCTACATAATGAAATTCATGTGTGTGTGTACACACACATTTATATAATTGCATAAATAATATTCTAGAGTAAAAATACCGACAAGACAAGACATGATAGGAATGTACAAATTTTCATGATTTTAGAGATGATCATGAGAAATAGAGAAGGGTAGAGGATAGCCGAGTTGGTAACGAAGGCTGTGTTGTGAGGCGTATTGTTAGGCTTATGATCCCGGTGCTACATCTTCGGTTCGAATCTCACCAAGGTTTACCAAAACCCTTTCAAAACTCAAGATCTTGGGCTATTGGTGAGTTACAAGTAGTTTTTAATAATTAACCAAAGTTCTATTCCCAAGGAGTTCATTGGATGCTTTCAATAAGTGGCCATGGGGACACCTTAAGGTAGGGGTTGAACTTACAATACCGTAGCCACATTTGTAGTCACAGTCTTTTCTTGTCTTGAAATATCGTAGCCACATTTACGCTTAAAATATTTTCATTGTCGATGTGTAGCTATGGTGTAAGGCCACAATAGCCACATCTATTCCATGGATGGGAATGAATATATCTCATTAAGTTACAACTAAGAATATTTTGAGTGAGGAGGATCCAAATCATCCCAAGGATTGCACGTAACTTGATCCTCGCTATAACTTCCCAAGAAGACAAAAACACGATAATCGCATAACTTTGTTTTCTACTTCAAAATCTCCACATAGACTGGGTTACGCTTTAATTATAATATTTGGTAGGCAAAATGTATCATATTCTTTCACTGCCGTGTAATAGGATTAATAATTTAACTCCTTATTCCGCATTGTCATGACTAACCTCCACTTATTTTGTACCTATGTATGGTGATCCACCCCTCATGGTCCCTATGGCCCATGCCCCATGCCCTAGCCACATTTATGATGTCATTCTAGAAAATGCATACTAAACCCTACGCGGAAATTGATGTGTGTGGGGAATAAACCCCCGACGTGGGCCGATCGACTTGGATGCCATGGGGGATCCATTTGAATTATAGTTCTTTGTGCTCACCGCCCTCTGCAAGCTAATGAATCATTCCCCGGTACCTGCGAATCATTTCCAACTACAGGAAATTACGAGAAGAACCAGAGCTTTCGAGCCATGATCACCATTGTAATCACGTTTTTCCTCCATTGTAATTGGTACAGAGAAGGTGGTGTTCTATGGCATCTTGAGATCATTCAAGCCCACTCGGTTATCTGTGGCATCTTGAGATCAATATTCAAATTCATTCACAGTTCCCCCACTCGATTATCTGTGGCATCTTGAGATCATTCGAGCGGGAGAAAGGAGCAGGAGCCAGATTCTTCCATTCGCATTTTCCGTAAGCACTCATACCCACTCCCAATTTTTTCATGTTTTCTAAAAGGGTTTCTGTTTTTCTGTTTGCATTCTTTCTGTACTAGTATTTTTGTGTTTTTGTTGCATATGTATGCCCATGTCATGGTTTTGTTTTGTTTAATATTTTGTGTTTTCACAAGGTATTTTCACAAGATGCAATATGAAACTATGTTGTGCTTACCCAGATGTATCGAAACCCCTAAATCGTCAAATCATGCCACGTAGCTTGATTCTTTATCTCATTAAAATCAAAGAAAATATATATATGGTGGCGCTTATTTTTTCCTGATAACTACTTAGATGCACTGTAGTAATGCTTGTTTTTCCCCAATAATGCGGGTGCTTTCAAATTCATTAGGGTATGTAGCATATAAAGTAGATATAAGATATAACACTATCAAATAATGAATAATCAAAAGATCCTTAATTAATTCTTTTCGTGAGTATTTCAAAGTTACTTACAGAGATCCATTGGTCTACAATATTTTCTTCTACCGACTATTGATGACAAATTCTGCTAATTTTTTCAATCTTGAAAACTCAGCACGTTTTCTTTTATATATGTTGTCGAGATAATCCCCCTAAGTCCTCAGGTAGCCATCTCTTAAGGTATCAACATAGCTGCCCCAATGTTACTTAGCTGGATATTCAAAGATGAAAGGTTTTCTATTTCCACTACTCATGATAGAAATAATTTATAATCTCTGTTTCTATTGCTAATGATAGAAATCTTCTAAAGCTACTGCTATGGAGTTCACAAACAAGAGTACCCACATACCAATTTGATTTTAAATCATCTAATAATCCCATAAGGCAACTAACAAATAACTTTAAACCATCTAAGGAAAAGAAGTTCATTCATACCTTTGAACACAAGTAATCTTTCATGATAGAAAGTGCCTTATAATGCTACTGTTATATTATTTATATATACATCTTCACAGACTATGGTACCCACATGCCAATTTGACCTAAAATCATCTATAATCTCACAAGCCAGCCAAAGAATAACTTAGATGTTACTCTCATGATAGAAATACCTTCCAATGCTACTATTATGAATACATCTTCACATAAAACAATACCCACATGCCAATTTGACCTCAAAACATATAACCTCGTAAGCCAACTTAATGATAATTTAAAGAAAGTCAAGACGATAAATCATTGTACCTTTGAACAATACCCTTTCATGATAGAAATATCTTCTAATGCTGCTATTATAAATACATCTTTGTAAAAATGGTACCCACATACCAATAATACCTTATATCATCTATAATCTCATAAAGAAATTGAAAATTAATTTAAAGAACATCAAAGAATAAGAAATCCATTCGTATCTTTGAATGAGAGTAAGCTTTCATAATCAGTATCTCTTATTCTCTGAATACATCTTCGTATAAAATAGTAACCATATACTAATTTGACCTTAAATCCTCTATAATCTTATAAGCCAACTAAAAGATTATTTAAATAACATCTTTTAAGGACGAAAAATTCATTCGTACACAGAATCGAGCTTAACCTTTCATGATAGAAATATCTCTATTATTACTAATATGAAGGGTATTTCAAAGTATGTGATATATGTAAGATAATGAGGTGGTAATAGTCACTCCTATATGTAAGAATTTGTTACATAGTTGGCGTAAATGAACACGAGATGGATGTAATACAATACTCACTCCTCTATCTTCATCTCAGGTGATGCCAATGATTTCATCAAAGGCGTCGATGCTAGACATGGCTGGTGGTGTAGGCTCATTGCATCTTAGAATTACTTCTATGATTCTAATAATCCACATTTAATCAAAAAAATCCTTCTTTGGTTTGTTTGCATGGTCTGTGATAATATATTACGATCCTTATGCCAACAAGGGTAAAGCCGCACTGGAGATGACCCTCTCACGAACATAATAGTTGATTGGTTATGGGATATGTTTGTTTGTTGTCCTACTACTTATGTTGGATATGTCTCCTCAATGCATCTTGGAATGACTTCATTGACCCTACAACCCTTCCATACCTTACTACAAAAGACAAACAAACATTTTCCATGCATTTTGAAATCATTTCAATAACTTTACAAACCAAATATGTCTCCTCAATGCATCTTGTAATTTCTTCATTGAATCTACTTGTAACTAAAGCCTTTTGAGATGAGATATGGAATTAACATTAAATTTAGAATTAGGCTTGTTATCTTTAGGTTTGAATTTGTAGTTAGATTTTCCTAGAAATTTGGATGTAGGTGTATTAGGACCAGAAAATGCATATTTATGCTTGTTCAATATAAGGATCCTAACCTCTCACTACTTTAAAGTGTGACATAGCTCATAAAAACATCTAAATTTTTAAACATAATTGATCCTTGTACGATAGACAAGGATTTGAGAAAATAAATCTTGAATCTTATTGAGTAGATAGTCTATCTTAGTAAGAATATTTGTATGGTACAAAATGTAGTCACTGATTTGTTCATTAGAGCCTTGTTGTATCTTAGTTATTTGAGCATATGAAATATTTTCACCAATGTTATAAAAAATTATGCCAGGAATTTATATCATAGAACCAATGTAATTAATAACCTTTAAGGCTTTAAGAAAAATATTGGTTAGTAATTGATCATTGTAAGTATAGTCTAAGCAAGTGACATGAAAGGATAAAAGTTGAACTACTTGGGATCACATTTTCCCTCATAAATAGGAAGCTTAAGAGAGACAAATCCAAGCGAAAAGGATAAAAATCCACTTTAGGTGCAAGTGGATTGTTAAGTAATTGAGTAGAATCCATAAAATTAGAAGGCTTAAACATACATGCATGTAATTTTAACACTTGAGCTTGTAAATGTTTACAAATATGCTTAAGGGTGTGTGTAGTAGAAGTGAATTAGGAATTCCCATGGGTATGCACAAAAGATATAGGAATATGATGCAAGAGCATCCATGAGGCCAATATAATCTTGCATCAAACAAATAATAATAATAATAATGTTTATTTTCATTTTCTCCATTGAGTTAAATTCTTCCTCTTGACTAGCTAATTATTCCTCATCTTAATATTATTGACTGTTAGGTACCTCTTATTTGAACTCTTGTCTAATACTGTTGGATCCTTATTCATTTTAACTCTTGTCTACATAAAGTAAATATTAACTCTTGTCTACTTTAGTATGGCAATTTTGATGTTAGCTGATTTAGTATGTTTATCATATGTTAGTTGATGTTAGTTTTTGATGTTAGTTGATTTAGTATGTTTATCATATGTTTAGTATGTTTTTTGATATAATTAATTGTAAATATTTAGTAATTTCTTAATATGATTGAGAGAACTTAGTTGTGTTAAATGGAATAACATTAGAGTAAGTTTGATTTTTCCGTACTAATTATATTTGTAGATAATGGTAATGTGCATATATCATTTGTATATAGAAAATTGTTTATTAGTTATATTTTTTTATGATGAAAGTTGAAGCTATAAAAATTATGTGATATCATACTCTCACTCTAAATTTGGCATATGGGGCAAGTGCCTCTCAAAGACATGAATGAATCATGTGCTTTGAAGGGATTTCCCTTAGGATGCCACATTAATATGCCCAAATTTCTTTGTGTGATTAAGGGGCTTGCCCCTTAGGATTCCACATCGATAGTTGGGTGGTATACTTTGTTTGAGAAGAGGTTTTTAAAGTCGCATGTCAACCTTCCACTCAGAAATGCACCCTCTCATGATATCACAACCGTCCCTTTTGCAATGGACGTTGTGATATTATGGGAGGGTGCATCTTGAGTGAAGGATAGCCGTTGGCATTTATTGATACTTGAATTTGTCATGGATATTAGCTTTCTGATGTTGTGATTATTTTATCATATTAGATGATGTATATTATATTTTTCATGTATCGTACTAACGTTAATTGTATATTTCTGTATGCATGGGTGTTGTTGTATTTAGTTTCTCTTATGTCTGGAGAAAATGAATACACGCAGCTGTATTCATTTGAATCCCATCGGAATAACATTGACTACTCCCAAATTTCAGAGGGAGGAAAATTTCAAGAGGTCCACATTTGTGGTCTACATAGACCACCATCACCAAAATAAACCATCAAAACTGAAATTGTAAACATGGTTAAAGCCCGACTCAATTTGCCGAAACTTCAATGATTTATTTGTCTAAGTTCCGCACTATAGATTCTCATTCACGCGGATATAGTTTAGCTTATGACATGATGGAGGAAGCCCAAAAGTACGAGCCTCCCCATAAGCTGAGGAAGATGGGAGTTCCAGTCATAAAACCAAATTGGTGATAGATCCAAAAAATTGTGCAAAAAAAGATTGCACATGGAAGCAACTCCAAGTTTGTTGCTAAAAACAAAAAAATAGTTACTGCTTTTATATGTTTTGTACTAAAAAAATTATGACATGTTTGAAAAAACCTATATAAATATTTAATTTTTGTCGAATGTTGATTCACACGAGCTTAAATATATTTCATTTTGTTGTTTGAATATATTCTTGATTCACACGAGCTTAAATATTAAATATGTTTTGCATTGGATTAAATATGTTTTCCATAGTATTAAAATGTGTTTCTATGGATTATATTTTTAAAATTACTAATGTTTATATATTTTATAGCAAGTTTAGATTATTAAAATTCATTTATGTTATAATTATATTTAGGTACCAAATGCGTATTGGTAACGATTTTCTAAAATATTCACAACCCCAAAAATGAAATATCTTCATGCTTTATTTGAAACCAATCAGTGAAGTCTAGTTAAAAAGGAAAAATTAACAAGGTCTAAAAATATTTAAATATTCATGTCAAATTCACTAAGTATGGGTTATGATCATTTGTCCTATTTAAGATTGTATTGGTGTAAATATCATTTCCAATCGTTTATGGTATTCATATGGCCCCCCTTTGATTATTTATTTATTTATTAATTATCTTGTGTAGTTCTAAGTCTTTTTCTAGGTTAGTGCACTTGACAAGGAATTTAAGTCCAAAAGGTTTTGGTAAACTACATGTTTATGAGAAAAGAGTCCCCGTTCTCTTTGAAATTTATCCATGTGACCCTTGGTCTACCTTATTCACATTTTTTTATAGTCATATATCAGTTTGTTTATTTGTGTGTCAATAGTGTTCTAATATGAGTTCAACTCATCTAGAGATGCACATGTACCCTACTTAATCTACATAATATAGAAAATCAGTATTGTTTGAAAATGAGTTAATTCTAGAGAATTCAAGTACTCATTGAAGCATGTAATTTTAATACTAGATATACATTACAATGGTTTTGTAGTGAATAAACTATAACAATTATTGGAATGTCGTTCACATTACTATATGTTATTGATGGACTTGTTAAATATCAAGAAATATTAGTATATTTGATAAAATGAAAACCCCAAAACATATTATTGTTTCCTTATGGTTTAAACTTCAGCATCCCATTTAGGGAAAGCTAAAGAAGTACATTTTACCATTGATTGTAATGAAGTTTTAGAAACTTGAGAGAGTTTTGGACCCCTCGTTTCTGGAAAATCTACTCGTAATAACATATTTTGAATTAAAGTGCACAATATTACTTGGAATGTCAAGTGTATGGTTTAGGTATGCTTGAAATGTCAAGTGTACAATATACACTTGTTGGTTCTGATAAATGTAAGTTTTCTAGTTTTCCTGTGTCTCATAAAAATCAATTGTACTACAAGATTTGGATGATCATCTTCTTGTCACTTCCCAAGAACATGATAAATCTAAACTCTATCTTGGATGATCATCTTCTTGTCACTCCTATGAACATGATAAATCTAAACCCTATGTACTAGATATTTCTTTATTGATTTGGTTTTGAAAACTAATCAAATGTTATTTACTATTCTACACCCATTTTAACCCTAATCAAATGTTTATAGATATTGATATTGCAAATAGATAGAAATATATCTATTCATAATAGACTAATCAATTTATTAAGTGATTTATTCAAATTTAATATTTACCCATTACATTTATAAACTCATAATTATAGGAAAACATATTTTTAAAAAAATTATTCTAAATTTTTTCCCAAAAAGAAGTCGCTCACGAACACATGACGTTAACTCATTTAGTGTGTATGTCCCTAGACAAAGTACTAACTCCATTGAATCTCCAATAAGAAATCATTATTAATGAATGAAATCAGTAGCAAATGTTTTAGGGCCTTGTCATATGTTAAATTACAGATGGTTGTATTGAAAAAGTCAAATTTGAAGTGTTCATTCTATTTTTTTATGTTTGCTTACGATATATTTTTGTCCATTGTAAAGGTAAACATGGTTTCCATTTGGAGATTGGAAATTCATGGAGTGTCGAATACCTCCGAAAATCTTGCATGTTCATCGTTCATATTATATGACCTTGATGGAAGCAAGATAGTAGAAAGAGGTACAATTGTTGGAAATGCCACTATGACCTTCCACTAGGTTGAGTATAGGGCCTTGATATTGGGTCTTGAGGAAGCGATATGCCATGATGTTCGGAACATTTGTGTTTTTCTCATGATATGCTTATTGTGAAACAAATGAATGGTGTATACCAATGTAACAATGTAAATCTTTCAATTCTTTGAGTTCAAGTGCTAGAGAGTGTATCTCGCTTTGTGAAATGTTCATATGTGCATGTAAAAGTTAATAGAGGTAGGTTAGATGTATGTCAAGTGTCTAGGGACACTATAAACCAAGAAGTGGTAGCTTTTCTAGCACTTGCCATGGAAGACATTTCAATATGATATATGTACACACTGTATTTCCTTTTTGCGTAATGGTAGACATACATTATTTATTAGATTATGAATAACTAATATTATGTGAATTGTCTCCAACGTATATATTATATATTTTGTGGATAATATGATGATACATCATATAGTGTTGGTTGATAAACTAGGCATTTTGGATACATCATGCTTTAATCCTATCTTGTCTTGTAACACACTTGCAATTCACATTTCATGTTTACTTTGGAAACATCTAGAGTCGAGTATCCAGTTTTGAAAAATAATGTGTGCGGATAACTTTGTCACAAATCATTTATTGTGCATGATTTTCTCAATATGAATGCAAAATACAAATAAATAAGTTCGTGCACCATTTGTTTTAGATTTACAACGATGGTTATGAAAATACACATGAACAAAACATGTGGAAGCTCGATGACATGGGTCGATCCATGTTCACAATCTGTCTTATGTTTTTTGGGGAAGACATAAATAATGAGACGGTAATATAAAACTTTTTAAACATTGATTGTTTGTCATAGCAATGTACTTAATGTCATTTGTTGGGATAACAATTCTGAAATTTCTATCTTTTTACATAAGTTTATGTTATCCAAAATGTGCCCCTACTCATTTTTGTGGCTAACTCCTCTCACTTTTTCCTCTCTTTTTCCTCAGTCATAATATTTTGCTTTTCAGGCACTCAAAACCTTCTAGAAATGACACCATTGGATAGAGCTCTTTCTCGGCTTTCTAGAAAGGTAAAGTTTTCCTCCTAACTCCATGTATTTTGCTTATGGCTCATGGAGTTTTTGGAAAAATTTTCCCCGAAAGGCCCGCTGGCCAATGATATGCCACCATGTGGCACCTAGAGTGGTGGAGCGTGGGAAATGTTGGAAAATTTTCCAAATGACCAAAAAGGTGCAAAATTCAAATTTTTGCCCGCCAACCCGATTTGGCCCTGTTTTGCCCTAAAACTTCAAATGGCCATATCTTTCGATCCAGAGCTTGGTTTTTCGCGTTCTTTATATCAATGGAAAGATGGTGAAATTCTCTACAAGATTCTGGGTTATTTTTTCATTTTTATGGAGTTTGGAGAGATAAAATTTAAAAACACCTTTGGCATGTGGTCATGGACAGAAATGACGCTTCAACCACCGCTTTTTAATGAAGAATGGTTCACATTCTCTCCCAAAGATGGCTAAAAATGTTAGGGGATGGGTCCGTAAGGATGCCCATGTCATGCTTTTGAATGCATTTTGGTCAATGGTTGAATCCCTTCCATGTTTTCCCATGTTTCTCTCTCCCCGGCTCGTCCCTTTGACCGTAAAAAGCCATATTTGGCTCATTTTCAAAGGGTTGAACATTTTTTGTGTATTGCAGTCCCATTTCTCACCTTGAAGTGATTTTGGTGGAATATCGACCTTTTCTAAGAGCTCAGAACTTTATTTTGCCTCTCGTGTTGTAATGCAAGTGATTTTGATGATTAAAATAACAATACAACCTCTGTGATTAGTTTTCATCCTCTGCCTGTGTTGTTTGGTTAATTTATGATCCTTCATTACAATTATCAGTTTGTGCATGAGGTTCTTTGTTGCATTTTTATGGACTGTGTCAATCTGCAGAAGTAAAAATGCTCACCACTCCTTTGGTGCATCACCTATTAGCATTAGTTTTAGCTTTTTTGCATTCTCTATCTCTGTCTCCTTTGGAATTTAGGGTAGGGTTAGGAATATAGACCTCTGCAACTTGTAAGTGATAAATATGACCAGAGGAATTGAGGAACCAACCTCTAAACTGGAGATTCCTTTCTCATTTTGCAAGTCCCACACTTGGGGAAAGGATTCAATGTTGTGCAATCACACTGGATGCTAGTATGATCAAACTAGAAATCTGATCAACATCCAGGGGTGCTGCTGATTTGCAACAACAGTTTTGGCATGCCCAGTGGGACCTTAGAGGTCTTCATCTTCATTGCAACAAAATTGATGTGCATTTGTTGCAAGTTTCTTGCTTTAAAAGAGCTATAAATTACACATCTGGCGACTCCAAGGAAGAAGAATCAGCTGGTTTTAGCAGTGCAGACCTGAAAACTCATGAGAAGAATCAACACAAGGTCAAGAGCTGGAGAGGAAGAGGTGTTGTTTGAATATCTGCAGTTATCTCCAAGAATAAGGCAAAGTGGGAGGAGAATCCAAAGGTCTCCATCTCCACCAAACAGAACTCTCTCAACTCCTCCACCTGGTAGGCCTTTCATTCAATCAACAAGGGTTCTAAGGCCAATCAAAATGGCACAAAACAACCCCTATGTCAATTTCACTGGCAACAACCCACTTGCTCTCAATGCACAAAATCCAATCCCAATTGCAGCATTGAAGAACATTCCATACTTCACTGGAGAAAATCAGACCTCACCTGGTGATCATGTTAAGGATATTGCTAACATTTGTGCAATCCATGAGATCAATGAGATGCAAGTTGCTGTCAAACTGCTGCATCTTCATTCAAAGGGAAAGCTTTGCAATGGTTCAGGAGTCTTGCCTCAGGTTCTATTCAAAATTGGAATCAGCTATGTATAGCCCTCCATGAGCAGTTTGGGGAAAAGGGAGACAACTTGTCCCTTTTGGAGCAACTGACAACTATCAAGAGAGCTCCCAATGAGCAAATTGATCGATTTTAATTTCAGATTTCAAAGGACTTGGGAGAGAATTCCAATGTAGTCAGCCAACAAAGAGAAGGTGCTTTTCTTTATTACCTTAAAGCTTTAAATTTTGATATTTCTATGTTAATTCAGTCCATGGGAGGCACAACTATCCCCATTGCTTATAGCATTGCCATTAGAGCTGAAAATTGTTTGATTCAAGTTGGCAAGCTAGCTCCTAGGCCTCCAATGCCATTATTTCCAAGTTTAGAGAGCCCAAGTACTAGCCAAGTGCCTAATTTAGCTTCTATTCCCACTCCTAGAAATCAGAATTCAAGTGAAGCTTCCACTTCATCTTCTAGTGCCTCAAATGAACTTCAAGAAGTCATGAAGCAATTGCAAAATCTAGGTAATGAGCTGGTTACACTCAAAAGGCAGCAAGCTCAAGGTTTTAGACCTTCCTTCCAGCCTCAAGCTCACCTAACAGCAGCCATATCAACCTCATAGACCACCCAATCCAGCTGCAAATCTAAATCAAGCAAGGCCTCCTACCAATGCACTCCATTTCAGCCCTATAATCCCAATGCTACATCTCGCATCTAAAGCATTAGTGCCAGACAAAACAATATAGCTCAAGAGTATGATTGGTGTTTCCCATGCAATGAACCTCATAACTACCCATGTGCTTCAACGGTGCCTTGAATCAAGCATTAATGGTGACAAAGAATCGGTGTGGAGGGTGAAGGTAGTCAAGGAAATAACCAGCAACAAGAAACATTCCAGAAGCAATCAGCTCCAAATGATACCACACTTGTAAACTGATAGGTAGAAGATTTTTGTGGCATGAATCAAATGATTTCCCAAAGTGTTGCAGCCAACACAAGGTCAAAGAGAAGAAATTTGGGTGAAGAACAACCATTGGCCCCAAGTAATTCATGACCTTCTATCACTCCACAAACTATTGGCAAACAAAATGCAATCCCAAGCACGCAAGGATTGCCTAAAACAGCCCCTAGGCCAACCCAAATGCCAGTTGTTGCTGCCCATGTGCAAGGAATGAATGTGCAAGCCAAGGGACAGCAGAGGGATACTTCATCTCCATTCAGTATCATTGATCAGATGAAGAAGACAAATGTAAACATATCAATGTGGGAATCACTATCTATCCCAGGCCAAAGAGATTTGCTACAAGCTGCCATGAAGGACTAGTCAACTTCAAATCAGCAAGTCCAAATGCAAGAGAAGGTGCTCACAAATGCTGCCCAAATTGAGGGGAATCATGGAGGACAAAGAAGGTAAAATATTGAAGCCCCTCCATTCTATGTTTCATTGATCATTGGGAACCAATTAGTACACAATTGCATGATTGATTCCGGGCAAGTAGTTCAAGAATGCCCAAGCAAATAGCTGATCACTTGGGAATTCAAGATGAAACCATATCCAAAGGGGTGGTGCAATTGGATGGGACAACAGAATAACATAATGGGGTGATTAAAAACTTGAGTCTTACTTTGCATGCATGCCTATCCCAACGTGGTTGTTTTGCAAGATGTCTCAAGAATAGACCTTCCACCACTCTTTGCCCTATGTTTGTCAAGGGATTTCACCTAAGATTGAGGTTACTTGTCTCGCTGATTGGTCACACATGCTATTCATACAAGATATGGAACCAAAGCCACAATCAGTCTTGAACCTATTGCAAACTTTCACATTGAGCCTTACACTCCAAGTCAGATTAATGCCAATTGTTCAACGTTTGATCAAGAAGATCATCCAAGCACTGATGAAGCTGACACCAAGGTAGGAAGCATCCCAGATTTAACTCTTGATGAATGGGCAAGCAAGGTGCATGCTTTTGATCCTTATCAAGAAATAGAAGAATCTGAGCTGGGAGTCTATTGCATACATGAAGAAAATCAGCCTATTCCTAGCATCACCAAGCCAAACCACAAAGATGACAATGAGGTATGGTAGTTGTTTTTTGATGGATCAAGGAGTAGACAAGGTGCAGGAGGGGGATCCATGCTGGTTTCACCTCAAGGAGTTAAGTATTATTCAGCTTTTAGATTTCAGTTTGCATGCTCTAATAACACTGCTGAATATGAAGCCTTGGTGCAAGGACTGCATTGGGCAATCAAGAGAGGAATAAAGAACTTGCAAGTCTTTGGTGACAGTGAGTTGATTGTCAACCAAGTCAAGGGGCAACATGCTATCAAGAATGATCTACTCAAGTGCTACAAGAACAGGGTGTGGGACCTCATTGAAGATTTTGAGGGTTTTGGCATCAAATCCATTCCTAGGAAAGAGAACCAAGCCACTGACAGGCTTGCAGCAGTTGGGGCAGCCTTTGACGTTGTGGAGAGCATTCAAAAGACAAGGTACAACCAAACATCCATGTGATTGTGAGGCCTTCAGTGCCAGATAACAATGTAAGTTGGCAAGTGTTTGAAAATGATCAAGAAATCATCCATTTCTTTGAAGAAGAGGCTGAATTCTCACCAAAAATCAGAAAAGTTAGAGCAGCAAGATGGTGACCAAGTGGTGCAGCCGAGAACCAACAAACTACCAAAGGGACTTATTACTTTGGAGTCCATTTTCAATCCTAATGATCAGTTTAGGAAGGAGAAAGAAAACATCCAAGTGAAGGGAGAAGATTCAAAGGTCCATCTCAAGAGAAAGAGGCAAATCACTCCAAATTGGTAAGATGACAACCGAGCAAGAAAGGTATGAGTTCATACAACTTTGTCAAGAATTCCCCGATGTGTTTGCTTGAGCTATGAAGATTTGAAAGGTTTCAATCCCGAGTTAGCTCAACACACCATTGAATTGGATCCAAATACTAAGCCCATCATGTAAAAAAAGGCCAGTCAACCCCCACATGGAGCCTCTCATGAGAAAAGAATTGAATAAGTTGATAGAATCAAGAATCATATTCCCTATCAAGCATTCTAGTTGGGTTGCCAACTTGGTTCCAATTAAAAAGAAGAGTGGGGAAATCAGATTGTGTGTTGACTTCAGAGATTTGAATAGAGCATCTCTCAAGGATCATTATCCACTTCCTTCCATGGAGCAGATTTTACAAGTTGTTGCTGGCTCCGAGAGGTTTTCACTACTTGATGGCTATTCAGGGTATAATCAAATTATGGTGAAGGAAGAAGATCAGTTCAAGACAGCCTTTACAACTAAATGGGGAACTTATGCATACAGGAAAATGCCATTTGGGCTGTCCAACGCTGGAGCTACCTTCCAAAGAGCAATGGACATGGCATTCAAAGGTTTGATTAACAACATTGTACTGATATATCTTGATGATATCACTATTTTTTCAAAAAATACAGCAGACCACCTCTTTCATTTGAGACAAGTGTTCCAAAGGTGTAGAAGATTTGGAGTCTCCTTGAATCCTAAAAAGTGTGTTTTTCTAGCCCATGAAGGAAAGCTCCTTGGCCACATTGTCTCCAAAGAAGGATTAGCAATTGATCCGAAAGAGTCGAAGCCATAAGAGCACTACCATTGCCAAGCCACAAGAAGGCCCTTCAAAGTTTCTTGGGAAGAATAAATTTTGTTCGAGGTTTGTCCCAAATTTTGCAGCCCTTGTCAGACCTATCACCAAGATGCTAAAGAAAAGCATGGCTTTCAAATGGACAGCAGAAGGAAAGGAAAGTTTTGAAGCAATCAAAGAAGCCATCTCTCAAGCCCCAACTCTCATCAACCCGGATTTCTCCAAGGATTTCATCCTCTATGCGTTTGGAGGTGATGATACTATTTCAATTTTGGTACAACAGAATAAAGACAATGATGAGCAGCCAATTGCTTTCTTCAGCCAAATCCTGGAGGACTATGAGGTGAGATATTCTTTCATTGAGAAGCATGTTCTTGTAGTAATCAGGAGCTTGAAGAAATTCAAGCATCTAGTTTCAAACAATAAGGTCCAATTGTTGGTTTCTCATGCGGGGGTTAAAGACTTCCTCCTCAACAAAGACTTGAATGAAAAAAGGGCAGGTTGGATTACTCGTGTCATGGAGTATGACATTGAGATCAAAGTCACCAAGTTGGTAAGAGGAAAAGGATTGTGTGAGCAGCTGATCTTGAGCAAACAAGAGGAATCATGCAACGAGAAGGAGGTTGTTTTGGCGTTGCAAGACAACCATGAGCAAGGAAGCACTCAAGAGGAGAATGATGGTGTCCCCACTCCTTGCTGGACCCAAGGTATAATGCACTTCCTAAGCACAGGTCTATGTCCTCCAGAGATGAACAAGACCCAAAGAAGACACTTCAGGTTATAAGCTGTCCCATATGCCCTTGTTGATGGTGTTTTATTCAAAAGAGATGTGAATGGAGTACTGACTGAGATGCATTGGTACAAATCAGATTCATAAGGTGCTGAAGAGTTCCATGGTGGACCAGCTGTGGCCATTTTGCACCAAGAGTGACAACTCTAAAGATCATGAGGGCTGGTTATTATTGGCCCAAGATTTTCAATGATTGTTATGCATGGATCAAGAGGTGCAAGAATTGTGCATTTTTCATAGGTAAAGAGAGGCTAGCTGCCCTCCCATTGCATCCAATTTTAGTTGACCAGCCATTCATGCAATGGGGTTTAGACTTCATTGGAGTTATTAATCCCAATTCGAGCCAAGGGCACAAGTGGATTTTAACAGCCACATATTACTTCACCAAATGGACTGAAGCAGTAGCACTCAAGGAAGCAAATGAATCTAGCATCCTAGACTTCTATGAGGGAATAGTAACCAGATTTGGCATACCAGCTACAATAATATCAGATAATGCATTGGCATTCATTGGATCCAAGGTGACTGAATGGGCTGTCAAGAATGGGATCTACCTAAGTACTTCATCAAACTATTACCCCCAGGGTAATGGCCAGGCTGAATCTACAAACAAGAACTTGTTGAGGATCATTAGGAGGACTCTTGATGAGAATCAGAGGTCTTGGCATACCAAATTGAAATCAGCCTTATGGGCTGATAGGATAACTCCTAAAAGATCTACAGGTAACTCTCCATTCAAGCTTGTTTATGGAAGAGAGGCAATTTTTCCCATATCACTTGAGTTGCCAACATTGGAACTCATGAAACAGTTGGAGTTGTTGGAGTTTGAGCCCATGGAAGTCAGATATGTAGAATTGATGGAGCTCCAAGAAATCAGAAATCAGGCATCCCAAGCAATGGAGAAGGATCAAGCTTTGATAAAGAAGACCTTTGATAGAAAGGCCAAGAAAAGATCCTTCCAAGTTGGAGATCTAGTGTTAAAATGGGATGCGGATAGAGAAAAACCGGAAGGCATTCAAAATTTGATGCCATTTGGAGTGGCCCATACATGGTCACAAAGTGTAAGGACAACAATGCTTTCCAAGCTTGTCTTCATTGATGGCGAAGAACCGCAGATTCCAGCCAATGGAATCCATCTCAAGCATTCACACAAGGAAATGCTTCACCCTGTACATATTAGTTTAGGTTTTTCATTCCTCCAAGTGCTTGTGCACATTGTTTTGTTGTAGATTAGTTTTTCTTTCCCTAAGTGCTTTGGCACAAGCTTGTTGTTCCTGGAGATGTGTTTGCAGGCCTTGCTCCATCAGGTGATATTCCATCTTCCTCCTTGCAATGTTCTAGTTAGTTGGGGTATCAAACAGAGAATTCAATGACTCCATACCCAATGGATTGCTTCAGTAACTGGTAACTTCATCCAGCAGGCAGATGACCCCTCTGAGTCGCCAAAATTGTTATCCAAAATGTGCCCCTGCTCATTTTTTGTGGCTAACTCCTCTCATTTTTTCTCTCTTGTGCCTCAGTCATAATATTTTTCTTTTCAGGCACTCAAAACCTTCTAGAAATGACACCATTGGATAGAGCTCTTTCTCAACTTTCCAGAAAGGTAAAGTTTTCCTCCTAACTCCATGTATTTTTGAAGTTATGGCTCATGGAGTTTTTTTGGAAAATTTTTCCCCTGAAAGGCCCGCGGCCAATGAGATGCTGCCACGTGGCACCTAGAGTGGTGGAGCATGGGGAAATTTTGGAAAATTTTCCAAATGACCAAAAAGGTGCAAAAATTCAAATTTTTGCCCGCCAACCCGATTTGGCCCTGTTTTGCCCTAAAACTTCAAATGGCCATATCTTTCGATCCAGAGCTCGGTTTTTCACGTTCTTTATATCAATGGAAAGATGGTGAAATTATCTACAAGATTCTAGGGTCATTTTTGCATTTTTATGGAGTTTGGAGAGAGAAAATCAAAAAATGCCTCTGGCACGTGGTCATGGACAGAAATGACGTTTCAACCACCGTTTTTAATGAAGAATGGCTCGCATTCTCTCCCAGCATGGCTAAAAATGTCAGGGGATGGGTCTGTAAGGATGCCCATGCTGTTTTGAATGTGTTTTGGTCAATGGTTGAATCCCTTCCATGTTTTCCCGTTTCTCTCTCCTGGGCTCGTCCCTTGCACTGTAAAAGCTAGATTTGGCTCATTTTCAAAGGGTTGAACATTTTTGTGTATTACAGGTCCCCTTTCTCACCTTGGAAGTGATTTTGGTGGAATATCAGACCTTTTCTAAGAGCTGCAACTTTATTTTGCCTCTCAGGTGTTGTAATGCAAGTGATTTTGATGATTAAAATAACAATACAGCCTCTGTGATTAGTTTTCATCCTCTGCCTGTGTTGTTTGGTTAATTTATGATCCTTCATTACAATTATCAGTTTGTGCATGAGGTTCTTTGTTGCATTTTTATGGATCGTGTCAATCAATCTGCAGAAAGAAAAAATGCTCACCACTCCTTTGGTGCATCACCTATTAGCATTAGTTTTAGCTTTTTTGCATTCTCTATCTCTGTCTCCTTTGGAATTTAGGGTAGGGTTAGGAATATAGACCTCTGCAACTTGTAAGTGATTACTCCTAGATACAAGCACCTTCACATCACATGGCGCGTACGTGTTTCGCAAGCATCATAGAGGAAGCAAAGGGAGATGCTCCTCCAACAGTTGATGGAGCTACATCAGATGGGCCTTCCAAGCCCATTCACTTAGATATCCGTGAGCCACCCAGTAGAGTACAAAACTGAATATGTTAATGGTTGTATTCATTATTTTTGCCAGCATGGATCATGTGTGTTAGTGGGGATGTTAGGTTTTCAGAGTTGTATAGAATTAATCGACATCGCTAAGTAGAAAAAAATCTTCCCTCCATGGAACCTCGTAAGTGTCCAGTCACAAGTATATGGGAAAATGGCCACCTATCCCTCAAGATAGGAGCAAGACATACATGCAAAAGAGAGAGGGGGATGTGAACTATGTCATGAGGCAACAATACTACTTGTAGCGGAGGAGGGTTGTCGATCGAGTTTGCAAAAAAGAATGCAAAAATCAATTCGAGGAGTTGAGCTAGGAAGGAAAGAGGGAGGTGGATGCTACAATGTGTGCCTATGATTCAAAGAAGATGCAAAAGGAGAGAGAGGAGCATTGGGTGAGAGCGAGAGGAAAAATTAACTCAAATATCGAACCGGTAAATTTAAGATTAGTATAATATATTATATTTTATGTTTGGTTGGAAATCAAAAACTTAATATTATGTCATGAACAGAAGATAGAGAAGAGGGTGGAACAAGTAGCAGAAATGTTGACCCCTATAAATGATAACGTAAGAAATTATTGGTCTTTCATAAGTAAGGATAGAATGTAGTTTTGTTTATTTTTGTATATACTAACTATAGGTGTGTGTAGGATTATGAGATTCCCTTGTGTGAGCTCCTACGCCGATAGAGAGACTCGATTCATAGTGTGAAATAGAGAAAGGTAAAAACCACTTAACACACACTTGAACATTGTATGTTGCCTTATGTTGTTGATATTTAAATTGTCTTGATGACTCGATTGTTGTAGGTGGATGTTTGCGATAACACACCCCCTTCTCAATCAGCCTGTGGTCTTGATATTATCAGCGAGATAGCTTCACGAGTGGTCAAAGAGGTGGAGATGAAAAATCCCGAGTTATAACTTCTTTTCGGTCGAGGAGAGAGAGGGTGACGAGGGAGGCACGAGGAGATGGGTAGAAATGTTGTTGATAATAGTATGAGAGACGAAGGAGCTGGACTAGTAAGTTATTGAATGTTCTCATTTGATTTTCTATATTCTTTTTTGGTGAATTTAAGATAAAGTTATTAATGCAATTGATATTTTCGTTATTCTAGGCTTTTCTGATGGGGTCGAAGTCAGGTTAATGTCAGATGATATAGTTGTTGTGAGAGGAGTGGTTTGTGATAGTATCCGCACGCGAAGTGTCATGGCATCACACTCCCCCAATTTACTGTCAAAGTCATTATTTCTGAGGCCATTGTTCCCACTGCTCCATTGCCCTACCCTAATTCATTTGCAAGCACTGTGGCAGAGTGTGTCAAAGGGTTTGCTATATGGGATCTCAGAGATATCAGACTTGACACTCGTGAAGAGGCAAGTAGATGTAATGGATGATTTAATTTAATTATGTGTTTAACTGAGAGATTCATCTACGTTGACTTATTTACTATATGGTTGGCTTTCAGGATGATGAGGTACAAGTTGAGACAACATGACATACTCGGATAAAGACATCAGATGCCCCACCCATTCTTGGCATCACACCAAATTCTATTCATAGAGACGAGAAGAAACATATTAGATTTTATGATGGAGTATTGTCTGTCGCTAACAATAGGAAGTGAAGGAGATGAAAACATTTATTGTATAACATTTCTTGCGAGGAGTCGAATTACTATATATGTGTATATGATGATGATGTTACTTTAATGTGTTTGAGGTTTATGATATAATATTGCATTATTGATATATTGAATATGGTTTGTGGTTATGGGTTACATAGAGTTATCCATTTACGTTTTGTTTATAGTGCATTAGATGGTTTTTATTCTTGTTATGTGACATTCCATTTACTTGTATAAATGATGATGTTATCACTTGTGTATCTAGTTAATGTATTAATGTGACTATGGATTGTGGATTACTGTTTTATGGTATGTGGTTACATAGTTGTGTTCTTCTTCCTTGTATGTCTACTTGGGTTTGACGTGTTCAGTAATTTATTGTAGATAATTCATAATTTTTCTTTCAAATTTTGTGTATTATGGATTACGGTTTGTGGTTTATCGTTACATAGTTGCGTTCTTCATCCATGTATGCGTACTTGGGTTTGATGTGCTTACAAAACTTTTATATATATTTCATCCATGATAATATTTTGTTAAATATAAGTTAAGTGCATTATTTCCTTTCTAATTATGTTTGAATGGTAACATATAATAATCGTTTGTTATAATACATGTTTATTTATATGGCAAGACTAAAGAAGACTGGAAAGCGCAAGGCTTCGCCAATGCAAGAACCAAATTATTATGAATCATTCGATAGTGACACTTATGTGTTAAAAAAGAATGTAAAGATCTCTACAAACAAAGATGTCGATGCTACACAAGAAGATGAGTCTTCCCCATCAATTCGTATGGAATTAGAAATGAAACTTGTAACAAAGAAGACAAAGATGTATCAAAACGAGTGTGAAATATTTTCATTGGAAAATTTATATTTTACGAAAAAAAAAGGAAATATTGGATGAAATAGGAGAAATTTCCTCAAGGCAGATGGAGTTGGAGCTCGAGGTTCAAGAGTTAGAACTGGAAATTAAGAATTGGGAGACAATGCATGAAGCAGACAAAAAAGTGTTCGCAAATCAAGTAGCAAAACTTTAATACCATTCTTAAAATACATGAAGATCAGAAGGAAGTATGGAAGAAGATGTACATGCAGGCCAAGGCGGAAATTGAGGAAAAAACACCAGGCACTCCCACCCAAGACAATGATAACAAATGAATATACCAGTCATACAACCTTTGAGATGAAAATATGCTTGTTAAACACATATTGAACTTAGTTATATATTTGACATCAGTGTTATTGTACTTTTATATTTCACTTACATATTTGACATATTTTACTTATATATTTGACATATATGTATAGATATTGATTATGTGGTATGCAAAAATTAGTTATATTTAATGAATTTTTCCTTTGTAGCATAATAGATGATATGGATAGATGTATGTGGTTATATTATGATTATTAGATGTATGTGATTTTACTCTAATATGGTAGTTTTTGGTTGATGTTATGATGTGCACATTAATTAGTATTTAAATCATGTATATGAATTGCTATATCTGGTATGCGATGTGATGAATAAGGAAGAGTAATACAAGTGTGATTAGAAGACAAGTGTATATATGTGTGATGAAGTTGTTACTTTATTGTATAGATGATGATGTTGTCACTTTGTGTATATGGTTAATTTATTAATGTGACTATGGATTGTGGATTACGGTATATGGTATATGGTTACTTAGTTGCGTTCTTATTCGTGTATGCCTACTTGGGTTTTTCGTGTTTAGTAATTTAATGTAGATAAATCACAAATTTTCTTTCAAAACTTGTGTATTATGGATTACGATTTGTGGGTAATGGTTACATAGTTGCATTCTTCTTCCATGTATGCCTACTTGGGTTTGATGTGCTTACTAAAATTTTGTATACATTTCATAATTATGTTTGAATGGTGACAGATATTAAAAATTATGTTTGAATGTTAACAGATATTAATCGGTTGTTTAAATACATGTTTAATTAGATGACAAGACAAAAGAAGGTTGGAAAGCACAAGGCCTCACCAGTGTCGTAGAACCGAAAGATAATGCAAAATTCTATAGTGCCAGTACTAATGTGTTGAAAATCTTGTAGAGATCCCTACAAACGAAGATGTCGAGTTGAACAAGAAGATGAGTCGTCCCCGTCATTTCGTATGGAAATAGAATTGAAACTTGCAATGAATAAGGCAAAGTTTTATAAAATTGAGCGTGAAAGACTTAGACTGAAATATTTAAATTTGTCAAAAAAATAAAGAATTATTGGACCAATTACTAGATGCTTCCTCAAGGAAGATGGAGTTGGAGCTTGAGGTTCAAGATTTGGAATTAGAAATTAAGAATTGGGAGACGCGTCGTGTGAATCGAACAAAAAGTTTTCGAAAATCAAGTAGCAAGCTTTAATTCCGTTGTTAAAATTCACGAAGGTCACAAAGAATTATGGAAGAAGATGTACATCCTGGCCAAGGCATCGACTGAGAAAAAAGTACCAGTCGACTAATGATTGATGGACTTAGTATTTGCTACGGTTACTATAAATTTGGTTATTTCAAGAATATTGGTTATTTCAATGTAATTCATTATTATCATCCAGTCTTATAAGAGATAATTAATTTGCAAAAATAATATTGGTTATTTCAATGTAATTCATTATTATCATCCAGTCTTATAAGAGATAATTAGTATTTTCTACGGTTACTATAAATTTGGTGTAATGTATAAATGGTTTGTCTAATATTATGATTTTCTCACATTGTATCCACTGTAATATGGGCTCCACACATGGGTTTAAATAAAAATGAGTCGAACTTGTGTTATTTGGTTGTGTTAACATTCATATAAAAACTATTGATTAGAAATTAATCATGCATGTTATATTTCATGCTTGTTGATCCATTGGTGGTTCCTCTTCTGCAAAACTTCTTCCCCAAATATTTCTTCTAGTTCTTCTTGTTATCCTTCATTTGGAGGAGAAAATTTTAATGGTTCTTCTATTGTTTCAACAATAGGAAAATCATGATTAAAATTTGCAAGATATTCTCAATCAATTTGCCTCCTTAGTTGATCAAGGGAGAGTCTAAAATTGGATATTTTTTGTTGTTCAAAGGTTGGATCTGTGATGCCACTATCCCGATTGGATCTTGTGTACCTCCTTTCATCCAACTTGCTAGTTGGATGCACAACTCAAGGATTTTTCTAGGCTCTTCTCTGTTGATTTTGAGCTTGTATTGCGGTAGGGATTGAGAACGTTCTTCATCAAGGTCCAAGATTATTGAAGGAGTGTGATAATGATTGAATCTCTCTCTATTTTTCCAAATACAATCCTTAGATAAGCTGATAGGTCATATTGGGTTGTACCTTGTTATAAATCAAATTAAGTTTTTCAAAGTGCTGAAAAACACTGTGCATTTTTCAACGTGTCAAAAAATACACCCTATTTTTTATAACTTTGACAAAATTCAACCCATGTCCATGTGATAAGTAGTTGATGTGGATAACATTGTTATAAAAAAGAGGAATTACAATGCGGGTTGCACCTTGTTATAAACCAAATTGCATTTTTCAAAGTGTTGAAAAATACATTGTGTTTTCAACGTGTCGAAAAACACACTCTATTTTTTAGCACTTTGAAAAAATTCAACCCTTCTCCACCTAATAAGTAGTTGATGTGGATTGCATCGTTACAACAAGGAGGAAATTGCATTGTGGGTTGCACCTTGTTATAAACCGAATTGCATTTTTCAAAGTGTTGAAAAACACCGTGCATTTTTCAACATGTCGAAAAACACACCCTATTTTTCAGCACTTTGAAAAAATTCAACCCTTGTCCACCTAATAAGTAGTTTATGTGGATTACATCATTACACCAAGGAGGAAATGCATTTCGGTTGCACCTTGTTATAAATCGAATTACATTTTTCAAAGTGCTGAAAAACACTGTGCATTTTTCAACATGGTGAAAAAAACACACTATTTTTTTCTCATCGCTTTGGAAAAATTCAACCCCTCTCCCCCTAATAATTATTTTATGTGGATTTAATGTTTACAACAAGGAGGAAATGTACCTCGGGTTTCACCTTTTGGTGAACTAGATTACGTTTTTCAAAGTGTTGAAAAACATCGTGCGTTTTTCAACGTGGTGAAAAAAACACATTATTTTTCATCGCTTTGGAAAAATTCAACCCCTATCCACTTGATAATTATTTGATGTGGATTCAATTTTTACAACAAGGAGGAAATTCACCACGGTTTGCACCTTTGGTGAACTAGATTGTGTTTTTAAAAGTGCTAAAAAACACCGTGCGTTTTTCAATGTGGCAAAAAACACACTATGTTTTTCATCACTTTGGAAAAATTAAACCCCTATCCCCGATAATTATTTGAGGTGGATTCAATTTTTACAATAAGGAGGAAATGCATCATGGGTTACAACTTTTAGTGAACCGGATTGCGTTTTTCAAAGTGCTAAAAAACACCGTGAGTTTTTCAACGTGGTGAAAAAAACACACGATTTTTTCATCACTTTGGAAAAATTCAACCCCTCTCCACCTAATAATTATTTTAAGTGGAGTCAATGTTTACAACAAGGAGGAAATGCACAGTGGGTTGCAACTTTTGGTGAATAGGATTGCATTTTTCAAAGTGTTAAAAAACACCGTGCATTTTTCAACGTGGTAAAAAAACACACTATGTTTTTTTCATTGCTTTAGAAAAATTAAACCCCTCTCCACCTGATAATTATTTGATGTGGATTATATGTTTACAAAAAAGGGAAATACACCACGGGTTGCACTTTTTGGTGAACCGGATTGTGTTTTTCAAAGTGCTGAAAAACACTGTGTGTTTTTCAACGTGGCGAAAAAAACATACCTTTTTTTCATCGCTTTGGAAATATTTAACCCCTCTGTAATTGATAATTATTTTATGTGGATTCAATGTTTATAACAAGGAGGAAATGCACCACGGGTTCCACCTTTTGGTGAACTGGATTGTATTTTTCAAAGTCTTGGAAAAACACCGTGCGTTTTTTCAACGTGAGGAAAAAACACACTATTTTTTCATCACTTTGGAAAAATTCAACCCCTCTCCACCTAATAACTATTTGATGTGGATTCAATGTTTACAAAAGGAAGAAATGCACCATGGGTTGCACCTTTTGGTGAGTTGGATTGTGATTTATTAAGTAATAAAAACACCGTGCATTTTTTAACGTGGTGAAAAAAAACACACTGCTTTTTTCATTGCTTTGGAAAACTTCAAGCCCTCTCCACCTGATAATTATTTTATGTAGATTCAATGTTTACAACAAGGAGGAAATGCACTGCGGGTTGCACCTTTTGGTGAACCGATTGCATTTTTCAAAGTGCTGAAAAACACCATGCATTTTTCAACGTGGCAAAAAAACACACACTATTTTTTCATCGCTTTGGAAAAATTAAACCCCTCTCCACCTGATAATTATTTGATGTGGATTCTATGTTTATAACAATGAGGAAATGCACTACGGTTGCACTTTTGGTGAACAGGATTACATTTTTCAAAGTGTTTGAAAAACACCGTATTTTTTTAACGTGGCGAAAAAACACAATATGTTTTTTCATTACCATGGAAAAATTAAAACCCTCTCCACATGATAATTATTTGATATGGATTCAATGTTTACAACAAGAAGGAAATTCACAACGCGTTGGAACTTTTGGTGAATTGGATTGCATTTTTCAAAGTGCTGAAAACACCGTGTGTTTTTCAACTTAAAAAAAACATAGTTTTTTCATCACTTTGGGAAATTTCAACCCCTCTCTGCACCTGATAATTACTTGATGTGGATTCAATGTTTACAACAAGGAGGAAATGCACTATGGGTTGCACCTTTTGGTGAACTAGATTGCATTTTTCAAAGTGTTGAAAAAGACCATGTGTTTTTCAACGTGGCGAAAAAAACACACTATTTTTTAATCGCTTTGGAAAAATTCAACCCCTCTCCACCTGATAATTATTTTATGTGGATTCAATGTTTACAAAAATGAGGAAATGCACCGTGAGTTGCACCTTTTGGTCAAGCTGGTTAGCATTTTCAAAATGCTAAAAACACCGTGTTTTTCATGTGGCGAAAAAAATTACATTATTTTTTCATCGCTTTGGAAAAATTCAACCCCTCTCCACTTGATAATTATTTTATGTGGATTCAATGTTTACAACAAGGAGGAAATGCACCATGGGTTCCACCTTTTGGTGAACTCAGACACGTTTTCAAAGTGTTGAAAAACACTGTGTGTTTTTCAACTTGGTGAAAAAAACACATTGTTTTTCATCGCTTTGGAAAAATTCAACCTCTCTCCACCTGAGAATTATTTGATTTGTATTCAATGTTTACAACAAGGAGGAAATGCACTGCAGGTTACACCTTTTGGTGAACAGATTGCGTTTTCAAAGTCTAAAAAACACCGTGCATTTTTGAACTTGGCAAAAAAACACACTATTTTTTCATCGCTTTGGAAAAATTCAACCCCTCTCCACCTGATAATTATTTGATGTGGATTCAATGTTTACAACAAGGAGGAAATGCACCATTCATTGACGTTTTTGTGAATTGGATTGCATTTTTAAAATCTTTGAAAAACACCGTGCGTTTTTCAACATGGCAAAAAAAACACACTCTGTTTTTATATCTCTTTGGAAAAATTCAACCTCTCTCCACCTGATAATTATTTGATGTGGTTTCAATGTTTACAACAAGGAGGAAATGCATTGCGGGTTACACCTTTTGGTGAACCAGATTATATTTTTCAAAGTGCTGAAAAACACCGTGCATTTTTCAACGTGGTGAAAAAACACACATTTTTTCAGCACTTTGAAAAAATTCAACCCTTGTCCACCTGATAAGTAGTTGATTTAGATTGCATCATTACACCAAGGAGGAAATTTATTGTGGATTGCACCTTGTTATAAATCGAATTGCATTTTTGGAAGTGCTAAAAATACCGTACATTTTTCAACGTGGCAAAAAAACACACTTTGTTTTTTCATCTCTTTGGATAAATTCAACCCCTCTCCACCTGATAATTATTTGATGTGGATTAAATGTTTACAACAAGGAGGAAATGCACCACGGGTTGCACCTTTTGGAGAACTAGATTACATTTTTCAAAGTGCTGAAAAACACCGTGCATTTTTCAATGTGGCAAAAAAACACACTATGTTTTTTCATTACTTTGGAAAAATTCAAACCCTCTCTACCTAATAATTATTTGATGTGGATTAAATGTTTACAAAAGGAGGAAATGCATCGTGCATTGCACCTTTTGGTGAACTAGATTGCGTTTTTCAAAGTGCTGAAAAACACCGTGCATTTTTCAACGTGGCGAAAAAAACACAGGTTTTCATCGCTATGGAAAAATTCAACCCCTCTCCGCTTCTAATAATTACTTGATGTGGATTCAATGTTTACAACAAGGAGGAAATGTACCATAGGTTGCACCTTTTGGTGAACCAGATTACGTTTTTCAAAGTCTTTGAAAAACACCGTGCGTTTTCAAAGTGCTAAAAAACACTTTCTGCGTTTTTTTTCAAAGTGTTGAAAAACACCACGTATTTTTCAACGTGGCCAAAAAAACACATTGTTTTTAAATCATTTTGGAAAAATTCAACCCCTCTCTACCTGATAATTATTTTATGTGGATTCAATGTTTATAACAAGGAGGAAATGCACTATGGGTTGCACCTTTTGATGAACCAGATTGCATTTTTCAAAGTCTTTTTGGTAAAGAAAAACACCGCAGTGCATTTTTCAACGTGACAAAAACAACATACTATTTTTCATTGGTTTGGAAAAATTCAACCCCTCTCCACGTGATAATTATTTGATTTGAATTCAATTTTACAACGAGGAAATGCATGCGTAGTGTTTGCACCTTGTTATAAACCAAATTACATTTTTCAAAGTGCTAAAAACACAATGCATTTTTCAACGTGTCGAAAAACACACTCGGTTTTCAGCCCTTGTCCACTTGATAATTATTTGATTTTCTTTACATTGTTACATAAAGGTGGAACAAAATCACGGTTTGTACCTTGTGGAAAACAATGGTTCGTTTTTTATTTGAAAAAGGTTTGTTTTTCAGCAGTTTGATAGTAGCAATAAAAATATGACTTGCTAATTTGTTACTGTTGATTACATCATTTCATCATAATTACATCAGCTTTTTGTTTGTCAAAATATTTTCTACTATCCATATATTACATGGTTCTATATTGGCTAACACCAACAAACACTTTTTTAAATACTCTAAAAATAATCAAAGAGCAGGTCAGTTGTACACGTTCCATATTTATGTATTTTAAATATATGCAATCTACAATCTCATATAAATGAATTTTAAATGTTTACAATTCTAATATAGGCCCACTCAACATGCCATACATTTACTTTCCAAAGCTCAACCTGCTCATTTCGTAAGATACATCTCTCTGCATATCCGTTGCATCTGCAACACAATGCATTAAATATTAGACAAGATATCAAAGGATTTTTACCTTACATACAATAAATGAATGTATTGAAATTAAGGACATTCAATACACACCTTGCTGTGAGATGCTAAATTGTTGAAAGATAAGCGGCAGCGAGGAGATGTTTCAGCTGCATTTGAACCACCTGCAAAATAAATGATCAATATGTTAGTCTTCGCCTCCACAATTAAAATTTCTTGTGAATTCACAATCACACCAATAATTCAATGTTTTAACCTGTAGGTTCCATTTGTGTGGTTTGTCTCCTCTTTGCATGATTTCCATCAGGAAATTGGAAGCATTCATAGTATCTTCTACAATGACTGGCCTCTTAGTCACACTGTGGTGGCATTTTTTACTTGTACTAAACCATGGACGCATGCGGGTGGTGGCTGTCTCATTGACATCTCCTTTGAAAGAAACATCCAACATATTTGATGCTTCTAGGTCTCTCACAAACCTTTGAACACATTCAAAGATTTTTTTCTTTTGATCTCGTACTCGTCATGTATCAAATCTGAATTCAAGAATTCTTTGGATGTGTGTTCCATAAAATCTGAATCACTTTCTATCATCAAACCACCAGCCCCAACTGTTTTATGAGTGCCTGTGATGTATAAGACATTATAGAAATTTATTTATTTATACACTAGGTTTTTCAATATCATTGTACTTATGAATACACAATGCCACCTAATCATAAATATGCATGATGAACATTATCATTGGCATCAATTAATTGATTGAAGGCATTAACAACTAACCATCAACTGTCAGTGACTGTTGAGGTGGCGAGGGGGGCCATCCCATAACATGTCAGCATTTATTGTGCTTGTCTCTGTATAGGTATTGGCTACTACACATGAAATGAAATCAATTTCAACACGATGCTTTTTTCATTACAACTTATGCTTAGCAATCTATATCACTACTTTCCACATACGATGACATTGAATTACCTTCCACTTTTGCTACTAGATACGATGAGGAGGGGCCATCTTGGAACATGTCTTCATTTATCATGCTTGTCTCGGCATAAGTACTAGCTCCTGCACGTGAAAGGAAAACAATTTCAATAGGATGATTTTTTTGTTACAACTTATGCTTAGCAATTTATATCACTACTTGCCACATACAATGACATTGAATTAACTTCCACTTCTGATGTTGGATATGGTGAGGAGGGGCCATCATAGAATGTGTCTTCATTTACCCTTCTTTTCTCCCCATAAGTATTGGCTCTTGCACGTGAAATGAAATGAATTTCAACACAATGCTTATTTTGTTACGACTTATGCTTAGAAATCTACATCGGTAACATATGATGGCATTGAATTACCTGCCACTTCTGGTGCTTGATATGATGACATCGACACATATTGCTTGTGAAAATCCAATGCCTTCAACATGTGCTTACATGTGTTTCCTCTAATAGCCCAAGAACATTCGCATACATCCAAGGCTCTGCATTGCCTTACCAAATACCATGTGCTTCTAGTTGTTTGGATCCTCACCCATAATTGATTGCAATCAGGCATAATTGCAAGGCAATATGTATTAAGAATACTCTTTGCTCTCTCAACCACTATCAATAGTTGTCTTTATTTTTGAAATTGGTCAAGAAGCTAGATTTTGTAACTTCCTCTTGTGTTTGTAAAATGGCTCCACCTTGTACACAAGTGTGTAGAACAAATAGTCCATCTGGCAAGTACATTTTTTTTGTCTATCACACAAGTATCTAGTCTTCAAAAAATAATGGTAGGACTCGATGGATGCGTTTGTTTCTTGATTTGCATGGGAGAAGTTTCTAAAATTTGTTTCCCACATAGCTATCAAGTGACACAGATTGAAAATCAGTGACACTATAAACCAATAATTATAATTGATGGTAATTAATAAGGAAACACACAAAGGATCATACTCACCAACACGTTCTTCACTCTCACACCATGTATTCTGAAGTACTCGAGGAACTTAGTTTCCTCTTTTAATTCATTAAAGAAATATTAAATGATTTGAAATGTGTGCTTGTGATGCATTTCAGAACCATACATGATGGTACCTAGTCTCTCAAAAATATTCCACCTGGACTCCTTGCTACAATACATGTGCACGTTTTTCAACCATGCCTTGCACACGTGCCATAGGCATAACACTACACAACAACCAAAAATACACATGATGGCTTGGATTTTATCCGACGCATCATCCATAATGAATGCATTGATCTGTCAATCGACATGAAGGAATTTTCCTCATTTTTGGACTTCCGCCAACCACTTGTAAATGTCTTCAATTTTATTCCTCGAAGAAATGGCCCATCTTCGGGCACCCCAACCTCTTGCTCATAAAAAACAAGCAATGTGTATAATTGGTACTACAAGGAATATGACATCAAATGGTAACATGAGGTTTAATATAACAGAAAGGGAACATTATTATTGATACATAAATTACACATCATTTTAAAATTCATTCCAATTACTTACGCCATATTTGTCAGTAGCAAACGTCGGGTCAATGGAGATTATGGAATTGTGTGAATGAACCTTTCTTCACACATCCATGGTGTTTGCAACCCCATAATAAATGGAATGGTGGTTCCATTTGGGCATTGATAGTAGAAAAAAATAGTCTCTTTCCTTCGCATGCCATAAGTTCATTCTCATGGCATTATCGACGTTCTTTTGAGACCTTCTATAATGAACTCTTTTCCATGCATTCACCACGTCCTTTCTTGTCATGTATTCGTCCCTCTTGCTCAATATACCCATGTTGGATGGATCCTCTATATATTTATCGTACACCGTTTCCACGACTCCCATCAACAAAAGACTCTCAATATAAGTTTTGCATTCATTTGATAAGTACGGGGAAACATTCAGACGAGGATCATTAATGGTATTTTCATTCCTCCCATGACAACACTCACCATTTACATCACAATGAAATAGATTATTGTATAATATTATGGCCACTTTGTCAGTCTCCCATAAAAAACCTTCACATTGAAATGACATTGAAACCCCTTTTAATTATATACCTACTCACTTTTCAATTATTCTTGGATTATTTATGTTGTCGTCTGGACCATACGAACACCAATAGCTGCATTAAAAATGGTAACATCAAATGCTATACAAATGTTTACAAAAAGAACATACAAAAAATTATTTGTTAGAAAATGTCCGAACCTAGTATATGACTTGGTTGTATGTGGTTTAGGATTTTCTATATTTGTTGACTTGTGATTCATGTGAGGCGAAGGCGGCAGTCCCAAAATTTCGTTAGAACCTTCCTCCTTTAGAAATGCCTGTAGTCTTGCAAGTGTATGGTGGCACAAATGTCGGTGCTTGGCTCATCCCCTATTGGTGTCCATTCTAGGTCATCATATGAAAACCGACTCTTTTCCTCTGTAATATTTTGGATAGGAAGATCGATCATGCTCTGCCATTTGGGCCTCCTTCCCATCCTAAAAATTATTACATGCAGTTTTGCATCGTTAATGAAACAATTATTTCATACTTTCCAAAATAAATTTTGACTTGTGATTCATCATCATCAACATGAATACCATCTTAAAATATTGGAAACATTCAAATTTTTGTCTAATTCAAAATCCACGTGTATAAAATACAGTATTGAAATGCAAGGAAAACAACAATTTATAGGACTACCTACTACTTCTAGTGCACAAGCATATCACAATATGGTCATCTATAATGTGACAAAGATTACAAAATTAATATTATTTCAAATACACTTATTCAATGTTGAGAGAAACTTCCATAGAAAATATTATTACATTTAGCTAAAAACAATAAAAACTATCGAAACAAGAACATGTTTATTTAAAACAAAAGTTACAAATAAAAAAATTAAAATATTAATAACATCTTTAAAAATATATATACATTTATGCATGCCAAAACACAATAATTAAACAACAATAAAATAATAATCATCGCAACACCCACATACCCTTCTTTTTGAAAAAAATGAACTTACAAACTAAAATTGAGGAATATAGATATTTCAAAATTTTCACACTTTTATTTGAATTTTAGAAATGGTGCTAAAATTTTGAATCGTAATAAAAATTATTTGCTATACATTCTGAACAACTAGTATTCATTGGCATATTGAACTATCTATAATATACATATAATTTATAAATTGTTAATAAATTGAGGACTATTTTTCAAATCTTGCGGTTTTCGAACTTTTATGCGAACACCCTTCATCTATTGTTTACGCAGAAGCTCATATTTTTGTATGTGGGTAAGTGTACCAAGTTGGAGGACAAAAAAGGGGTCATAAGTGGACGGCATATTGCAAAAAAACAACGAAATATCAACTTGTAGGGGTTATTAGCAATACGTGCACTAAAAATTAGAAAAATTTATATAAATATGAATCGTAAAGATCGGAATCTAGTTTCTAAACTACTAATTTTTTAAAACAGACAAGTTTAGCTATATTAAACACTTAAAATTATATGAATTGGTTTTTTTTTTGAAAAAAACCTATAAGATTGTAGTCCGTTTGCCCGTGATTTGGATGACCAAATCTTGTTTTTTTTTCCTTTGGTGAAAATTTAGATGTAGTTGTCTATCTTGGGATGGATTTTATTTTGTATTTTTTCGAGCAATATTTTTTTTTAATGATTTTTTCCGTGAAAGTGGTCTAAAAAGATTTAGAAAGCGAGCACTTTCCGTTTGCCCGCCATAACTATATCAAAAAATATCGAAATCAAATATATATATATTTTAACGTGTATAGAATTTCTCCACACTTGGGATGGTATAAGTTTTATCACATTTTAATAAGCGAAACAAAATTTGCAGTCTTAAACATAGACATGAACATTCACGGAAAAAATATCTTAAAGACCTATTGTTAGTAAAAAATTATAAAATGATATTTATCTTATTCTATTCACTTTAAAATCAATATTTCTACGAAGCTAATAGTCTCCCCTACGCGATGGCACCATTTTTGTGAAATGTTTTCAGTTTTTTAGCATGGTTCAAGTCTGTGGAAGAGCAAATTTGAAGTTTTTTGACCCTTTACACTTCATAATGACCTTCCATAGCTTTGGTTGGGGCAAAACAAAGATTTCCCGAGCCTTAGGGTCGATTTGATAATACAGATAGGACCGCGATCATGGTTTACAAACCGCGATCGTGGGTTTTTAAACAAGAACCCCGATGGAACTTTATAATCACAGTTCATAAATCATATTTATACACATCCCAATGTTCTAATTACCATGTGATTTTTACTATTTGACTTTACCATACGAATTATTCTTTGTGAAAATCTATCATTTTTACACGTTTTTCTTATCACCTTTGAAGTAAAACATCATGGGAGACAAGAAAAAAGTCAAAAAAGGAAGTCATTAAGTAAAAAAACACCGATCGAATTAGAGGCAAACATATTTCAAAATGCTAAGCGAATGCGGAATCTTCGTGAATCAAGAAGAAGTTCATCTTCAACCCCTATTATTGTAAACAATGAGGAATTATGTAATGTTTCTACCTGTCAATGTTGAAGTTGGATTAAATACTCGTGATGAAGATGTTTTTCTTTGTCGATGTTGAAGAAGAATTAAATACTCGCGATGTAACAAATGTTGAAATTAAAGGAGATAATGAAAATGTGAATAAAGAAATTCGGGTTGAAACTGTAGACAAGCAAAATTTGACAAAAACACATCCTAGAATTTTCTATAAGAAACCTAATTATTTTATTGAAATTGATGAATTTTTTTGAAACCAATGTGTAACAAACTTTACAATCGAAAATCAAAAGAAAAGCCATTGAAATTTGGGATAATCATTTTGAAATTTTAAATGATTCCCAAAGATGTTAGTTGTTAGTTAGTTTGATGAAATTGAATAAAATGAGACCTACATTAAAAACCTTAGGATTGACAACATCTAATATACGTGGTCAAACCTCTACAATTGTTGAAAACCTTCATGATGCATATCACATTGTTGGTGTCAAGAGACGCACTAGGGATAGTAATATTGTGCATCGTGTACTTGCTACTAGTGTTGTAAGTGAATCAATAAAAACAACGTTTGATTACGCAAACAAGTTGAATGTTGTAAGTTAATCGAAAAACTCTAATGAAAGCAATTGAAAGACATAATATCCTTCAATCACTCAATAACACTGATTTTTGGGCATTTTATGCTAGAGCACCACGTAAGGAAAAATATAATATTGATGCTTTATAAGAGAAGTTGTTATTGAATTTTGGCATGATAACACTAGAGTTTCAACTAATATAAGAGATGTTGTAAAAAGAGAGTGGTTCTATTAATCGCAAACCACATCTAAAACATTTCTTAGATATGACTCAAACTCAATTTTTTTGTAAGTTTGAACAAGAGCATCTGAAAATTAAAATTAGTCAATGTTTTTTTGAAATGTTAAAACCATTCTATGTGAAAATCAACCACGCTCGCACCACTTGTTGTTGTAGGCAACATGTTGAATTTGCTATGCATTATGCTAAATTTTTATGTATTTGTTCTATTTTCATTCTGAAACTATGTTATCAGAATGTGGTGTTCAAGTTCCACCAATATCTTCCAGGGATTTCATTCCTACAATATTTTGTGATAAAGAAGTTGGACAATTTTTTGTAGTCGATTGTTTAGATAGAAGTTATGGTACATGTGGCGGATTACCTAAATTGGAAAGTTGCATCCATGAGCAAATTGAAGGTGCAATAGGAAATAATTTAGTTGAGTTTGATAAATATAAATCAGTTGCATACCAATTGAAAGATGGAAAAGAGTCTAAACGGTGTGAGCTAGTTACAGAACATATGCCTGTTTTTTAATTTATGAGAAAATTTAAGGATGAAATTGTTTATGAGTATGCTAGGCATACACACAGAGCTCGATGGTTGGATGAACAGTTCAAGATATGAAAAGACACATTTCCTATTAGTACTATTGTTTTAGTGGTCGATTTTGTAGAGAATTACACATTGTAACCACAAATGGAGGTTCAATCACAATATTACAACTCAGTACAAGTTGCCATTTTTGTGCATATAACATTTATACATTCTCCTGATAGTACAAAGAATGATCAATTTTTTTAAGAGAGTACCACTTTTATATCAGTGATGATCGTACTCATTCTACTAAATTTGTGCAAGGGTGTTTCCAGTTATTTTATGGAAACTTGTCTGATAGGGACATCCACTTCAAACAACATTATATATGGTCAGATAATTACACGTCTCAGTTTAAGAATGCACGAATGTTTTATTAGATGAGCAGGATGCATGTCAAGATGGGTGTGCAACATATTTGGAGTTTCACTAAGGTTGGACATGGAAAAGGAGAGCATGGCGGTGCGGGGGGGCATGTGTGAAAAGAGCTCTTGCAAGAGAAGATTTGAAGTACAAAGATGGTGCTAAATTGAAAGATGCAAAGAGCATAGTGGAATGGTGTATTGACAACATGGCCCGAGGTTCTCAAGAAATTTCCATGGTTCGCAGATATTTTTGGTTGATAAAGGAACAACAAATTGCTAACTACGAGGATTGTATGACACTCATTGGGTCCAGTGATATGCACTCATTTTGTAGATCAGATGCTACTTCGTGAGCCATATGGACAAGAAAGTTGACATGTTTTTGTGCATCTTGTATCGAATTTGTCACTGTTGAGTGTGATTCACAAGAATGGGTCGATGGATGGATTTGTAGGCCTCTAACTCCACTTGCTAGTTATCAACCTCCACAAGCATTACGACTTGTTTCTATAGATGAAGTTGCAACATCCATGGACTTTGAAAATTTTTGATTTTGGTGCGACTAGGTATTAATGGTTATTTACAATTTTTGTATTGAGTTGTCCATTGAAATTTTAATATGTACAATTTAAATTTGAGTTGAAACCTTTTTTTTGTAGGACATGTGTTTGCAGTTATTGCATGACAGAAGACAATGAAGAAGGAATAAACTATTTCTTATGTCGTTGCATCGAGGAAAGAAAGAAGTTGACTTCTCTTGTTATAGATAGTGAAGATATTGAGTACCCTACGGTCAGTGGTAAATCTTTGGAACTTGGTTTCAACGGTATCCATTAAAAAACTCCTCTGTTTGGGTGTTTGAAGACTTTGAGACACACATGAAAATACTCTTATATTTGCATCTAGTTCTAGCGACAAATATTCAGCTGTATAGATATCGAGGAAGGCCTAATAACAAGATTCTTTGGAAGGTTTGAGAGTCAGATCATGAAGCAATCTTGTCCGCTATTCAGAGTAGATCCAATCCACGATGGTTCATTGGAATGAATTTACAATGCTCATGTCTAGTATATATAATTTATTTGGTATATATAAATTTGTTAGTTAGATAAATTTAAGTTCATATATTTTATTAAATTTGTGTATTTTGTATATATCTAGTATGGTTTTGATTTGAAACTTAAATTTCTTTGACTAACACTTTTATATGCAGGTTAGTGGTGCCAAAAAAGCTTCCACCTTCACGTGGTTGGCATTGTTAGTAGAGAATTATAAATTCTCGAAGCTAAGAGAAGCTTTCATTGTTTTACAAGAAAAGAGAAGCAATTAACAATGATTTATGTACCTGTGGAGGGGGTTCTTGGCTCCAGAGGAGGTAGCCCAGAAGGACCTGGAGCTTAGAGAACCAAAATGACACCTCCCTAAGTGTTTACAAGACCATCCCTACGTGTGTGCAAAGTCGGTTCGGTGCCACGACCCACCATTTGCAAAATATATCATTTGACAAACTTACACTGTCTCAAACTACACTATTAGGTGCGTTTGCAAACAATAGGGCAGCGAGAGCACCGATTGGAGAAGGAAAAAACTGAGACAAACTATTATAGAGGGTCCCTACACTGAGGTGTAGGATCGAGGCAGAGATGTCTTTAGGTTCCACAGAGTCTGCATAGCCACCCGTTGAAGTTGAACGGTTTTTTTGGTCTCAAGGCTCTTAAGGGACTATGCCCGAACGAGGTAGCCCGAAAGAAATGACGTTGTCGTGCACCGAAACAATGCCACCTATAGCGTTCACTGGACACTCGAATGCTGGCCGATGCGTCGGTTCGGTGCCACGACCCACCGTTTGCAAAATATACCATTTGACAACCTTACACTGTCTCAAACTACACTATTAGGTGCATTTGCAAACAATAGGGTAGTGAGAGCACTGATTGGAGAAGGAAAAAAACTGAGACAGGCTATTGTAGAGGGTCCCTACACCAAGGTGTAGGATTTGACGAGACATCTCTAGGAGCCATGGAGTCTGTGTAACCGCCCATCGAAGTTGAATAATTTTTTGGTCTCAGGGCTCTTAAGGGACTACGCCCGAATGCGGTAGCTCAGAAGAAATGATGTTATCGCGCTTTGAAAAGATGCCACCTCTAGCATTCACCAGCCACCTGGATGTGTTGGTGTATTCGGCTCGGTGCCACGACCCATGGTTTACAAAATATACTTGTTTGACAACCTTACACTGTCTCAAACTACACTATTCAGCGTGTTTGTAAAACAATAGGGCAGCAAGAGAGCACCGATTGGAGAAGGAAAAAACTGATCCAGGATATTGTAGAGAGTCCCTATGCTCAGGTGTAGGATTAGACGAGATGTCTCTAGGTGCCACGGAGTGCGTGTAGTCACCCGATCGAAGTTGAATGATTTTTTGGTCTCGGTGCTCTTAAGGATTCCCGAACGAGGTAGCTCGGAAGCAACAACATTGTTGTGCACCAAAGATATGCCTCATCTAGCATTTATTTGGCCACCCAAACATGTGCGCGTAGTTGGTTTAGTGCCACGACCCACCGTTTACAAAATATACCATTTGACAACCTTACACTGTCTCAAACTACACTATTCGGTGCGTTTGCAAACAATAGGACAGCGAGAGCACCGATTGGAGAAGGAAAAAAGGAGATAGAATATTGTAGAGGGTCCCTACACTTGAGGTGTAGGATTAGATGAGACATCTCTAGGTACCATGGAGTGCTGCGTAGTCACCTGTCGAAGTTGAACAAATTTTTGGTCTCAGGGCTCTTGAGGGACTCCGCCCGAACGAGGTAGCCCGGAAGAAATGACGTTGTCACGCACCAAAAATATGCCTCCTATAGCATTTACCTAGCCACCGGATGTGTCTGCATAGTCGGTTCAGTGCCACGACCCACCGTTTACACAATATACCGTTTGTGACCTTACACCGTCTAAAACTACACTATTCGGCATGTTTACAAACTATAGGGCAGCGAGAGCACCGATTGGAGAAGGAAAAAATTGAGATAGGCTATTGTAGAGGGTCCCTACATTGAGGTGTAGGATTAGACGAGACATCTCTAGGTTCCACGGAGTGCACGTAGTCACCCGTCGAAGTTGAACAATTTTTTGGTCTCAGGGCTCTTAAGGGACTCCGCCCGAACGAGGTAGCCCGAAGCAACGAAGTTGTTGCACACCAAAAAAACCTCCTCTAGAATTTACCTAGCCACCTAGATGTGTCTGTGTAGTCGGTTCGGTGCCACAACCCACCGTTTACAAAATATACCATTTGACAGCCTTACACTGTCTCAAACTACACTATTCAACGCGTTTGCAAACAATAGGGCAGCGAGAGCACCGATTGGAGAAGGAAAAAACTGAGACATAATATTGTAGAGGGTCCCTATGCCAAGGTGTAGGATTAGACGAGATGTCTTTAGGTGCCACGGAGTGTGCGTAGTCACTGTCGAAGTTGAATGATTTTTGGTCTCGGTGCTCTTGAGGGACTCTGCTCGAACGATGTAGTCTCAAAGCAACGACGTTGTTGAGCACCAAAACGATGCATCCTATAGCATTTACTTGGCCCCCTAAACATGTCCGTGTATTCGATTCGGTGCCATGACCCACCAATTACAAAATATACCGTTTGTGACAGCTTACATTGTCTCAAACTACACTATTCGGTGCGTTTACAAACAATAGGGCAGCGAGAGCACCAATTGGAGAAGGAAAAAAATTGAGACAGGCTATTGTAGAGGGTCCCTACATCAAGGTTTAGGATTAGACGAGACATCTCTAGGTGCCACGGAGTGCACGTAGTCACCCGTCAAAGTTGAATGATTTTTTAGTCTTAGGGCTCTTGAGGGACTCTGCCCGAATGAGGTAGCCTAGAAGAAACAACGTTGTCACACACCAAAATGAAACCTCATCTAGCATTTACCCAGCCACGTAGATTTTTCCACCCAATCGGTTTGGTGCCACGACCCACCGTTTTACAATATACCATTTGATAACCTTACATTGTCTCAAACTACATTATTCGGCGCATTTGCAAACTATAGGGCAACGAGAGTACCGATTGGAGAAGGAAAAAAGAGCCAAGCTATTGTAGAGGGTCCCTATCTTTGAGGTGTAGGATTATATGAGACATCTCTAGGTGCCACAGAGTGCACATAGTCACCCGTCGAAGTTGAACGATTTTTTGGTCTTAGGGCTCTTGAGGGACTCTACCCGAACGAGGTAGCCTAGAAGCAACGATGTTGTTGTGCACCAAAATGACACCTCCTCTAGCATTTACCTAGCCACTCAGATGTGTCCATGTAGTCGATTCGGTGCCATGACCCACTTGTTTACAAAATATACCATTTGATAACCTTACACCTGTCTTAAACTACACTATTTGACGCGTTTTAAAACAATAGGGAAGCAAGAGCACCAATTGGAGAAGGAAAAAACCGAGATAGGCTATTGTAGAAGATCCCTAGTCCAAGGTGTTGGATAAGACGAGATGTCTCTAGGTTCCATGGAGTGCACGTAGTCACTGGCCCAAGTTGAACGATTTTTTTGGTCTCGGGGCTATTGAGGGACTCTGCCCAATGAGGTAGCCCAAAGCAATGGCGTTGTCGCACACCGAAATGACGCCTCTGTAGCATTCACTTGCGACTGGACATGTCCACCAATCGATTCGGTGCCACAACCCACCATTTTCAAAATTTTCAACAATTACAACTTTTTTTAACTTTTTCAACAATTACAAATTTTTCAACTTTTTCAACAATTACAAATTTTTCAACTTTTTCAACAATCTATCTATACTCATACTTGGCTCTACCCTCTCTCGCTTATATAAAGTTGGCTGGTTCACTCGATTCATCTCCCTATCTTTACTTTACCCTATACAGATTAGATGGCTCGGGAAGAGAACTACTAACTACAAAGAGTCTTCCCTTCCTAAACTACCAACTATAGAGAGTCCTCTCAAAATGAGCAGTTTTTAGTCAGATTTATAATATGCATATCTTTACCTCCCTCTCTCTATATGGGCATGGGCCCATCGACCCTCCACTCGACCCCCCATATCTAAATATTCCCCTAGATCTAGATAGCCCCCTCGGTTTCCTTGCCCCTAAGATCGGATTGTCTCAACAAAACAAATAGAATATGTCAGGTCATATCGGCTTCCCCTATCTATAATTTTCAGATCAAATCATCCCCCTCTATATATACAGAGTTCAACATCTTCCCCGCGAGTATAGCATGATGAGCCCAAGTTACGGCAGCTCCGGATGAAAGGAGAATAAGCGTATTAAGAAAAGGGATTCCCCAGGGATTCAAAACCCCAATCCCTTTTGGGGGCCGGATACCTCCAATCTCTACCGCAGGCGCCAAAGAAGAATGGAAAAATGCCTGAAATAAAGCAAAGAGGAACATGACCTCCGATACGATTACTACAACAACAATTCTATATCATTTAATTGTTGATTCAACTACAATAGCTACAAGTTGAGCCCTAACTTCCCTGACTGATTGATGGATTGGTCATACACCACCATACTCATCAATGGTACAAAATGAATAATATCCTTCGATAAATAAAATTAAATACACAGTTCAAAAACCAAATGACCCAAGGGAAGACATCTTATTTCAAGATTCAAGGTATGAAATATTTTTTCATGACTTAAGAGGAAAATGATAAGTTGCCCATGTTGATGGAGGAATACACATGCATCCCTTAATTTCTTAACAATTGTACCATGCAATGTTGCACCATAGTAACATTATATTCATATATGTTGCACCATAGTTTTTTAATTTTAAATCAAACATACATATAGAATTAATATACATAGAAGGATATCATGTGCAATGAATTCGAATCAAACATAGAAGTAATATCGTTATGAAAACCAACACATGGATATATAATGTATCAAACTAAGTGTCTTTGAACGCATGCCTCTAAAATATAAGTTCATAACATGTGTACATCTCAAACCAAGTGTGTCATACATATAAGACCACACGTGGTCGCATAAGGCTCTACATACAATGTCCTATGAATAATCATGAACTAGACCAGGTGCCCCATATATATATCTATGTACATCCACGTCCTATGAATCTAATCATGAAACATCTTCCCTCTCTTCGCCCTGCTAGAAGTAGCATGTCCACAACCTGGGGATGTAGTGGAGGAGATACCACTACGGATTTCATCCATGTGGTGCTAGGCATCTCTAAGCGAGGCTGCAACCCGACTCCGCACATTCATAAACAACAAGTTTTTAACACCCATATTTTTAAAATACATTCAAAATTTAGAAACTTAGAATTTAGTTAAAATGCATGTGAAATATTACCGCAATGTCATGATCCCTATCAATTTTCGTTGATGCATGACAGGGACAACAATAGACTCATGAGAGGTAAGCTACATACAAATAATTAAATTTCAAATTAAATATTTCATGTACAAAATTTGATATTGTAGATTTAAGTAATAAGAAATAATTCCTAAATAAATTTAACAAATTTGAAAAATTGTACCTCAGTTAGTGGATCTGTAGATGTTATGGCAGTATCTACAACAACCTCCACAGTCTGCATATATGGAGGAGTCTCTCTGCAGTCATAAGCTATACAAAAATATGTACAAATCAATATTAATCTACATGACTACCACATAACAGAGCCAAAGCATAATCCACGTAAACTTTCACTATTAGAACCAAAGTGTAAAAGAAACTAACCTGCGTAAAATTCATGTGAGGCATGCCAATAGCCTCAGTTCCCAGAGCAAATGATGACCCGCTAGGTTCTTGCACATATAAAAGACAAACATATATTAATATGTACATGTACATGTGAAACATTATAATAATAAAAGTGCATAATCAAATGAAATTTGAAATTTAAGTACAACTTGAAACTTACGTTTGTAACATGCCCAACTTGCAGTAGCTAGCATGTCGATGCAGATGTTTCCTTCACCAGCTCTTGCTATTTAAAATAAAATAAAAAATTAGTTTTTACATGTATGTACATAATGTATAATGAAATACATATATATTAAAATCTCAAACATGAATTAAACTATTGTATATATATATTAAATATTTATTTGACATTTACCTGTGAAAGACCAAGATCCATTGCACCAGTTCCAAAAACATCTGCCATCATCTCATCTAGAGAAAAGAAATCATGTGATCCAACAAATGATGTCTCGCCCGTAGTGCATACGGCACCACATGATCCACAATGGTGTGGTGCGCTAGAACTGGTGCCTCCACCAACATCACCAGATGTAATCTACTCACTATGTTGGGTCAGAGTGTTAGTGAGCTCCCTCAATGCATGTAGTGTGTCAATCTCCACAACCTCCTTCACTGTAGGAGGGATAATGAAGGCAAGTGGGGGTTTTGGGGCATGGGGATCCTTGGTTGACCTACGCGTGCACCAAGTCTACTCTGTGCAGAGCCACCACCTCACCCATAAAAATTAGAAAAGACAAAATAATTTGGGACCTCATTAAGCATGAAATCGAAATATAATTTCTTCAAAAATAGATGGGAACCTCATTGTTGTTACATGGTGGATAATAAAAAGCATCCACCATCGGTCCCAAAAATTGTTCTTGATTCACTCATCGTGGCACCAATGGATTGGGAACCATTTGTAAGTAATCTGCGGGGGGCATTGGTTCTTGGTCGATAAATAATGCAAAATGAGGTTTTTTCCAAATTTTTCTTTTACGGCCAGATGGGATAATTTATTTACATACCACTTTGCCTATAATCACCTCTAAAGGTATTCCATTTGTCTATTTGGTTAGTTCTGAGAGTCAACTTCGCTAATCAATGTTTGTAATGTGTTGGCTAAAGTCATGCGGGATGGATTTGTGGCATGATTTTGTATTATATTGAATAAGGTTCTTAATGGAAATTTTATTTTGTCGATTTTTCCAATGATATTAGCTTGTGTTCTGTTGGTTTCGTGGGGATAGAAGGAGCCATATGAGGCGGATATATACTTGGAGGTTTTGAGGAATATTTTGACGATTTGTAGGATTACGAGCTTGCCGAGCAATTGAAAAAACAAAAAAAATTGCATACATAAAAAATAAATTGAAATACCCATGAAAATAAAAAAACCTAAAAAGCAAACAAATTGATCAAAATCGAGGGCTTACCTCTTTGTCTTGGCGGCATGGTTGAAACTATTGCGATCCATAAGTCTGAAGAGTAATTTTTAGGGGGTATTCAAAGCGTGAGTGCCAAAGGTGTAGGAGAAATCACGGTTGGAAAGGAAAAATGAGGGAAAATGAGGAGTCACGGGTCTATATTTTTGTCTCAGAGGACCGCGATCATGGTTTGAAACTGCGAGCACGGTTTTAAACCACACTTGTGGTTTGTAAACCATGATTGCGGTTTTAGGTTCGAAATCACCGAGCCTATAAAAACAATTGCACGAGCGTGGTTTAAAAACTACGAGCGCGGTACCTAAATTTCAGGTTTTTATGTCCACTTAATTGTCCACCATCTTGGTGCACTTACCCATGTCTTCGTTTTACAAACAGGATCGGGAGAAATTAGGCTCATGGTATTCATATTCACTACACAAAAGAGTAACTAGTACAAAACATAAATATACAATTAATGTTAGTACAATACATGACAAATCTAATATACGTCATCCATTATGATAAAATAATCACAACATCAGAAAGCTAATATCCATGAAAAATTCAAGTATCAATAAATGCCAACGGATATCCTTCACTCAAAATGCACCATTCCATAATATCACAACCGTTCATTGCAAAAGGGATGGTTGTGATATTATGGGAAATGCATTTAGTGGAGGGTTGGCAGTGACTTAAAAACCTCTCGCAATAGCTTAGCATAATATACCACCAAACTATCGATGCGAGAATCCTAAGGGAAAGCCCTTCATCACGCAACGATAGTTGGGCGTATCGATGTGGCATCCTAAGGGCAAGCCCCTTGAAACACACCTATTCCTATCTTTGCAGAGGCACTTGCCCTATATGCCAAATCGAGAGTGAGAGTATGATATCACATAATTTTTATATCTTCAACTTTCATTAAACATTCACAACATTACAATTACCAATATTTAACAACTAATAATATATATATATATATATATATATATATATATATATATATATATATATATGTACACACACACACACACACACACACACACACACACACACACAAATGATCTCCACATTTGCAATATTTACAACTATAATGCATCCAAGAAATCAAACTTTTCCTAATGTATTTAATTTAACACAACTAAGAGCAATGAAATTAGAACTAAGAGCTCGAAGATCACATGCATATTTAACCAATACCAACATAATATCAACACAATTAACTAGTCTTATACCATTGATTAATAAACTCATATATTATCGAAATTACCGAATCCTCTATCATTTATTAACAAATACATGAATAAAATAATACCATAATAATAAACTAGTTCACACTATTATTTAGTGTCTATATACTAAACAAAATATTTGACCATGTCATTTGTTTTGAAAAGATGCTTCCAAACAATTGTTCGATATATTTGTACTTAAGATAAAGTGTCATGTTATAATTATCCATGTGTATATCAAGAACATAGATTTATTCCTATTTACAAAGTATTAGGTAATAGATATGACATCAAATTGCCACCTTTTCTTATAGTTTAAATATATTAATTAATAATAATAATAATGAAAACTATAATTATTTTCTAAAGTTTAAGGTTCAAGGTTTAGGGTTTTGGGCTTAGGGTTTAGGGTTCAAGCTTTAGAGTTTATGACTTAAGGTTCGGGTTTAGAATTTAGGGTTTATCCTAAATAACATAATCAAGAAAACTTAACACTAATATGACACCGTAAACAATCAAATGATATCTTAAAAACTAATGTGATATCCTAAACACTGAAATATTGATATGACATAAAACACTAATGTGTCACCACCAATAATACATTTGGGACATATTATTCACTAATGCGACATCCTAAACACTATGGCGAGACCCTAAAGTTATGTTTGTGGAGCCTATTTTCATGTTAGAGTGTGGTACACATTCTATGTGTTACACTCGGGTATTTTTACTACTGGCCAGTCCGGCTCTTTGGTGAGTGGGTCGGGGGGTTCGGGGCGAATCCCTAAAGCAAATTTTCATGGGTGGTTTATTAACCCATGGGTAATGGGTAACCGTTATGGGCTGTTTTTGGGCCCATGGCTTTTCGGTACCCATTGTTTTGTAAAACCACCTCTTCGGCTACGCATAGGTTTATGGGATGGTTTTGTTTTTGCCCATTGTTTGATACCCATGGTTTTGTAAAACTGCTTAAGCAATTGTCTATTTATATGGTCTTATGCATATGATAGAAAGGTAAGCAAATGTATTGCAGATGTGTTTTGAATTCAAGTGTGAATTCTGTAGAGTTTGTTGAGCATAGCTCCAAACGGATCTGGGTATTGTATTGAGAGAGTGGAGGCTTGTAATAAAATCTGAGCAAGTGATTCTTGGTGGACATAGCCCAAATTGGGTGAACCACGTTAAATATTGTCTCTCTGTGTTGTGTTATTTATTCTGCACTTTTATTTGAGATCTGTAATATTTTCTACATATTAGTTTCTATTGTTGCGATTTTGTAAGGGATTATTCTACATATTTTATCTCTTATTTCCTAACAATTGGTATTAGAGCTTGGTTTGGTTTCTTTGAAGTGTTGAATCGCGAGAAAGTTTTATCTTGAGTGGGAGCTATGGCAGATGATGGAAGATCTAGGGTTGATAAATTCAACGGGCAGAATTTTAGTCTTTGGAAGATGCAGATGGAAGATTACCTTTATCAGAAGGATCTTTATACTCCGTTGTCTGAGAAGGTGAACAAACCCTTGAGTATGACAGATGCGGAATGGGATTTGTTGGATCGGAAGGCACTTGGAACGATCCGGCTGTGTCTTGCATCTTTGGTATTATTTAATGTTTCAAAGGAAAAGACTACAAAAGATCTAATGGATGCATTAGGGAAGTTGTATGAAAAACCCTCTGCCTCTAACAAGATATTTTTAATGAAAAAGTTGTTTAATATGAAGATGTCTGAGAATAGTTTAGTAGCAGATCATTTAAATGATTTCAATACAGTTGTGAATATGCTAGCTTTGGTTCTGATAGAATTTGATGAAGAAGTTAGGGCTTTATTAATTACTGTGCTCTTTACACGAAAGTTGGAATAGCACAGTAATGGCGGTAAGCAACTCGGTTCAGGTAACTCAAGTTGAAGTTTGAGGATGTTGTAGGGGTGATTCTAAGCGAGGAAATGCGAAGAAAAAGCTCAGGGAATCTTCTACTTTAGGGAATGCTTTGACAGTGGAAACTAGAGGGAGACAGAAGAATAGAGGAAACCGTGGAAAATCGAAAGATCGGGCAAGGTCAAAATCCAAGAGCAAGATTGTATGTTGGAATTGTGGAAAGTATGGGCATGCAAAGAAGGATTTTTGGGAGCTTCGGGACAAGAAGAAACAACAGGAAGAAAACAAGGAGGCAAATGTGGCATCGGGTAATGTATGTCAGGATGCTTTGATTCTTTCTTTGCATAATATTACTGAATCTTGGGTTTTAGATTTAGGGGCTTCTTTTCATGCTACTCCACATAGGCATTATTTTGTTGATTATGTTCAAGGGGATTTTGGGCATGTTTTTCTTGGTGATGATGAGCCTTGTAGTATAGTTGGAAAAGGTTATGTTCAGGTTAAGATGTAGAATGGGAATACATGGCTATTGAAGGATGTCAGACATGTGCCTACATTAAGGAGAAATTTGATATCGGCGGGGCAATTGGGAAGTGATGGTTGTACTGTGATATTTATAGCTAACTCTTGGAAGGTTACCAAGGGTGCTCTTGTGGTGGCAAGAGGTAAGAAGGTTGGAACCTTGTATTTAACCACTTGATAGTACTAATGATTGTAATCTTGTGGCTTGATGAGATACAACATTATGGCACTATAGGCTCGGTCATATGAGCCATAAGGGCATGAACATCATAAAGAAGAATTTTCTGGATATACGAAAACAAGTTTGGATTTACGAGAAGCTGCATATATGGGAAACAAAAGTGAGTAAGGTTTCTCAAGGTTGGACCTACGAAGAAAGAGAGTAAGTTAGAGCTGGTACATTCTGATGTGTGGGGGCCATCATGTATCATCTCTTGGGGTTCAAGTTATTATGTTACTTTTATTGATGATGCAACAAGGAAAGTTTGGGTTTATTGTATTAGAAACAAATCTGATGTATTTGACACTTTTGTTAAATGGAAAGCCTTGGTAGAGAATGAAACATGTCTTAAGCTAAAATGTCTCAGGTCAAATAATGGCGGGGAGTATTGCAGTAATGAATTTAATGATTATTTTTCTAAGAATGGAATCCATGCGGGAAAAAGATGGTTCGGGAACTCCATAGTAGAATGAGGGTATCGAAAGGATGAACAAAACAATAATGGAACGTCTTTAGGAGCATGAGGTTACATGTAGGACCACCTCTTTCTTTTAGGGCAAAGCGGTGAGCACATGTTGTGTACTTGATAAATAGAGGACCCTCAAGTGCCTTGGATGGAGGCATACCTGAGGAGGCATGGTATGGTAAGAAAGTTGATTATTCATTTCTTAGAGTCTTTGGATGTGAGGTGTTTGTTCATATAGAAAAGGATGATAGGACCAAGCTAGAGGCTAAATCAAAAAAATGTACTTTCATTGGTTATGGTGGTGATGACTTTGGGTTTAAATGTTGGAGTATTAAGGAAAAGAAAATCATTCGGTCTAGGGATGTGGTCTTTAATGAGAAAGTCATGTATAAGCAATAGTTTCAGGAAAACAGGGAAGAATCCAAGAAAGAATATGCAGTGGTAGAGGATCTTCCAGATGGGAAAGTGACCCATGAATCAGTTCAGGGAACCTACTCAACAGGAACCCCAAACTCCTACAGTGAGGAGGTCTTCTAGGGTAAGAAAAGAACCTGAACGTTTTTCTCCTTCTCTTTATTATTTATTACTCACTGATAGTGGAGAGCCAGAGAGCTTTGATGAAGCAATGCAGGTAGATGCCAGTAAGAAGTGGGAGCAAGCCATGGATGAGGAGCATAAGTCTCTCATGGAGAACCCGGACTTGGGATTTGGTGAAGCTACTGGAAGGCAAAAAGAGCATTGTAGAAAAGTGGGTGTACTGAGAGTTAAAGATGAAGAAGGAGGAAAGAAAATATATAAGGCCCGGTTGGTGGTCAAGGGGTTTGCACAGAAACAAGGTATAGATTTTGATGAGATATTTTCTCCTGTAGTAAAAATGACTTCTATTAGAACTGTTCTTGGAATAGTGGCAGCATAAGACTTGCACTTAGAACAGTTAGATGTAAAGACTGCATTTCTCCATGGTGATTTGGAGGAGGAACTATATATGCAACAACCAGAGGGATATGAGGTCAAAGGTAAAGAGGAGATGGTGTGTAAACTGAAGAAGAGCTTGTATGGCTTGAAACAAGCTCCACGTCAATGGTATAAGAAGTTTGATAGCTTCATGATGGAGCAAGGTTATATTAGATGTCATTATGACCATTGCGTGTATACAAAGAAATTTGAGGATGGAAGTTATATTATCCTATGTTTGTATGTTGATGACATGTTGGTTACAGGTAAAAACATGCAAGAAATAAAAGTACTCAAGAAACAACTAAGTGAATCCTTTGATATGAAGGATTTGGGGGCAGCCAGACAAATCCTTGGTATGAGGATAACTCGGGATAGGAAGGAATGGAAGTTGACTTTATCTCAGGAAGAGTACATTAAGAAGGTATTGGATAGGTTTAACATGCAAGATGCTAAACCGGTTGGGACTCCTTTGCGGGCCATTTTAAGTTATCAAAGGAGCGGTGTCCCAAGACAAGCGAAAAGAAACCGAGATGTCAGTACCTTACTCATCAGCGGTTGCGAGTTTGATGTATGCTTTATGGTGTGCACTAGGCTGATATTTACCCATGCGATGGGAGTGTGAGTAGATTTATGAGTGATCCGAGGTAAAGAGCATTGACAAGCGATAAAGTGGATCCTTCATTATTTGAGAGGAACCATGGGGACAGTTTTGTGCTATAGTGGATCGAGACACCACTTTATGTGGTTATGTAGATTCGACATGGTTGGAGATGTAGACAAGGGAGGAACATGACAGGTTATATTTATATTTTAGGTGGGACAACGGTGAGATGGATTTCACGACTACGAAAGTGGTGGCTTTATCGACCACGGAGGTGAGTATGTTCTTTGCCCACGAGAGGAAAGCAAAGAGATGATTTGGTTACAACAATTTCTTGAGGAGTTGGGGCATAAGCAGGAGGAATGTAAGCTGCATAGTGATAGTCAGAGTGCTATACACCTAGCTAAGAACTCTGCTTTCCACTCCAGGATGAAGCATATACAGTTGAGATATCACTTCATCAGGATAGCTTTGGAGGAAGATAAGTTGAAGTTGGAGAAGATTCATACCAGTCAGAATCCTGTAGACATGATGACCAAGGTGGTCACAAGGGATAAACTAAAGCTATGTTCAGCTTTGGTTGGCCTTCACGATGACAGTGAAGGGTTGAGAAGCTTTCTTAGTGGAAATTAGTCTCCAAGTGGGAGATTGTTATGTTTATGGAGCCTATTTTCATGTTAGAGTGTGGTACACCTTCTATGTGTTACACTCGGGTATTTTTACGGTGGTCCCACTCGCCGGTGAGCGGGTCGGGGTGAAGCCCCTTGATCGAAGGGTTCGGGCGAAGCCCCAAAGCAAATTTTCATGGGTGGTTTATTAACCCATGGGTAATGGAAGTAACTTAGTTATGGGCTGTTTTTGGGCCCATGGTTTTCGGTACCCATTGTTTTGTAAAAGCCTTCTCTGCTACCCATAGGTTTATGGGATGGTTTTGTTTTTGCCCATTGTTTGATACCCATGGTTTTGTAAAACTACTTAAGAAGTTGTCTATTTATATGGTCTTATGCATATGATAGAATGACAAGCAAATGTATTGCAGATGTGTTTTGAATTCGGGTGTGAATTCATAGAGTTTGTTGAGCATAGCTCCAAACGGATCTGGTATTGTATTGAGAGAGTGAGGCTTGTAATAAAATCTAAGCAAGTGATTCTTGGTGGACGTAGCCCAAATTGGGTGAACCATGTTAAATATTGTCTCTCTGTGTTGTGTTATTTATTACGCACTTTTACTTGAGATCTGTAATATTTTACGCATATTAGTTTCTCTGTTGCGATTACATGTAAGGAATTATTCGCATATTTTATCTCTTATTTCCTAACACCTAAAAAAGTTATAGAGTCATGTAAAAACCCTAAAAATCAAAATTCATAGACATACCTATCACGTGCACAATGTTCCAAATCAAATCTAGAATACATTTAAAACCATTATCCTCCCACATTCTAGTAGAATTCAATAGAAGCCCCATACTCCATTTTTTACTATCATTTGAAGAAGAAAAGGAGTTTGATACACATATTGTTGAGGTACTGTACTTTTGAGATATCTCAGAAAGAAAGTCCTTGTTGTTCAATATTCCCAATGTCAATAGTTATTTTTTTGCAATGTTACTCATAGTGTTTTACAAGTAGTTAGAACATAATAATTTTAAGGGATTTCACTTGCGCATGTCACATGACACTATAGAGTTCAAGACATGTGGAACAAAATATATCAACATCACATGTTGAGCTGATGTAACTTATTTAAATTTACTAACCATAGAACATGGCATGTTAGGTTGTTTTGTATGCCATCTTTCTAGACCATTATCTTAGGCCATCCTCCACGCATGCCCAAGCAACTATGTAAAAAATTTCCACAAGTGTTTTCTTAAGCCATCCATGTGTATATCAAGAACATAAATTTGTTCCTATTTTCACAGTATTAGGTAATAGATATTTTTCATCGATCTCACTTATTAACATACTAGTGTAATTCCTACTTATTCTTGGAAAGATTAGATGATCACTAACTTCATTTAGATAATATTGTATATCGATTTGAATTCCTTCCACAACAAAACATTCATTTTTTTTTGCATGATTGTTTATATAAAATGAACAATGAATTTAAAAATTGTTTATAACATTAACATAACATCTCTACGAGTGTTAGCTAAAAGTATTCTAATTCTAATGATGAATGAAAACATAGTATTAGCTATAATTAGTCTAATTCTATCACCATAAATAATAATATGTTACCCACATTAAATTAATTTTTGACACTTTAAACACTTATACGACACCTTGAACACTAATTAGTCACCCCACATAAAATAATTGGGATACATTAAACATTAATTTAACACCATAAAGATTGATACAACGGTGATACTACCCTAAATAATGTCACGATACTCTATGCACTAATGATTCATCCTCTATTTCATAATTAGGATAACCTAAACACTAATGAAACACATGGTCTCATACAAAATGATAATCATCACTTTGTAATACCCTATCAACTCATACGACACCCTAAACACTAATATGACACCCTAAACACTCATTCCTAAACACTCAAAAATTGATGCGGAACCTTAGACACTAATGGGTTACTCTAAATAACATAATTTAGACACAAAAACACTAATGTTTTACCCTAAAAAATTATAAGACTTGATAAACACTAATGTGACACACTATACACTATTAGAAGATTATAAACATTAAGGGATCACCATAAATAATATAATTAGGACACCTTACATAATGATTTGATATCATAAGCACTCATATTAAACAATAATAAACCACCCTAAACATTCAAACATTGATACAAAAACCTAAACACTAATGGGTCAACCTAAATAACATAATTGACAATCGAGATACTTTGAGCATTAACAAAACAACCATAAACCTAATATGAAACCCTAAAAACTATAATGAGACCTTACAAAATAATGGGTCACTTTACAAAACACAATTAGAATTCCCTAAATATTAATGTGTCATCCTAAACAATCATATGATACCCTAAACACCCAAACATTGATATGATGCCCTAAACACTAACTTGTCATCTTAAATAACACAATTACAACACCCTAAACTATAATACAATACCCTAAACTATAATAGAACACCTAACATTAATTTAACATGTATTAGGGTTCAATTGGTATAAATGATTCCAAATCTAGCCCTTATATATGTTCAATTGTCAAATTAGCTGTATTAGGGCTCGATCAATGGAAAAAAACACAAACTAATACTTGACACTCAAATAGGCCACCTCTGAACATGTGGAAAACCGTCATGTTTTTAACATGCTAAAAACACAACATGTTTTTCAGCATGTTGAAAAACACGGTGTGTTTTCCATCTTGATGAAAAACACGTTGAGTTTTCCATCTTAACAAAAAATCGAACGAAAACATTTTCCCCTAAAAAATGTAACTATGCATTTAATATGATATGTGGTCCCCTGACTCATGATTGGTGATAACATTTGTTTAATCCAAAAAAGAATGTTATAACTATATATCTAGAAGTAGATGGAAAAAATAGAGATTGTCGAACATTGTATTTCAAGACATTTATTATTAAGGTTCTTGTTGAAAAATATGAATTCAAATATTAAGTTCATACTAGTGTGACTTCATAAAATTCAATTTCGTAAATGAAACTGTGTGGAAAATCTGTCATGTTTTTCAATGTGCTGAAAAACACATTGTGTTTTTCAGCACGTTAAAAAACACACTGTGTTTTTCATCAAGATGAAGAACACATTGTGATTTCCTCATGTTAATCATAGACCTAATCAATCATGACAAATCTACTCTCCCTTGTATGTAAGATTCATAACATTTGTATTAAAATAACATGCCTTGATTGAAGTGTGTCTCTTCCCAAAGAGTGGTAAAATAGTCGTAAAGGTGGTAATTTTGTCTTTTGTCTTTCCTTTAACCATCATTCTCTCACCGTCTCGCTTGTTGAATGTAATTACACCATTAATTGGCTTCCAAGTAATATCAAATTTTAGAGCTCTATTTCCCTTATTTAGTTATGGTATCTCTCATTTTATTTCATCGATTCATGGCTTCACAATGGCTAAAAGTGATAATAGTTTCAAGTGAGAAAAGAGGATTCTTGGTTAGTTTGTATAAAAGAAGATAAATTAGGTGGGGATAAGGTGTCTCAACAAACCTAAGGCATGTATACAACTGAAAAGGACTAGTGTAAGAATGATTATATATTGGTTTTCTTGATCCCTTATCCCTCTTTTCTAGGGAATTCATAAAAAATATTGACTGTTAAGAAAACTAGAATCTTGGTTGAAAACATTTTTAGATAAGGACAATACATTATTAATAAAGTATTAGTATTTAGTAGGTGCGTTTATTTATCTATGACATATATAATAGAGATATTAGGGTGAAATTGGGGGAAGAGTAAAAGTGTAGATGAAAAAAATTTGAAAGAATATTTTGATTGACATTTTGATTCACAACTATAGACATATTTGGTGATGAATTACATTAACCAAATTTAACAATCGATTCGAAAATTAATAAACATGATTTTATTTTAAATCAAATTAGTTCTAGATCTATATTAAAAGTGACAACATAAAGAAAAATGAAGACGATTTCCCTTTGCCATGGTTGTATATAAAGAAAAAAATGAAAAAAATCCAAATTGTATATTCCTTAAGATCCTATAATTTTTAATGTCAAGTTACACAATGTATATACTAGACTTGACCGTGTGTTGTGGAATGTCCCTTCCTAACAAATGTGGCCACAAATGTGAAATAGAGGAATGATGATTTTCTTTGCATAGATGGTGTATAATAATGGACATCTAACAAATTTGGCCTTTTGTCTACGATGCCTTCCTCTTCTTCCTACGGTCTACAAAAGTTTTGCAAAAGCGAAAGCTTGTATACATTTAATGTTAAGTGGTTTGGTATATGGTTAAGTGGTTAGGCGTTTGATTCTATACCACATGCGGGATAATTTATAATTTTCACCTGCCTCCTTATTTACATGAACCCTAGCGAGTGGCGGCACACCGAGAAAATTAATAAATTATCCTTCATGCATACGAGTAGGTCCACCATGATTTCCATGATTTGACTCCCTCTGGTGTTGGGTTTTCTTGCCAAGTCATGCCTTTTACATGTGCATGTGATGGGAAGCATGGTCATTTTTATGGAGTCCGCACATACATGGGTGCAAATTGTAATGCCCGTTCATCATTCTTCTTTTTCTTCTTAGACGACTATGTTGCTAAGCATTTAACGCTGCGGTGCTCTGTTGATCTTTTGTTGGCATCGCCCTTGTCACAGAGAACAATTGGAATTATCCCATGTTTTTGTGTCTTCTCGTGTTGTGTTGATGTTTTCGTGGTTGGCCCCACCTCGTCCATTACGTTTTCCTCTATTAAAGGAAAACCGTGTGCTCGATTTATCAAGCTCGTAAGTTGGTTCATGTTAATATGATTAATAAGTATTAATAAGTGGTAATAATAATAATAATATATATTTTTTTTTTATCGATCGACGATAACTTCGTTATCTGATCGTCGATTTGTTATCAACCTTGTTAAATTATCGATAAGTGATTTTATTGTTTGGTTTGGTCGCTTCGCAGATCGAGCCTCGATTCGCGCAAGAGGAGGGTATCCTGTTGCGATGTTGGGGTTGGTCCTTGTCTTGCATTCATTTTCGAAACTCCTCTCTAATTCCTCCTTGGCGACCGGCTTGCTTGCGTACTCATTTTTTTGTCGTTTTAAAGGTGAAATAATTTTGCAACCACCTCTCCCAATTGATGCTTGTAAAAGTGTTTCTCCATAGGAACTTAATCCAATAAAAATATATTTATAACTTAATATAAAATAATTAAAAAAATGAAGCTAATGGAGGTAGGGCGGAAAAAGCTCTAAAACGCTGCAGTTAGGGTTTTGTCTTTTTGGCTTTTGGAATGGGCGAGTTTGGGGGCGGCGCAAGAGAAAATCCATGCCAAGTGTCTTCTCATGGAGTGCCAGGGTTTGCGGCCTCCTCCTAGCCTCCCAGCCTGTGCCAACATCCTCCCAGCCTGCGCCAAACTCAAATTTGTCTACCTGTGTGGGCGTTTTTCAAAGCATAAAAGACAGGAATTTCTGTCAGATGTTGTAGTTGCATATGCTTTGGGGCGTCTTTTGTTTAGTGTTTGACCAAATGAAAGAATGAAATAGCTTCTCATGGAATGCGTTTCTTTTGGCAGCGTACAAAAGGCGTGGATTTCCTCATAAGGCAGTCGCACTATTTCACCATGCAACAAATAGGTCTCCAACCTGATGAGTTTACATTGCCACATTTTCCCAGCCTGTGCAAAATGGAGCTCTTGAAACAGAGTATGGACATCCATTAAAGCAAAATGGAGGAGGGATTTTTGTCTGATATTGTTTGTGTGAGAGCACTGGCGGATTTGTATGCAATGTGGGAGCAGTCACAAGGCACATGGACTGTGTGAAAAAATTCCTACAAAAATATGGTTTTGTGTGGATATGTTTTCTTGGTGTTTAATGAGCACATGAGAATGTATCATCAACATGCCAATCCGGCTTTATGGTGGCTGTGTGGATATATGTTTCTTGGTGTTTGATGAGCACATGAGAATGTGCAAAATGTGGAGGCATGCTTAAGGCATGTGAAGTGTTTGACAAAATGCCTTCAAAAATCATGGTCTCATGGTTGCAAGATTTGAGGCTATGCACAAAAGGAGGAAGATCTCATTCTTATCCAAACAACAACAATAAGAAAACCATTTGATCATGCTCAACAAGTGGTGGGTCGAATCCAGAAGGTAGGAGGAATGTGATCAGAGTAGCGGAATGGTTTCAAATCTGTAGTTACAAATTTTATGATAGATGTGTATGTAAAATGGTGGAGCTGTGGATGCTCATGTCATCTGGTTGATGTAGCACCCAAGCAAGATATTGAACCGAAGCTGCGGGTTTGACCGACTCCATTCCTTTCAGGCATGGTTCATCTTCCCTTACCTCTCATAATTCTCGTGTTTTTAGCTCTCTTTTGCAACTTGATAGAATTTTAAAATATTAGGATTTTAATACCGTTAAATGTTTGTTTTCAACTCATTGCAAAAACAATGAAATGTCGTATGTCAAAAACTCACTAAGTCAAAATAACCCGTTTGCATTAAAACATGAACTTCCACCCTCATTCTGAGGTGATGTAGAAAACTTCCTACCCAACTGGATCGCTTCAACAGTGTTTATCGACAAGACAAAATTGACTTCCCATTAATAAAGTTGATCTTCTCCCTGTTTAAATTGTTAATTTTTGCATTCTTTAGAGACTCATTAAGTACCCTTCGTAACTCTGGAAACGAGATGTGAAGCTTCATTCATGTACCTTGGTATGCGAGGAGTCACCTTGACCTTTGGTTTGACCCCGAACGAACATATGACATCTTTTTGATGCTCTTATAGGAGCCCTGTTACATTGGGTTACAACAGTAGAAAGTTGTTAAATCTAGAAAGTTGGCTTTCGTTTTGAGCCGCCATTTGAAACCTGGATAGAGAAATTATTTCCGTCTTCGCAAACCTCTAGTGTTTATACTAGAAAATTACATGGAACATTCAGTTTAGGGAAAAGCACTCTTCTGGATAGTTTGGCAAAGCCATTTTGTAGGCCTTAGGCCGCAGCTTTGAGGTCAAACGGACCAATTTCAACTTGTCACCCCAGAAAACTTGTCGCCGTTTGAAGATTTTCGATTCTCGAAGTTTAAATCGACTCACGATGAATTCTCCTTATAGAGGGGAACTTGTAGGAAGTGTCTCGTTGCATGCTCATCCATCGAACGTCGCTATGGAGTGGTTTTCAGGCACTTGAATTAACTTTTGTTCTTTTGCATTGGGTCAACTATGATCAGTAGCCCCACAAAACTAGTCGCCAAACGTAAACCGTTCACTTTTTCCCAATTTCGTCAGTTGCTATGAACTCTTGGTATATCTGGGAACACGTAGAAAGTTAATTGTGGTGTGCATTCTCATCGAAAGATAAATTTTGGAAGCGGTTTCTTAGCCTTTGAGCCCATTTTGAATGTTTTGTAGCTAGTGAGAAAATGTAAAAATAGAAAGTTGTGGGACCCTCGTAGGATTGCCAAACCACCCTAGAAACTTTAAACACATGCAAATAACTATTTAAAACTCTATAGTGTAACTTGTTGTGTGAATTAGAACTTTTGACAAAATGGTGTTTTCTCTCTCTTCCCTTCTCTTTCTCTCTCTCCTGGGTTACAAAGTGAAGTGAAATGAAATGCATTGAATACATGTCTCTAAACCCTTTTCTTTCATTTGCAAATTGTAATTATTATCATGTGTAAATGGGAAAACTGAAAAAGATAATTATGTTAGATTAGGGTGGATGCCATGCCAATTTATCACTGATATCATGCTCACGTGGGTTTTGTAGGATGGAAGAATGACGACGAAAAAGGCGATGTGTAATTTAATTATTATCATTGTAATTTATATAGTTCATTGTTAAATGAATAAATGTATAATTTAATATCATGTTACAGAAGGTTATATTTGATAATCTTGTTGAAATGTATGAGATGCTAGTTTCAAGGACATCTAGGAAATGTGCATTTAATCTTAGGTTCAATTTTGATTTATAGTACACATGGAAAAAAAAAGGGTTGATATTTATATATAGTAAATGAATTTGCAGTAATATCTTGTAGTGCATATTTGGTGTTCAATAAATGATTAACGAGTCATCTTGTGCTTTCATACTTTGTAAATGTAATAAAGAGATTTAATCGAAACACACTACCCTTGTTCAACATTGGGACATAACTTGTTTTTCATGTGTGATACTCCTTACCATAGAAGACATTGAAAACCGTAGGATGAACTTAATCTTTGCTCTCGATGGAACGTCCTAATTTAGGCAAATCAGAGCTCAAGAATGGGTTTATCGTCTTAGTCAGTATGGTTAGTGACATTGTCATAAACCTGGTAGATAGGAGCGATACAATCAAACTTCATTTGGAGTAAGATGAACTAACCCTTCCTCCGTATCCTAGTGGATTACCTTGTTTTTCCGAAGATAGATTTAAAAGTAAATTTTCCTCATCGAATGAAATCCTGTTGGATCCAAACGACATAAATGGAGATCGGGACATAGTCATTCTTTGCCTTGCACTCTTGTTAATGAACCCCCTTGGCTCCACATAGCTAAATGTGTTACCTTGGTTTTCTCTCGACATAACACCTTGGTCCCTTCTGGAAGATGGTTTAACATAAATGGGTCCCCTCGCTTATAACATATATAGTTGAGGGGTAGACCCTTAGGTGAAGTTGGAATTTAATCCAAAACCTCAGTTGATTTGGATGTCAACGTAGGGTTCATGTGTAGCTTCAAGTCTTCTAATCATTCTTGCCTTCAAGAGGTTAGACACGCACTTCGTAACTCCTTTTATAAGACAATGCTAATAATCAGACCTTTTTGTGACGTAGAAAATAAAGTATATAAGAGTAAATACGAGAGTTGAGGTTCGGAATAAGACCACTATTGAAGACCTTATAACTCAATTAAATATATTCATTTGTTTCAAAGAATATGAATTGTCTTGGTGTGGTCAACCTTAGAAAAACAATACATATATAAATCAAAATGGAATTTCTCAAGTCATTGAATTAGAATAAATATGGTAGGGAAATAACTATTCCGTGATCGAGGAATGTTTTGGTAAAAATCTACCTTGTATCTAAATCTCCGTTAAATCCTTTTATTGCATTATGGACACCAAATCACATTCACTTGAGTGGTAAGAAAAAAAAAATAGACATCGAATAAATGCTGGGGAAGAATATTCTTAACACAATAATAAGATAATTAAGTACTTTGTATGCAATTTGATTTATGCCAAATAAGTATGTTAGTTATGGAAACTTTTGTAAAGAATAAGAAACCAACTTAAAAGGGAAGAAAGATAATTTAACCGCGTTATGAACTTGAGAATCTGTAGGTGGACAAACGAGGAATTTATCCTTGCACAATAATGTTCTGGGAGTGTTAATCGTAAACTAAAATACAATTAAAGAAAATATGTGTTGTGGGTTTGCTTATCCTTGAGTCTTCTTTTTGTGGTTGAGGCATTGCTAGTATTCATTCGTTGGGAAAAGTGTGGCATCGACATGCCTATGTGTTTTCATGTGTCTATGTGAGTCGACGACTTATGTGATTGTCGTATGCGAGTCGAGTTTCTGTACTTGAAGCCCATGTTGTGTTGTGTGTAGTGAGCAATGTAAGTTAAAAAAAAATTATCCTGGTATTTTACTGTTGTAATTGTGTGTGTAAAATGTGGGCACTACACAAATCAAGTGGAGGGTAGCCATCTCCTTCAACATTGGACACACATGAAATGGCCAACCAAGTTGTTGTTGGGTCTGTACTAACCTTCTCTCCTACGGTGCAAATTAAATTTGAGAACATTGTTAATCTGTCATTTTTGATTATCACAAATAGGTAATGATAATCATGGAGGATCTTGTAATTTGCTTAGTTTGTTAGGAATTTGTAGGGGGATGGTTATGTGAAGTTCTTTGTATCTTATCTTTGTTAGGCATGGACTTTTCTTAACATCTAAACTTTTGTTTAATGTTGACATTTTCCAGAAATTACTTTTTGATTTTGCTAAATGCTATCATGATTATACAAATTAAGAAAGAATTTTTCCACAGTGGTTATTGTTAACTCAGTAGGTGCCAGTACCTATATGCTGCGCATGTCTTTTAGGTTGTTTTGCTTTATTGTGTGGAATGAATATCCCGCACCATCATCTTGTGAATTACAATCATGAATTTGTTCTGGCTTTTCAATCAAATTTTTGATCATTGCCATTTTTGGCATCTGTTCTAATATTTCAAGGCAGAAATTTATAGTCTTTCATCATAATTATGAAATCACCTGGATTGCGATGTTTGTAATGAATTTATTTTTAAGATTAGACCCTTGTAGTGCATTACTATTTTACATTTATGGAACATGGAATAAGCTACAAAGAGCCTTTTCTCTTTAGTTTTCTGCACGATTTTCTAATTGCTTATTGAGTTAACACCATTTGAAGGTGATGGTATGCATTTGTGTTATGATTAGGAGAAATTGCCAATTTTTATGTTGATCATTGTCATTTTCACAATTTTAATTGTAGTGATACATAACGATTACATTATTGTAATGCCTGTCTATAAAATTTATCACTTAGTCATGCTATAATGAGGGATTTTTATAGTCTTTTAGCATTCATATGGCATGAGAAGTTATAGGTATAAGGTGATCATGTGCCATGGAGGGAGGCACCATAATAATCTCAACCTTTTATAGTTTATAACTGTCATGAAAATTAGAAATCCCTTCCCTTTTATATTGAAAGTTGGAAATATAGGAGATGGAATGAAAAGTTGGATTCATCATAATATTTGTATTATATATTTTTAGTTTGCATTAGATATAAGCATTTTGAAGGAGGTTGGTTCCTTGGGCACCCACTCATGGAGTGCTTGAATATTTTAGTGCCATAGTTTTAAAAAAATGTGACAATTTTTGTGCTTTGGTAAAATTTGAAATCACACTCGGTAAAGAGCTTCCATATTAGATACAATACATTTAATTTTATTGTAATTGTTTGTGTTTTCTTTTAAAAAATGAATGTGTACACAATTGAAATTCAGTGGTTGTTGGTTGGTGATTTTTTCTTAGCAAAACCTTTGTTTAGTGGAAAGTGGCATTCAGTTAGATTTGATTGACCTTAGTTGAAGGAAGGAACACTTGGATCTAAATAATCAAAATAATCAAGTGGCTACCATTCCTATAGAAGGATTATCTCATCACATTCATGTTTCCCAAGAACTATATTTGGGCGAGGAGGCACATAAAGGCCCTCTTGGATCTAACATGTAGACACCATTTTGGCTCTATGGGTGGATACGAAAGGGTTAGTGTACTTGGGATTGTTTGAGAGGAATGTCAAAATTTAAAGAGCCTCCAATTTTAGATGCGAAAGAGTCTTCCAAGCACTGCGACGATGTCATCAATGCGATCCTCTTAGAGACTATTAGTGTGAGTTATCCTATGTGTCCTCCTCTCATATTGGAGGGTCATCTCACATGGGTTAGGTTTAGGGTTAGGTTTAGGGTTTACATGTGTGTCATGCACTAGGGTTACTCAGCACCCTATATGTACTCTCTTACTATTCATTTATGAGCATGCCAAGACACTCCATTGTCTTTTCTCTACATGTGAAAGCTTTGTTACATTATGCAAGTTATTCGATTATTGATCGATTCTTCCTTGTGATTACATTGGAGCCATTACGATTCAACTAGAGTGCAACTTCATCGTGGTGCATAGTTTCCGATACGATCCATCAACTCTTTCATGGTATCAAAGCTGAGATCGGGTAAATGTGCACTCATTTTTTTGAGTTGTGATTACTCTTGTTTTTTTCATTTTTTAACTCCTCGTGCAAGTTTTCGATCATTATTTTCTAGTTTTTCCTTGCTAACGTATCTAACATTCTTGCTCTTGGAAAGTTTTCGGTTTGCTTGTTCTTCGTGCATGTGCAGATCTTCTCGATTTTTCAGGTTTTTTACAACTACTTTTAGCTAACTGCAGCTAAATCTAGCATATCAGTTAAAAACGGAGGGTATTTTCTTCTAGTTTTTTAATAAATTCTTGAACTACATGTGAATTTTTTTTTTTGGTTTTGTTTCTCTCTGTGCTCTGTGTTTTCTGCATGGTTTTGCAGAGATTCACAAAACTCATGATTTGAGAGTGTTTTGAGTTTGTTTGGTGTGTGCACATTTTTACAGGTTCATGGTTTTTTTTTGAAGTTCTTGTGATCTGCACATTTGTTGGATTGCTGGACTCCTCGTGGTTTGGTCCTTTCTTTGCTGACTCCTCGTTTCATGGTCTTGCTTTGGACTCCTCGTGGTTACGTTGTCCCTACTTCCCATGCTCCAGCCTCTTTGCCGCTCCTCTCTCTCGTGGCTGCTCCTCCCACACCGCGCTCCCTGCTTGTGTGCTATGGCCTCCTCCCTCCTCTGTCCCTCCTCCCTTCCCAACCTGACGTTTTCTCAAACCAAAAAAAAAATAATGCGTGGTCAAACAAAAAGGTAAGTTCCTTTTCACGCATTTTTTTGAGTTTTGTTTTGCTTTTTTTTTTTAGTTTTTTCAAAGTTTTTTGGTACGTATTTTTTAAATCATACTTTTTTGTTAAAATCTCAAAAGTTTTTTTTTATATTTCCTTCTAATTTAAAAACAAACAAAAGCTTTAAAAAAAGTATGGTTTAAAATTTTTTAAATTTCTTTCTAAATTAAAAAAAAAGCTTTTAAAATTATTTCTTTCTAAATTTTTTTAGTTAGATTTCTTTAATTTAAAATTGTCTTTTTTAAAAAGGAGGAAAGTATTCTTTTTTTTAATATTTAATTTAATTAGATATTAATTAATCATATTTAATTAAATTTTTTAATTAGATATTAATTACTCGTAATTAATTAAATTTATTTGCGATTATAATTCACGATTAGTAAAGTATTAATTATCGGCATTTAAAATAATGTTATACTCATTTTTGTCCTAAACTGCTCTAAATTTAGCTAACCTGGACGTTTCCGAACGATACTTTATTACACGTTATTGTCAATTTTTTTCTCTAATTGTGCGTTCAAGTGTGTAGCGACATTCTGGGCCTACTTTTGTCTTCCAGGAGCATTTTCAACCTTCTGAAGATCATCGGGATTCCTTTTGAATCCTTATTCAAAAAATTGTATTTTACCCTTATTATTGCTTGCGACTAGTGAGCGCATCTCGCCACAGTCTGTAGCAAGGGGGTATTTTTTGTGACGTGGGACGCTTTTTCTCACAACCAGGAGTTACTTTTGCCTCCTTCCTTGTTTTTTGCTTTGTGCTTGTTTACGGTGTCCTATTTGCTTTGCGCTCCACGACACATTGTTGTGGTCTCCTCTCTTGCGTTATTACACTGATTGCAAGATGAGTTACCAAGTGTTTCAAACCACACGCATGGACCCGATTGTAATCAACGCACTAAACTATAAAGTGCCGAAAGTAGGGGGTTGTTATATTGTCCTAGGTGGTTGTGTTTATTTTCTATTTTCTTCTTTCTCTCTTCACTATGGATGCACTTTCAATTCCTTTGCTTACGCCATTCAAATTTTTCAATGGAGATCGAAAATAATAATGAAACTAAGGGGTAAAGGGTTATTCCACATCACTATGGGAACTGAGACTAAACCAGATGACGAACTTGAAAAATCTAAGTGGTTAAATTGCAGTGATGAAGCTTTAGGTCTTCTTTACATGTCCATTTCTCCCGACTTGCTCTTCCACATTGAGTCATCTGAAACACCTAAGTCTACGTGGACAACGTTAGATGAAATGTTTGGATAACACGATGACATGAGAGCACATGAGTTGGAAAATGAACTACTAGGGTTAAATCCTAGTGATTTTGAAAACCTACAAGCATTCTTCTCGAAGTTTGTCCACACTAGATCATTGTTAAAGGAATGTCAAGTAGAGAAGAAAGATTATCAACTGATCTTGTTGATTCTCTCTAAGTTAGGTCCCGAATATTCTATCTTTGTGTCAAATTTTTACGCTACAAAAGATGCCTTGGGAAAGGATTAGAATATTCCCTCCTTTGATTGTTTTTCATCCCAACTCATTCGAGAATAGGACAAACTCATTCAAATGGGGTCTCTCAAGTCCAAGTCACATGCCCTTGTAGCAAGTACTAGTAAGGAAAATAAGACTGATAATGAGATAGAGAAAAAGGATCAACCTAAGAAAGAAACCAAGACCAAAACTAAAATTAACACGAACACTTCAACTTCTGAGCCTAGAGCACAGAAAGACAGGTATTTGTGTTCCTATTGCAAGAAGTCTAGTCACGATGAGCACCACTATTTTCAGAAACAAATTGATCACTTATCTCATTTACTTGAGAAGAATAAAATAAGTGTTCTTGAATCCATAAAACAAAATGCTCAAGGCCGAGTCTTCCACTGCAAAAGGTTCTAAATATGATAAGAAGAAAGGAAATGCCCTCTTAGCTCGAGTTGCTCCTTCATTGATGTGGATTATAGATTCCGGTGCCTCGCACCACATGGCTTCTTTGCATGTTGAGTTCTCCAACATCAAACCTTGTGATATGTCCCAAATCATGTTGGGTGATAACACGAAAGTGTCGGTTTCTGGTAGTGGATCGGTAGAGATAGATGGGGGAACATTCAACCAAGTGTTGAGTGTTCCTGATCTCTCTACCAATCTCCTATCGGTTTACCAAATTACTCACCTTGGTGAAGGAATGCGAGTGGAATTTGGTCCTAACTCGGTGATTATTCATGAGCTTAACAATGACACTACAGTGGCTGAGGGAAAGGCAAATCACCATTCACAATTTTATACCTTTTCCCACTTTACTTTTGATTCGACTTCTACTTCTCTACCTACCTTTGAGGTTCTTTAACTCTTTGATTCGAGACTCGACTCCTTAGATGATGAAGTTGTTTAGTGTGCTACTCTTCATGAATCTCGAATTTTGAGTCTTCCGATTCTAACAAGTAGTGATGATGAGGACTATGTCCCTTCTCATTTGAGTGAAGAATATTCTGACTTTGAGCTTGATTCCTTTGGTCCTCTTTGGGCTAGGAAAACTTTGCAAAGTGTTGAAGATTTAGTTGGAGATACTTAGGATATGAGACATACTCGCTCGATTTTGTTGGACCCCACTCTTTCTTTGCCTCTGCTTTTGATTCATTTGTCTCCTCTATTTCTTCGTGTGAAGATAGTCCCACCGATACTGAGACTCGCTTGATTCTACTTTTGATGACGAGGATTGTGCACCTAGTTCTGATGTCGAGAGTACTACAGAGGACTCTTCTCCTCCTTCTCTCACTATTCCAGAGAGTATTGACACATCCCACATCTCATTAGATATTGAGAAGTCTCCTATACAGTACACTTGTGATGTACTATAGGTTCTTCATCCATCTACAAGTATTTCAGAGGATTTCATCATCTCCGTTGTTAGGAGTGCCCCTTCTGGGACTCTTGCCACTTCCACTTTTCCGGAGACTTTCATTAATCCACCCTTGTTTGTGGATCCATTTTCTGTTGTGGGGATGTTTTATTGCCTTCACATCAGTTGGAAATCCTTTCTACAGGGTGTTCACCCTTCATACTCGACAGTTATGCACTCATGACATTACCCTCGGCTCCTTCGTACTCACTTGCTAGACCTATGTCACACTTTCGTGGACCCAGGACTCGAGTTCTTCATGCTACGCCTTGATTTCCTTCATGAAGTGGGCAGATTTCCAGCGCATCTTTTCTATGTCCTTCCTAAGGCGGAGACACACAGTCGGTGCAGATGGCTCTTCTTCATCCGAGAGGCGAGAGGATCTCATCATCGACATTCTTCTCGGGAGACTTCTTAGAGTTGCGAGTTTAGATCCATCCATGACATCTTCCGCATCCATCTTTTCTTCCTCATCTTCTCTCTTTTTCATCTTTTTGAGAGATTCCCCTTTGTACATGGGTACCTTTATAGCCTAGTCTATGGCCAGGACCCATCTTTGGCATCTTTCTTAGATTAGAGAGTATTTTTGTTCTCTTGTGGTGTATGTTTTTCCCACTTTGGGTTTTCCTTCACTTGCTTGGGACTTCTTTTGTACATGGGTACCTCATTTGGATTTATGTCGGACCCATTTTTCTTCTTCTTTCTTCTAGGAAGATGTTGTTTATATATGGGCACCTTATCGCCTTTAGTTCTTTGGGCCCCATTGACACATATTTCTTAGTTGTTTAGGAGTGTCTTCTCTTTTCGTCCTCGACTCATCATAGCAATGTACCCTAGCTTCGATGAAGGGGGGTGTTGGTGTGAGTTATCCTATGTGTCCTCCTCACATATTGGAGGGTCATCTCACATGGGTTAGGTTTAGGGTTTACATGTGTGTCATGCACTAGGGTTACTCAACACCCTATATGTACTCTCTTTCTATTCATTTATGAGCATGCCAAGACACTCCGTTGTCTTTTCTCTACATGTGCAAGCTTTGTTTTGTTATGCAAGTTATTCAGTTATTGATCGATTCTTCCTTGTGATTACATTGGAGCCATTACGATTGAACCAGAGTGTAACTTCATCGTGGTGCATAGTTTCCGATACGATCCGTCAACTCTTTCGAGACCATTGAACCCACTCCAAATACATATACAGAGTCGAACAATCAATTCTTATATAGTAAAATTAGGAGATATTAGGGTTATAGCTTTATCTCCATTTGTAGGTCTGATTTAACCCATAATTATTTTGAAAATGTTTGAGAATTATCATTGTGTATACCATTAGATTCCATTATTACTAATTAATCTGCACTCCCAAAGTAATATATGATTCCAATATTGTCATTATTTCACTTATTCATAGTTCCAATTTCTCTATTATTGGAAGAAATCCAATCTCCGCTTTTTGCTATATTGATTCCAATATCACTATTATTGGATTCCATTTAGTAGTAATATCAAATTCCAATTTGGCTATTATTGGATTCCAATAGCTATTATTGGATTCCAAGTTCACCACTATTGTAATCCAATTTATAAATCCCGATTTTTGGATTTTAGTTTCACTATTTTAGGATTTCTATTTTGTTATTATTTGAATCCCCCACATAATCCAAGTTTATAAATCCCGATTTTACATTTAAGCACTATTTTAGGATTTCTATTTTATTATCTTAATCCCCACATAAAGCCAAGCATCGCTTATATTACATAAGCCAAGCGGTCACTATCTTACATAAGCCAAGTGACCACTATCTTACATAAGCCAAGCGGTCGCTATCTTACATAAGCCTCATGACCACTATCTTCAATAAGCCTAGCGGTTACTAACTTACATGATGAAAGTGCATGCTAGGTGAAATCATCCTAGTGGGGTCAAAGTTACATCTTTTTATTGGCTGATTTGTACATGTGACTTGATTTTACTTGTGTTATTTGGCTACCTTTTTCTAAATTTTTAGTATAAAAGTCATAAATGTTGACTTCATTTTTACAACTAGTGGTACTATACTACACATTACCACTCACATTCATTAGCTTATGCACAGTCATTGGCTTCTTTCCCCTATGGATTTCAAAAGTTGTATAGCCTAGCCTAGCTGTCATTGTGACATAGTTTTTTTTTTTACACATGCTAAAATTCAAATATTGACTCCAATGGGAGGCTAGAAGTGGGTGATCACACTTCAATGTGCGAGAAGCAAATTTCAAGTTTGAAAACTCACACTTGGACGTGATAGTGATAGCTCATCGTAGTGTGAGAGAGTCATGGCCTCATACATCTACATGAAGTGCGATTCATCACACATCGAAGTGCGATCCATCACACATGAAGAAGTGTGATCCCTCTCACGTCAAGTGTGATCCCTCACACGTCAAGTGCGATACCTCACATGAAAAAGTATGCACATTTTCAAAATGAAGTGTGAATTCACACTTGGAATAACGATCACTCACATATCAAGTGTGATCCCTCACATAATGATGTGTGATACCTCGAATGAAAAAAGTATGAGAATTTTCAAGATGAAGTGTGAGCATTCACAATTGGAATAACGGGAATAGGGAATAGATTTTGGGAATAGGTTTACATGGACTAAATCCTATCCAATTTATTATAACCACTATTGTAATCCAATTTATAAATCCTAATTTTTGGATTTTAGTTTCACTATTTTAGGATTTCTAGTTTGTTATTATTTGAATCCCCACATAAGCCATAAGCCTGGTCTATCTTACATAAGCCTCATGGTTGCTAACTTACATGATGAAAGCGCATGCTAGGTGAAATCAGCCTAGCGGGGTCAAAGTTACATCTTCTTGCAGTGGCCACTAAGTTACATTTTCCTTGTGGCCACTAAGTTTTTGGGCCACTAAGTTACATAAGCCTTGCATGGCCTCTAAGTTACATAATACCATGATAAGCCTAGTGGCCACTATCTTACATAAGTGTATAGGTTGTTAACTTACATAAGCCTAAGCCCATATTATATATAAGCGTATAGGTTGTTAACTTACATAAGCCTAGTGGTTACTAATTTACACAAGAGTAGATTCATCTAGGTGAAATAATCCTAGCGGCTGGAAAGTTACACCAACCTACTATCGGTAAGAAAGTTTCATAAGCCCACCAACCACTAAGCTACATAAAACTAGCGGCCACTAAGTTACATAAGCCTAGGTGCCACAAAGTTACATCATCCCAGGGGTTAAATTTGATGGCCTTTTATACATGTCAAGAAATTTTTAGATGATGGTAATTTTACAATATTTCCCTTTAAAAATACAAAAAATAGTTATTGAAATACTTCAAATTTATATTTATTTAATATTTTATGTATATTATATATTGATATAATTTTTATATAAATCTATATAAAAAAATACCGTGATATTGTAAATATGCAAGTTGTGTGTGATAAAGTCAACTACTTTTATGCTTTTCCATTTTGTAAATCATAAAGAACAACAAAGAGTTAAGAATTACATTAAACAAGTTGTTTTGAGGAAATGGATTTGAAAATGTATTTCCATAGGCAATCAATCCTTCGAGAAAATTACATAAGCATTGATCCCTCACAAGGGTATTAATTATTGTTCTTGAATTTGTGCAAGGTATTGTTGGATAGCTTCATGACCCCGATTTGGTATTTTAATTTGAACTCCTTTCCATGTTTTTTTGACTCCATGCCCAGATGACACTGTCTATATCAATATCTGATGTGTCCCTTGATTTTCACCACCATTGATTTTTTTCAACAAGCATTCCTCATACCTTTATTTTTTATATTTTCCTTTTCCTGTGGGTTCCCACCAGTGTACCCTTATCTTTTGAGTGTTTGTGTGAACATCTTGTATTAGTTTTAGTTTTTCCTTGCCCATCCATATAGGTACATTATCATCAACCGGTCTTACTAGTATCATCTTCCCAACATTCACATCCACTACTAGGTTGAATTCCTCTCGAGGTCTATCACAAATAGGTCCAACATATATATCCTTATTTGAAAGGACATTTTGACAATAATAGTTATCCATGTCAAGACATGGTGCACCCACTATCTGATCATACATTGTGCTATCCTAAATTGTTTTTTTGGCCAAAAAAATCTCTTCTCATCATGTTACAATTGAAAAAGGATTCTCTAGGGCACATAGAACATTTTTCCAATATGCAATCTTTGGAACATAGTATGCTTCTCCACCATCTGTTGAACTCTTTTCCTAGTGTGTGATGTATGCCTGAATGCCTCTCTGCATGTCTTCATCTCTTTGGGTTCTTTGAAGGGTGCCAATGGAGGATCCCCTTCAGGAAAGAAAGGTTTCCCATCCACTATTTTCTAGATCTCAATTGAGTGTGACTAGACAAACTCCAAGATTGATGCTTTGAACTCCATGATGGGCTTGTTTTGTCTTTGACATAGAATTTAAACATCTTTGGTTTGTTGATACCCATGATCTTGTGGTTACCATCTAGCAAGTGTGGTTCCACAAAGGCCTTAAATTCATAGAATTCCTCGATAAGGTATGGAGTGAATGTGTTGGACTCCTCTTGGCATGTTCTGTAAGTGTCCATTATTTGTGGCAAAGAGAATGTATCCAATTTGCACAATGTTGTTGATAATCGGCCAAATGTCCCATCTATGTCTTCATGTGTGTGACCCACTGGAAGGAAACTCACATACACTATGTTGAAAACCCTTCTAGCTATGTCAACATGGATGCAAAACAAAAAATGTGTGTGATTTTTTTTGTCACTTGCAACATTATCTAGTTGCAAGTAGAGAGTTGGTGGTTGTTTTCTAAATGAACTTGAACAACTACTTACAGTATTAGTTGTATGAGCACCCTCATTTTTCTACTTGTATTCCTTGCACTTTTCATATGCATCATTTTGCAATAGTGCATCATGTAATGGGTGTTTTGACATCCCACTACTATATAAAAATCACCATACTTGATCTATAAGTGGTTCTTCTAGCTTCCGATACATAGTGCCAATGATGTTATTGTGAAGTTTTCTCCTCACTCAACAAAAGGGAGACCAAAGTGCCCAAACCCCCATTTTGTGCCCATGTGTTAGCATACTAGTCAAGGTGATGGGGAGATTAATAGCATTGCTTATTGATTTTGATTTTTTTTTCCCATCCTTGGTATTGCAGTTTTCATCTTGTCCATTTTTTCATGCACAATGCTCAAATAGCTATTAGGATTTTGTTGTGATTGCACTCTATGTGCATAGTAAGTTACACAAAACTTTGAATGTAATCATTGTGCCATTTCTAGGCATTGATCTATTTATGCCAGTGTTTTTGGACATGAGGTCACTGCACATTTGTTCTTAAGCTCTATGCACTCATCACATTTGGTGAAGAAGTTGTTCTTGGTGATTGAAACATGGGAGAAATGTTCTTTCCATATTTTTATTGAGATTTGACTGTGATGTTTGAGGAAGGCCCAATAGTGAAAGGCCCTCATTACACTTTTTGTAGTATGTAAGAAAAACTATAACATGCAGGCAAAAAATCTCATTATTTTTACTTTTTAGTACCATCTTGTCCCACTGAATGAGACATGTGTGGGGATATATCAAATTCTCTCCACCATTTTGGATATCAATGCAATAGTTGCAACAATGTTTGGCATTTGTTTTTGTTTTCCTATATTTCCATTTACTTCCCTCCTCTCACCATTAATCCAAGATTGTTTGTATCTGTAATAGGTGCTTTTCATGATTCCATGACATCTTGTACCATGCATTCTAACATACATCCCTTCCACATAACTTCAATTTATCTATACTATGTTATGAAGTTTGACCTTGATCACAACTGATAGCATTTGTGAATGAATGTAATATTAAGTACAAAGTTTTTTTATGGCAGGTTCATTCATATCTAGAGTTAAATTCCAACTGTGATTGAAAGCACTTAGAGATAGATTGGAGAGACATCCTTCCTTAACAAGGTTTTTCTCAACTTTAGAAAAAATTCTTCTCTTGATTTTTCATCATTTTCCATTTCCTTTGATGTACTAGATGGAGTAGAATTTACCTTTTGGCATTTACGTAGGTTGTAAGGTCTTTTTATCAAGTTTTCATTACTACTACATATGGAGGATTCATATGAATTTGGGTATACCAATTGAGGCAATGGATCTTCAAATGCACTCCACATTTCTACCAACAACTCTTCTAATTTCTTTTAGCCTTACTTCCATAATGGAACCATCTTGATGGGCCAACTAATGGCATGAGCCATTGGATGAGAGATCCTTCTGATATGGAGAAACCTTGCAAAAAGGTGTAATTAATTTATCAACATGCACCCCAAATGTATTGCCATCTAATTTTTTAAAGTGCACCATGTCTCCTTCATAGACATTTGTAATTGTTGCTTCTGCAAAAAATTTGTGTTCTTTTGAAAAAAATGTATCAACTTGGCATTAACCCCTTGAACTTCAAATTGAAGTCATTGTTTGATGTGGTGGTTGTTTCTTGAGTTCAGAATTTCCATTCACATGAAGTGTAGTTCTTGTTTCTAGATAAACTAAGTTTTTGATTGGCCAGAAACTTCACTTTGTTGTGTTGTAGACTTGGATAACAATCATTGCATGTAGTTATAATATTCTCCACAAAAACACCAAAGTGTGTGGGTCCCAACACCACTCCCAAAATCACATGTTGTTCTTGTACTAGGGATATAAACCCTTCAGCTATGTCACCTTCTTTCTGAGGACACTTATGTTTTAGCACCACATAGGTTGTAGAAAATTCATCCCTGTCTTTAGGAGTTGTGAAATAAATGGCTATCACTGTAGAATTCAAACCCTCATCCTCATTAAATGTATCCTCTGAGTCACTTCTCATGATGTTTTGAATGCCATCACCCCCACATGTGAAACATTTGAAATCACATGCTTAATCATTTTCTTCCTTTCCCATGGGATAAAGTATCCCTTGTTTTCAATTTCTTCTAGGGTTTCACAATCATCAATTGTGTATGGCAGTCTCTCTTTCCATTGAATACAATACTTATTGTGACAAAAAATAAGCTAGACCCCACGTCTCTACAATGGAGTGTATTTTGGATGGATAAACTAGTCCCTCCACAACTTTCACACCTTTGGATAGTAAATCCACATGTGCTCCTTCAAAAAAAAGAGTTCATTTTCAACTGTATCCACAAATAAATAGATAAAATTAGTACAAATCACACTTAAATATTTAACATTAGTATGGAGAATTGAAATCACAATGAGAAAATAAAAATATACATCTTATATGAACATATTTAAAACCTCATTTAATCCAAATCTTTAAACATATAACAAATTGTTTTACACCCTTTAGATCTCACTTTGTGTGTATAATTTTATCCATAAACCACATAGTGTAGGGGAAAGATTAAGATTTTTATAATGCACACATTTTATTTTGTGCATTTAAATTTTGTTGAAAAAGTATTTCTAAGGGATTAAAAATAGGTACTTTTTAGTACAAAGAAAATTAATATTGGCCCTTTCTTGTGAATGAAATCACCTTTTCGGACAACTGATGTGTCACCTTTTTATTGGTTTCTTTGTACATGTGACTTGATTTTACTCATCTTATTGGCTACCTTTTTTCTAAATTCTTAGTATACAAGTTATAAATTTTGACTTCATTTTTACAACTAGTGGTACTATCCTACACATTACCACTCACAGTCATTGGCTTATGCACATATCATTGGCTTCTTTCCCCTATGGCTTTCAATACTTGTATAGCCTAGAGCATGATGATGATGATAATTATTTTTTTACACGCTAAAATTCAAATATTGACTAGAATGGGAGGCCAGAAGTTGGCGATCACACTTCATTTGTGAGCAAGAAAGTGCAATTCCAAGTTTGAAAACTCACACATGGATGTGACAATGATAGTTGATCATAGAGTGAGAGATTCATGGCCTCGTACATCTTTACCAAGTTCAATTCCTCACACGGCAAAAGTGTGATCCCTCACACGATGAAGTGTGATCTCCTCACATCAAAGTGTGATCCTCACACATCAATCGAAGTGTGATCCTCTACTGATCCCTCACATGAGTGTGATCCTCGACGTGAAGTACAATCCTCACACAAAAAGTACGTGCATTTTCAAGATGAAGTGTGGATTCACACTTGGAATAGGATCACTCGCATATCGAAGGGCATATTTTCACCTACCATTCTAGTAAAAAATTGTCTATAGCCTAGCGATCTCTTGGACTTAAATTTAGGGCCATTAATATTGTCAAGTCAAGTAAATCAATTATATATGTATTTAATTATAGAGTTCAAATCTTTATTTTATTAACGATATGCTTTGATTTATTATTATTAATTATTTCTAAGATTTTTATATCCTACATAATCAGAGTTTTTAATAATTTTTTAGACTTTATTTGATTAATGATGGTGGTATATGCTTTGATTCAATTATGTGTATTAATTGTTTCTAAGCTTTTTATATCTTTGTTTTTAATAATTGTATATAATATTGAGTAGAAGTAACACATGCTACGTAGTTTTTTATTAATAATTCTCAATATTAAAGACTTAATTTCAATTAAAATTTGAAATTAAGTCTCAAACAATGTCAAATTGTAGTTTTCATACATTAAAAATTATGTTATAAAAATGTTACCTTAATTTTAGATCACGCTCATGTGTATAATTTTATCCATAAACCTCATAGTGTAGGGGAAAGATTAAGATTTTTATAATACAATAACAATTACACTTTTTTGTAAGGTCAAATGTTACATAATTAATATTGTGCTTCCCTAAACATTAAATGGCCATTAAACCGTGTAATGTAAAATCCACCACTTTAGAGTATGTTTTTATTTTTTCATACTACATTTAATATTAAGTGGTACAATATTAAATTTTAATCCACACAAACTCTGCTAACATCTATATATTTAATGCGATAAAATGGAAAATTGTATACTCTTTTCAAGGTGACCACACCAAAACAAGGAGCACATACACAAATGGGGGAAGAACAAAGTTACAAAAATTAAAAGAGGTAAAGCATTGTTATTTTATTTTGAAGAATTTTAGTTTATACACCCATTTCACAGTGATTATAAATATTGCATTTGTTAGTAGGTAATTAACCAATTTTCAATGGTTCTCCACATGTTTTGATTCTATGATTTTATAGAGCACATGACCCCTTGTATATTTATTTTTAGAAAATGGAAAATGAAATTAAGTTTAGATAAAAGATGGAGTACGTAAATTGTTTCATTTGTGATTGTTTATAGTAACTAATAAATTTGTAGGACATGGAAATATCACCATTTTCCTTGTTTTCACATTTCAATCACAAGTTTTCAAATCAACTCCAAGAAACTATGTAGACAATATGGTTTTTTCAACACAACTAAGAAACTCCATGTAAAGGACTTTATGCAAAACTTAGATGGAAATAGTGTCTCAAATTTGTAAGAGAATACAAGTGGCACACAAAAATTGGGTCCTTGCATTCCACATTCACAAATCGATCTAAATTCTCCATATATTGTTGATGATGTTGATGATTCAAAATTAGAAAAAATATTTTCAATAATCCATGCATATGAAAGAGATAGAAATAAAGAGGAGCTGATGAAAGAATACAAAGAAGAGTTGTGGTCAGAATCTGATGTGAAAACATTTATTACAAAATACGAAGAGGTGTATGAACATTTAAACCAGTGGATATATTGGCAAGAAACATTGGGATAATATAGAAGATGCTTTGAATGAAGTTTGTGGAAAAATATTCACTAGGAAGCAATGCAAATACAAGATGAACAGTTGAAGAAAACCTTCAAGAAGGAGAAACAATTGGAAAACACAACACTGGCAAACACAATCAACATGGAATTTCTATGAAGATATAGATCACATTACATAGAAAACATACAAGGTTATTGGTTTTAATGGAAAAGAGAGGGTTAATACAACCACTTCTACTTCTTGAAAAAGACACGAGAGGGAAATTAGAAATCCCTTCTATCAACATTGAAAATTTGGAAGGAGCAAAGATAGAAACCCTTTGAATAAAAATGGAATTCAGAGAAAAGATGTGAAGAGAAAAATAAACTCTTATGGAGATTTGAAAGAGGTAATCCAAAAATAACATGCATATATTCAGTCAGACATTGAAAGAAATTGAGCTAGGAAGGGTTCAACTAGAGCGTGAAAGAATGGAACAAGAGAGAAAGATAATGGAGAAAATATTGGATGTACAACTTCAAGTCGCAAGTCTTTTTACCTAGGTAAATTATTTTTTTAACCTAAGTAATATAGTATTACATCATTCATTCCATCTTAAAAGAAAAAAATCATGCATTGGAGTTAGCTAATACTTCTCTATTTTGCATTCTTCCTTTTTTTTAAACAATGCCAATGATCAACATCATGGGCGCCACCAAGATCATTGACACACACATCCAAAGATATTGTTTGTGTAACAAAACAATTTAAAAATGATGTTGGTAAACATGTATATTTTTGTTGAGGACAATATGATAATTCAATATGTGAGACATCAATTGAACCACATATCACTAGTAGTATAGTCAAAGTATGGAATACTTATATACTCTCTATGTAATTTATAGATGATAATATTGCCAATGAGCATGGTGTTCTTTTCTTGATAATGTTGATAATTTTGATATTATTTGTGTGTGGCATATATGGTTAATATTTTTGAGTGCCATTAAACCAAACAATGTAAAGTTCATGTAATATTCAAAATATGATAATTCAATATGTGAGACATCAATTGAACCACATATCATTTATAGTATAGTCAAAGTATGGAATACTTATATACTCACTATGTAATTTAAAGATGATAAAATTGACATTGAGCATGATGTTATTTTGATGATATTATTTGTTAATATTGATAATTTTTGTGTGTGGCATATATGGTTAATATAGTGGTTCCCTAAAATTAATTGGCCATTAACCAAACAAAGTAAAGTTCATGTGATATTCAAAATATGTGTGCCATTTGATAGCCATTAATTAGCCATTAAATATAAATGGTACAACACGTGTCTTTTGTAAATCATGCACCAAGAAAGTGGCGGTTAGAAGTGTCTGTTCCATATAATTATAGATTTTCATTCATTAGTATATTTCAAGGAAACTTAAATTTGTGAAGCTTCGTGCGAGAACAATGGCATTAGGGAAAAACTCATAAGCATAATAATTCATTGGAAAATCATATCATGGTTTGATTGCCAAAATTTTGAGCATGGTTTTTTTTCATGAAGGCATCAAAAATCGTATGCATTCTCACCTTTTCTCCTTCAAAATTTGAAATTCTATGTATGTAGAATATTATGTATCCTTTTCAACGAAACCCTATTTTCTCTCTCTTTTTAGTAGTGAAATTTGTCTATTCTTTAACACTCTTTGAAAAACACTTCTCAACTAGATAGGGTTTGACATCATTTTTTCATTCTTTTTCCGATCCCTAAATGATTTGCTAAATATGTGTGTACCCCACTTGTGAGTAATGTAAAACATGTTATGGGTATTTTTTTCACAAGAGGACTGAGAAATGATTCGTAAAATAACTGAGATGGACATCAATGATGACTGGAAGTGAACAAAATGGGTGTTGCTGAAAAGGCTGAGGAAAATAGATTTTTCTCAGTTAGGGTTGTTAATCATTTAGGGCTTTTGGATCATTTGTGTTGGTTTGTATAGACATTTCATTTTAAATTAAATTGTAGTAATGAAATAATGATAGTAACTTCTAGAAGATGAAATAGTAATAGTAACACAAATAATTGTTTGCTTGTTTACAATAATTGTTTGATTACTTAAGGAAATTATTGAAATAATTTTTTTTAAAAAATATATGTGACTGCCAAAGTGAAAATGCAAAGAGATCCGTTTGTGTAGGTTCCTCTTTGAAAATGAGTAAAATGGGGAATTATAAAACCTACTATTTGAGAAGTTAGGATAAACAAAATTTTGAATAATGTTTCACTTAATTGATAGTTCTGGAAAGGCATATACAACATTTAGAGATTAAAATTACAGGCTCTGGTTGTTTTAGTTAAATTAGCTAATGATATATCAACACTAAAAATTATAAGATTTCATTTATAATTAAAATGTGGAATTTTTATCTTCTTTTCAATAACTTATAGTAAATAGTATGAGAACTAGTTAAGGCTTGATCCCTCACGAGGGTATCTAGTGCAACACTTGGCTCAAAAAAATTCATGGAACAAAATAATGAGAGCTAAGCAATGTGTGACCCCTGAAGAAAACATGTAATGCAAATATTTTCTCAGTTCAATAATAGATGTCCAATGAATGATGCTTTCATGAACACTAAGATCAAAATAATTTGTCGATGTTGATCATAATGACTACTAAGCTTGTAAATATTTTGTTATGACTGACCTTAGAGACTGCTAGGAACAAAATTTCTTATGCGTTGACTACTCATTGTGATATTTAATGACCTAGGAGATTATACAATTATAATTAATTAAAGAGACATCCATTGAATGGTGTTTTTGCTAACACTAAGTTCAAAATATTTTATCCAGTGGATGTTATTGACCCCTAAGATTTATATAGTTTCTTGTTAATGCATTAGTAGTTTTCTTGTTAATGATGCCTAGCGACCGCTAAGCTATAGGTATATCCTTGGGCTGATCGTAGTAACAGGAAGGATAAGAAGCACATATTTATTTGTTAATGATTCCTATACACCGTTAAGCTCCAAAAATATGTTATGGTGACCAGCTGAACACCACTTGGATAAGAAATACTTATGTATGTACCCATCAATAGTAGTGATCGGGTTGGAGTTTTTTTTCATTACAATAACTGTTGTGCTTTGAAATAAACCTAGATACGGATAAGGTTTTAATAGTTCGTTGTGGCTGAACATAATGACCACTAAGATCAACACTACATATATCTTGACCCCCCACAAGTTCAAAGAATGTAGAAATTTTTCACATTCTAATAATAGTTGTCCTGTGAATAAAATCCTAGATACACCAATCTTTAAATATTTCATTGTTGATCAACTTAACGACCACTAGGATCTGAACTACGAAATACTTGAAGCCTCAAGAGTGCTTGTATTGATAGAACTTTCTCATTGCATTAATATTTTTACTAGAGTGACACCTATCAAATGCCATGGTTAAAAAAAATTATATCTTGACTCCTCGTGGTGCTTTTATAACAAAAAAATAACAAGGCTTTTCGCTCATTCCATTAATAGTAAGTCATTCCATTAAATGTTGATCCCTTACGTATACATGTAATACAAAAATTTTTATTAATTCAATGATAGATTTCCATTGAATGGTGTTTTTCTAACCCTAATCTCTAAATATTTTATCAAGGTGATGTTATTGAAATTAAGATTTGTATATTTTCTTGTTAATGCATCAGTAGTTTTCCTGTTAATGATGCCTAACGACCGCTAAGCTATAGGTATATCGTTGTGGCTGCTCATAGTAACAACAACAATAACAAGAACGTATTTTTTAAAAAAATTTAAACACTTTTACAAAGCTATGAACCGTAGGGGTTAAGGGACCCCACCCATATAATAATATTAAAGAAAGGAACAAAAACTAACTAGGATAGGAAAACAAGGGCACAAAGTGAAATGAGGATACAAATCACAAGATCTAAAGGGAATATCCCCGCTTGTGGGGTAAGATCCCACAAGTAACCAATTGAAAAAAACTACCAGAACAAGCCGAAGAAAGAAATATCCCACCGCTACATGCCTAACTCGCACCCTAAAATGATCCACTCCTCCAACAAAACCTCTAAAGCTCACCTTGAAGCTTCATGGAGCAACACTTGAAAATCATCTCTAGCGCGATCCCTCGCTTCATTTAGATTGTCGATGGCGAGAATTTGTCCTGTATTTTGCATAGGGAAAGTGTGAATCGTAAATGTCTAAGGGTGGAAGAAGACTAGGGTCCAACCAACCTTTGCTCAAGATGGTGTCCACATTTTCAGCATAATGAAGAAGATCTCTATATTTCCCATTGAGCCACTGAATACCCCGCCCAAGACTAATCATGAGCTCATCAACTTCTTATACCCATAAGAGGGGATTAGGAAGTTGAAAGTCAATCAGTTCTTCATGAAGACCACCATGATGAACTAGATAAATGATGTTCATAGCTATAAACTCTACATCGATTGAATCGGAATCGGATGGATGAGAAAGAAGACATGAAAGAGACAAAGGCTACTGCGAATCTCTAAGTAAGCATGGGCCCTACACGAGTCATGTATATAGGTCTCACCAAAAATATTCTAAATGTTTTTTGCTTCCCGTAAGAGGAGTATCAAAATATTTCAGAAAGATGATCGCGAGAAATGGCCAATGATAGAGCCAACTCCAATTTGCTCACCACAAAGGCTAATAAAAGAAAACCCAAGAACACCATTGGAAGCGAACCAGATAAGATGAGAAGGAGGGTGGGGAAGAGAGAGCCAATGGTGGAATTTAAGAACCCAAGTCACACAGGGAACCATTAATTAGTTGATGTAAATTATCTCTCCATTCGTGTGAAATAATGGCAGGTAAGCTAAGCCAATCTTTCGGGTGACTTGAGATTTTGGTGGCATCTAGCATATCTATGGTGGCATTGGCAAGAAAATATGTGACATGATTTGCTTCTCGAAAAACATGATTGATACTCTATTTTTTAATGTGTCTAACCAAAATAGGATGTTGGAAATATAAAAATTGAGATGTAAGGAATGTACTTGATCCCTTAGCTATTGCATGGACAATGATTTGTGAGTCCCCTTCGACCTGAAGAGAATCACAACCCCTGGTTACTACCAATTTGACTCCTTCCAAAAGATCCCAAGCTTTTGCTAAGTTATAGGTTCCCTCTTTGAGTGGGAAGGAACCCACCACAATAATATCTCCATACTCATTTCTCACAAGACACCCCACCCCCATTTTACCCAGGTTGCCTCTAGAGGCCCCGTCAAAATTGAGTTTACAAAAGCCAGGGGGTGGAGGGTCCGGTGGTCATGGAGCGGTTGAGCTTGGATGACCTCTTCCCTGTCCTAGTGGTATTCAGATTCGAATCCATGCATGGTGTGGCGGTTGTGCATCTATAGTGGCGAATCTTTCCTCAAACCTTAGCTTGCATTCTGTAGAGGATGCTCTTGCTCTTAATGATGGGGTGAAAGGTAGTGAGGTTGATACCTTCACAATGCTCTGTCCGAGGCATCTTGGTTCTGTAAAGGGTGATGAACAGTTGAAAGCCTTAGGGGTAGTGGACTCTTCCTGCTAGAGCACAAAGGCCTTGATGATCCAATGTGCCATGGATTTGGTTATGCTCTCCCTAAGGTCGATTATGATGTTGCATCTCGTGAAGTCAAGCATGCAAAGTCTATTTGGTGGAAGCCCTCTTTATTATGTTGGAGGTTTAGATGTTGGCTCTCCTATCATGGTGGTGGCGCTTTTCTCCCATGGGGGAATGTTTCAGAACATTTTTATTCAAATATCCTTTGAGAGCTTGACTGATTTAGTTGGGACTCACTCTAAGATAGATTTGGTGTTTTGGCAGGGGGAGTGTGAACATGTTACCAAATTGACTTTACCTCTATTTTTACCTCCAAAACGTTCTTATGCTATTATAATTAGTGGTTTGCCTCGTTAGGGTGCAAAACCCTTAAGGTAGCTAATAGCTCTCCCTCGGTCACCTTTGGAGTGCAGGTTATTGAAACTTAAAAAAATTTACTGTACCCAAGGCCCGATTTGTTGTTTTAATGGTTTATGGCTAGGAATTCCGCTGCTTTCAATCTAAGATATCCTCAAATTGGAAACCTATCATGGAAGGTAGATTAGATATTTATCCATGCGTTATAGTTTTTATCAGGTGTTTAATATGATCAAGATAGAGATTTAATCTTTTCCAAGTTATGGGAACTTCATAATCATCTTTTTCTCATGAAATTATGGTTTCCTTATTTTAATCCTACTACTCAAATCATTTAATGTTAAGCCCATATGGGTTTGGTTTCCTTACCTTCCGCTGAAATTTTGGGGGTAGGAGAGCTAATTTCGATTGGAAATGCTTTGGAGAGATATTTGGATATTGAAACTAAAAACTCGAATTGTACACACACACACACACATGACCTATGCTCGGATCCTTGTTGATTTGGATACTTCAGTTGACCTACTGGCTTCTGTGGAACTGTGGATTTTGGATAGGATTTGGACTCAATCTCTTCACTATGAATGTTTACCCTTCAGATGTTAGGAAATTCTTTTCCCTGGGCCATTTAGCTTCAAAATGTAAGAGCATGAAACACAAAGTGAATGGGAAAGTTTCTTTGTGGAAGGATTCTCATCCTAGTATGTTATTTGTGGGGAGTGATATTGATTCTTTCTCATAGGTTTCAGATTCGCAAGAAGGTGAGTTTTAGTATTTGGATGAGTCCCCTGATTCCCCTTCTGTTTTGAGGGTTGAGAGGTCGGATTATTTACGACTTGAGAATAAGCCGATTTACTTTCTGGGATGTCTTATGGTTCCAATAAAACTAGTATCTTGAAGAAGGATACAAATGATGGAAAAAAAGAGATATTTTAAATCATTTTACCGATCCATGCTGATGAAAATTTTGATCCTAACAACGGTGAGGGTTGGACGGTCATTAACATAAAAAAGGGGAAAATTGTAATGCTCCTCTTAAGATGAACTTAAGACCCCATCATAAGGAGTCTCATGGGTAACCTCCCTTTTTGGTTTTTCATGTGGGTGCGTTCGAGGTTTGGAATGTTTCTTGAGGATGGTCAAGTGTGTTTGATTGGCCTTTTTGGAATGGTTTTATCCTCTTCTGCTCCTTCCTGGCTTTGGTGTTTGGGTGGTGATTAAATTTGTTTCTTTTCTGGTCTTGGAGATTCACTTGGTTTCATGTTTCTCTTTGATGCCTATCTTTCGATTGTACACATGGTTCTTGATCCCTTTAAAATCACTCGTTCTACCTTACCTAAAAAAATTAGAAATAGAGAATGTAACTTAGTTCCAAACAACAAGTCCAAGAATACCTAAAAATCAACACAAATAGAACCATAATATTCCTCAACTGGCATTACCATAAGTGTAATAGAAAATTTTGTTTAGGATAAATTTTATTACATAACCATGTTCATATACTTTAATGCGCTAAATATACCTCACTCACTTTTCTAAAATTATGTTTATTTCTCATGGAACTCCTCTTATTCCTCGGAACCGTTATGTGGAAACAATACCTTGTAAAAATGCAATAGAAATAAGGAAAGTTTGGATGATCACATGTAATATTCCTTCATTATTATTAGGCACTTTGATGGGAACCTTTCTTTCATGTAAGTTAGTATGCACTCTAGCGTAATGCATGTACTCCAACCCTTATTTGTTTCAATGACCAAATCAATAAAACAATGAAGGTTATATGTTCTTCTTTAAATGTTTGGATGTCATTCTAAATGCTTATAATTTTATTTGGCACAAGGATGCTTCTTTATCATTGAAAACAATAATTTCATTCTTTTTGCTTCTTGTTATGTGTTCTAAATGCACTAATAAAACTATATGATCATATACTTCTTAAATTCAAATGATGAAACCATTGTCACACATATACAAACCACAAAAAATGAAAAATCTTTAGATGCCAAATAAAAGTCATAAATATCCACGCAAAAACACACTAGAATAATATCGATATATTTTTTTAATATCAAGTAAATTTCACAGGTAAATGATCTTTACACGCTTATTCCAAATACGGGTTGCTCTAAATTACGACGTAAATGATCTTCCCCACGCGACCCTCGCGAGTAGTTTATCTCGATCACTTTCCACGTGAATAAATCAGCTGAATACCCATTCCACGCAAAACACACACTAGAATAATATCCACGCAAAAACACGCTAGAATAATATCAATATATTTTTGACTATCAAGTAAATTTCACACGCTTATCCCCCACGCGACCCACGTGAATAAATCAGCTGAATACCCATAAACATGTGACTTGAATCAAAAAGCCCACGTGAATAATCCAGCTGAATCCCCTACAAAAATGGATTACCCTACAGCTGAATCCCCATTCTCAGCCAATCGTTTCATCTTTGATCCAGTCATGGTGCCGCCCTACGTGCCTTCCCCAAAACAATCCTCCAGCTCTCCGTCGTTGACAACTACCCAGTGGTGAGAGGAAATATTATCGACTGCCTGTTAGTCTACAATGCTTCTCACACTATTTCTGCAGATCCTGCGACTGTAATTCGGGAGGCTCTCTCCAAGGTGTTGGCGTATTATTTTCCTTTTGCTGGGCGGCTGAGAAACAAAGGAGATGGGGAGCTGGAAGTGGATTGCACGGGGAAGGTGCTCTGTTTGTAGAAGCCATGGCGGACGAAAACCTTTCAGCGTTGGGAGATTTTGATTACTACAATCCGGCATTTGGGAAGCTACTTTACTCACTTCCACTGGATACCCCTATTCACGACCTCCATCCTCTGGTTGTTCAGGTAATTTTCTTAGGTATCCCTACTATGATATGATAATATTGCTTTTAATGGTTTTATCTATGTTTGTATAAATATCACTTTTTTTGTTGTTGTTGTATGTATTTTATGTAGGTAACTCATTTTACATGTGGGGGGTTTGTTGTGGGATTAAGTTTGGACCATACTATATGTGATGGTCGTGGTGCAGCCAATTTGTTAAAGCCTTCGCAGAGATGGCGAGGGAGAGATTAAGCCCTCATTGGAACCAATATGGAATAGAGAGTTGTTGAAGCCTCGAAGACCTTATATGCCTACAATTTTATTATTTTGAATCGATGCATCCACCTCCAATAGTTGAAGAAATGGTTCGATCATCTATTATTATAAATGCCGAGACAATAAGTAATATGAAACAATACATTATGGAAGAATGTAAAGAATCTTGTTCTACATTTGATGTCATAGGAGGATTGGCTTGCTAGCTAGACAAAGGCTTTTCAAGTTCCATATACGGAGAATGTGATGGTTATTTTTGCGGTGGATACGAGGAGATCATTTGACCCACCACTTCCAAAGGGTTACTATGGTAATGTCATTGGTAATGCATGTGCATCGGATAATGTTCAAGACCTCTTAAATGGATCTCTTTTGCGTGCTACAATGATTATAAAGAAATCAAAAGTCTCTTTAAAAGAGAATATAAGAGCAAAAACAACAACGAGACCATCTATAGTAGATGTGAATGTGAAACCTGAAAACATAGTTGCATTAGGCGATTTGAGGTGATTGGGATTTAATGAAGTGGACTTTGGGTGGGGAGATGCATTGAATGCAAGTCTAGATGCAACATGGGGTAATTCGGCAAAGTCATTTTCTTTTCCTACAACCTTCCAAGAACATGAATGGTGGAATAAATATTGCATGTTCATGCCCCCTTCAAAAGTGGAGTCATTCAAAATAGAAATATGGAAGCCCTAATAAGCAAATATGCAAAGTAAAGTGTGAAACTACAAAAACTTAAGTTTTGTTTATTATCCAAATAATATTATGTTAATTGAAGATTATGGTTGGAGTACTACTCAATTATGTTTAGAATTAGAGTTGTTCAATGTTACTAGTGTGTGTGTGTGTGGGGAAATAATAGAATATTGTTTTTTAACTGATGTTGTGAAATGTATAAAATTTATGTTTGGAACTTAAATCAAATGTGTACAATATCTTTTATATCTAATTATGAACTACAAATTTCTTATATTAATTGATGGCACACCCATAACTTTTTTACCACAATCTAGTTGAACAATGTGAGTAAAATGTATTGAGAATGAATTTTAGAAAAATAGACATACCTCAATTTCATAAAAGATTTAGGGGTTTTTATGAGGAACTTCATAATGTGGGATTTCAAATGTATTTTATGAATTTAAATGTTATTATTTTCATTCAATAAACTTTGGTACATGAATTTTATCAATTTCAATATAACTTTTTTTTAGGATCATAAAAAGTGAATATTTGTCAATAGAGTCATTTTTGAGGTAAGAAAATGAAAGTTTTCCTACTTTTTACAAGATTTGTGAAGGACACGAGGATAAATATAGGTGTGTGTGTGCGTGTGTGTGTGTGTGTGTGTGTGTGTGTGTGTGTGTGTGTGTGTGTGTGTGTGCGAGGTGCATTTATGCGCCAAGGAAAACATATTCAAATTAAATTATTATGTGTGTGTAGAATGTGTGTGTGTATGAAATTTTGTGTGATATGTAATAAGCCAAAAGTTATGATTATTTTTTGTACAAATGGGTCATTTATTTCAAGGAAAACATATTCAAAGAAATTATTATAAATGTTAAATTAGTAACTTGAAATTTTATCAATTTGAAAGATTGTTTTAAAAATATATATTCTTTCAATGTGCATGTGTAGACAATTTTGTGTGTGTGTGTGTGTGTGTGTGTGTGTGTGTGTGTGTGTGTGTGTGTGTGTGTGTACCTCTTAGCATTTGTACAAATGGGAGGTCAACGTAAATAAATAAAACATATTCAAATTAAATTATTATAAATGTGTAGAATGTTATAGAATTGAAATAAAAGATATTTTTATAAGCCAAAAGTTAAACATTTTTTTCAATGTGTCAATCTATACCCTATTACTAAAATAAATAAATCTATTAATTAATAAAAAACAATTATTTTAAAAACTATATTTTAGAAACTAACAATTTTCATCACAAATACCTCTTAGCATTTTACAAATCAACATAAATAAATAAATGAAAATTTTAAAACTGAAGATATAATAACTCAATAAATTGTATTTTTACCATATATGTTGTAGGAACACATCTAGGATCAAATACCCATTCCTTAAAACTAAGGAAAATGGAACGTTTTTTGGTAGAAATAAATGAATAATTGTTTGTAGGATGGTTCCCATGCCTAAAAAAAATTAAAATTGCAGAAGTAGGAAAACACTATCCATTAGGTAAGGATATATGTATAGAATGGACATCCATTCTAAATGGATATTTGTATCACTCCCCAAATATAAAAGGCTATATTTTTCACCCATGCAAGTAAAGTATGTGTACACACACATGCTACGTGGATAAAGATAAGGAATATTAATTAAATGATGATCAAACTATGAAAAATATACCTAGATTACTGTGTACACATGCTACGTGGATAAAGATAAGGAATATTAATTAAATGATGATCAAACTATGAAGAATATACCTAGATTACTTTGAGGAGATACAATTAGGATATGTGTGTGGTTATTTCACCTAAATATATACCCTACGAGTTTAAATATGCACATGTAAGCCTATACTATAATTGTGTACAATGAATAAATGCAATGTCTCACACCAAAGCTATTACACAAGGATAACCAAAGGTGCTCACCCATGGCAAGAGAGTAATCCGGTCCTTATTGGATTTGGCTTCATCATGATGTTCGTTAAGGGATTACATGTACTTTGATTTGATTTTAATTAAACATCATGTGTTTAATCCTATCAATATGTAAAAATATAGATAATTGTTACTAATATACTCATTCAACGAATAAAGTGCATAATAACCATGAGATCCTCGTATTCATTCAACTCTAGTGTTACAATGTTCTTGATTATATTATATCAATTGTCTACGAAGTTTAAAGATGCATGTAAGCCTACACTATAATTGTTTACAATGAATAAATGCAATGTCTCACACCAGATATTACATAAGGGATAAAAAATGTGCCCACCCATGGCAAGAGAGTAAACCGGTCCTTATTGGATTTGGCTTCGTCATGATGTTTGTTAAGGGCTTATAGTTACTTTGATTTTAATTAAACATCATGGGTTCAATCATATCAATACATAAAAATATATCTATAACAGATTACTAATATACTCATTCAACGAATAAAGTGCATAATAACCATGAGATCCTCATATTATTCAACTCTAGTGTTACAATGTCCTTGATTACATTATATCAACCGTCTACGAGTTTAAATATGCACATGTAAGCCTACACTATAATTGTGTACAATGAATAAATGGAATGTCTCACACTAGGCTATTACACAAGGGATAACCAAATGTGCTCACCCATGGCAAGAGAGTAAATTGGTCCTTATTGGATTTGGCTTCTTCATGATGTTCATTAAGGGCTTACAATTACTTTGATTTTAATTAAACATCATGTCTTCAATCATATCAATACGTAAAAATATAGATAATTGTTACTAATATACTCATTCAACGAATAAAGTGCACAATAACCATGAGATCCTCATATTCATTCAACTCTAGTGTTACAATGTTCTTGATTACATTATATCAACCGTCTACGAGTTTAAATATGCACATGTAAGCCTACACTATAATCGTGTACAATGAATAAATGCAATGTCTCACACTGGCCATTACACAAGGGATAACCAAATGTGCTCACCCATGGCAAGAGAGTAAACCGGTCCTTATTGGATTTGGCTTCATCATGATGTTCGTTAAGGGCTTACACTTACTTTGATTTTAATTAAACATCATGCATTCAATCATATCAATGCGTAAAAATATAGATAACCATTACAAATATACTCATTCAATGAATAAAGTGCATAATAACCATGAGACCCTCATATTCATTCAACTCTAGTGTTACAATGTTTTTGATTACATTATATCAACCGTGAATAACAATAATGAATAGCCACATTAATCGACCACACACATACCATAAAAAATAATCCACACTATAATAATCCCCCAAGGGGTATATATAATGATAGATCCTTTGATGAGGCCATAAATTGGCCATAAATTACCATTATTTTGTCCTTCCAAGTTACCTTTGAAAGTGGATTTAAATGTAATCTAGGAACTTATAGTTTGCTTAAGATAGAGTATATGATATATATCTTGTTCATTCTTTAGAAATATTTTTTATCTATCTTGTTGACTAATCCTATTGATTATTTGGGAAAAGATGCAAAGTCTTGTGTATGCAGGCCATAAAGGAAAGATAATGCTAGTATTGGGAAAAGTGGAATTGATCATGAAAATAAATTTAAAATAAAATATGATTTCATATTCAGATTCCTCTCAAAAAATTATGTAAGTTCAAAAAATAATCATCTCAATCCGAGGTCACATGCAAAAGTTATAGTTGTTTTAAGTTAGCTGCGGAACTCGTAGAGTTAGTTCCAGAACTCACAGAGTTAGTTCCTGGAACTTCTGGAATTTTCTTTCAGCAGATTAGTTCCGGAACTCACATTTAGTTCCAGAACTTGTATCAATTGAATGATAGTTAGTTCCAAACTTTCAATTCGTGGACAAATCAGATTTAGTTCCAGAACTTGTTTAGTTCGAAACTTGCATAAAAGGAATGACAACTTTAGTTTAACTTGCATCAACGGAATGACAGTTTTTGAGGGATTGTGAAAACTTAGAGATTCCAATGGGAAATATGAGAGAGGTTTTTGTTCATAGAAATGTTTTTAACAAAAACCTCATTCATATTTGCTACAAGTTTTACCAATGAAGAGAGATCTAACTTTTAGTGAGTCATGCGATCAGGAAACGTGTATCGATTTGTTGCACTAAAAGTTCCATAAATAAAAAAAATTCAAATGGAAAATATGAGAGAGGTTTTTGTTCATAGAAATTTTTTTAACAAAAACCTCATTCATATTTTCTACAAGTATTACCAATAAAGAGAGATATAACTTTTAGTGAGTTGCAATCTGAGGAAAAGTGTATCAGATGAGCACTAAAAGTTCCATAAACAAAAAAAAAAATTCAAATGAAAATATGAGAGAGGTTTTTGTTCATAGAAATGTGTTTAACAAAAATCCTCATTCAGATTTGCAACATGTTTTACCAATGAAGAGAGATCTAACTTTTAGTGAGTTGCAGTTTGAGGAAAAGTGTATCAAATGAGCGCTAAAAGTTCCATAAATAGAAACAAAAAATTCAAATGAAAATCTGAGAGAGAGTTTTTTGTTCATAGAAATGTGTTTAACAAAAAATCATTCATATTTGTAACAAGTTTTACCAATGAAGATAAATCTAACTTTTAGTGAACTGCAGTCCGAGGAAAAAGCGTATCAGACAAGCGTCAAAAGTTCCACAATCAAAAACAACAAAGTCAAATGGAAAATCCGAGAAAGGTATTTGGTCAAAAAATATTTTGAGAAAAATCCTCCTTCCAATAATGTAGAAGAATAAAATCATTATGATTCTTGTTACCAAAAAGCAAGGAGAAGATTTGGGAGCAAATCTTCCTAAAATAAGCAAGATAAGATTTGACTTCAATAATATCTCTCTCCATATTTTGTGGAGATGGAGATCTTAGTTGTTAGGATTGGAATAAAGATAAGATTAGATTGTATTTCCTAAAATAAGGAGTTGGTTGGATGCATGAATTATAAATGCAACCTTCCACACTGAGATATGTAATTTTCTTTCTCCCAAGAAATAAAGATCTGTTCTTTCCTCTCAAATATTCTGTAGTTTTAAAATCGGAAGTATGATTTAAATCCTCTTCCAAGAAATGAGCTGGCCACTCATTTCAAGGAAGATGGATCTGTGTATTTATGTTTATGTTTATTCATTTGTCAGTAATTCATTTTGTTGTATTGTTTTTATTTTTGTATTGTGAAAATTCAGTTTGTTGTGAACCTGCAGGTGTTTCGTTTAATTATGTTTATTTCCAATTCAAGCAATTTCAATTTATGCAAGTGTGTTTAAATTCATGCAAGTTTGATTTCCTTCATGCAAGTGTGATTTATTTTATGCAAACTTTATTTCTGCAAGTGTGCCTTTATTTCTGCAAGTGTGGCTTTCAATTTCTGCAAGTGTGATTTATTTTATGCAAGTTTGGTTTGTGTTTAAAGGAGTTGCTTTCCAAGATCTTCTTCTCTTAATGCATACAACCATCGACACCAGCCCTAGATTGACATTATTAATGGCAAGGATTGATGACCCTCATCATCCTTACTCTTCATCATTCTCAAGAAGTTCTATTAGCCCTTGAGCGTAATTTATAATGAGTTAACCGATAGTTAAATAGATAACACACTTGCCATATAACACCATTCATTACCCTAAGGCTATGCTTGGTGGATTTATCTTCTTGGTGACTTTAGTGCATTATTAAACTTTCTTTTCTTTTCTTTTGTATGCTAATAATTCTCCTTTTTCATGCAAGAGGTCCACCACTAATACTCAACTCTCTTTTTCTTCATTGATTGTTGCTCTCCCAATTAATCTTACATGTAAACCTTGGCTCAATGTTCCCATTTATTTTCTATCCAATTCTACTAAATTAGTACGTGTTGTTTTAACAACCCAACAAATAACAATCTAAAACAATGAACACACTATAATTTTCCTAACAGTAGATGCGCTTCTAGATATGTACACAAAATGTAGAATTATAAATAGGGAATGAGGACTATTTGATAACATTCCTCATAGATATTTTCCTTCCCTTGATTATTGTCACAAATATCACACATCGGCTAGTTGGCCTGGTCCGCGGTAACATATAAATCCCAAAATATCACGATCCTTATGCCACTAGGGGTGAGGCTATGATATAAGTGCCCTATCACTAACATTATGTCTGATTGGTTTTGTATAAGTATGTTTATTTCCTTACTTCCAAGATCAGAGATGCCTCTCAAAAAGAAAATATCCCATTAGACCGATTGGCATGGTTCGCCATAACATAGAAAACCCAATATATCATGATCCTTATGCCACTAGGGGCGAGGTCACAATGCAAGTTCCCTCTTATTAACATAATGGTTGATAAGTTACATGATAAGTATTTTTTTATATAACTTCACAAGTCAAATATGCCTCTCAAAAAATAAATCTTGTATTGGTTTGTTGGCACAGGTCTACAATAACATAGAAATCCCAATATATCATGATTGTTATATCACTAGGGGTGAGGTTGTAATGGAATTGGCCCACTCACTAACATAATGGTTTATTGGTTGTGGGATGAGTATGTTTTTCACTTTGATTCTCATGTTAGATATGCCACCGTATTACATCTTGGAATTACTTTAACAAATCTAAAAATATTCCCATATTTTTTGTTGGCATAACCATCGCACCTCATTGAGGTGAAATTATGTTATTGATAGTACTTAAATGATGGGTATGGATGTACCTCCAATATCGTGAAGACTTCCTGAAGCTGCAATATCACTTAGAACCCTAAAATAACACTTCTCTATTTTTTAGTTGGTCGGTTAATTGGTTGGCCTAGTCCTCAATAACATATAAACCTCTATATATCACAATCTTTATTCCACTATTTAAGTTTTCCTCTCAACGTACTCCACAATTGTGTCTTGATACATGCCTTATTATTCAGTTGATATAACTCTTTAGTACATCTTAGAATTGCTCCAAAAACTCAAAAAACCCACCTATTTTATTATTGACATAGCCATTGCACATCGATTTAGTGCAAGTGCTATTAATAAGTTGATTAACAAATTATAAAATTTGTCATATTATTTTTCATACATTTAATTTTTTGTGATAAAGTATTTTTATGTTTTATTTATCTAGGAAAAGTAGCATATAGCCCGTCAAAGTATATGGTTTACATTTATTTTCCATTCCCATGTCTCACATTTCAATTCCAATCCATACATTGTCTTTTACGCTACATCATAGTTAGGAAGCTCTAAGTATCTTGTTTTTATAGCACATTGGTGATAATTATGTTATAACTTAGTAGTCTATTATGAAGGCCTTTTTGTAATTTCTAAAGATTTGATTTTTATAAGAGAAAGAGAATGGAACTACTACATACTCAACATTAAAAAAACTTAGTAAACAAAGATTCACCATAGAACATGTAAATTGAGAATGGAAGCTAATCTTGTTGGAAAAATCATGTATATCCTAAATGGAAAAAAATGTCAATGTTATAAAATCATTTTCCAAACATTTCAATTTACAAGCAGGAAATTTATTCCAAACACTAATTTTAGAGGAAATTAACAACCTTACAAGGGGCATTACCACTAAATATGGGGTCTCTATAGTTATACAATGATATTGATAAAACTAGTCCCTTTTATATGTAAGAAGGAAATCCTATTAATAAAAAAAAATATTATTTATTCCGATGAATGATACCAAATGTTTTCTAACAACCATTCCATTATTTACATATAAGTATATTATCAAATTTATCATAAAAAGTTCAAATTAGCACCATTTTTCTTTATCTTGTTATAAATGATGATCCCATGTAATATTCATGCATTATTAGTAGGCCCCTATATGGGCACAATTATTTCAAACCCAAAACACTTCTTTCAAATAACCATTTGAATTGAATTAAAAAAAAAACACTCATATTTTCGTCTTTGATCCAGTCATGGAGAAGGCAGTTCATCAACAAACTTCCATGTAAAGATTTGTGATACGGATCATGGTGCTCCCATGTGCACCTCATCAACAAACTTCAATTATTAATAGAAAAATAATTTAAATTCTATCTTTAAGAAAACATTTTCTACTTGAGTAATCTAACAATACCTCTACTTATTTGCATAAAATCATAGAGATTCTGTGTTAGAGATAATTCAATTTGGAAGATGTTCATTGTAATATTCATGTGAGGTTCATTGGCCCTCCCTCACATCCATGCTTAATATTATACTACTCATTCTACCTTGAGATATCTATGTTTATATTATTTTAATGTTTCACAAGTATATGCATGCATGTGGGTGACTATCTTAAGGTTAGAAAAGAAATCATGGATTTTGTGTAAAATCCTACTTGGTATTTGAGTAATTAAAGGTTCATCTTGTACATTGTGTAGTTCATGTAGTGTTGGGTCACTTTGACAATCGTAAGAATAAAAATATATTGGATTGAGCTCAAGTTTTACTGAAAGGTAGATTTTGGTTTGTACATCAAAGTTTTCTTTTATGTTAGAATTTGAATTGGCCTCGATAATACTTTTAGCATCATCAAAATTTGTGCCAAAATAGAAATATTATAGATCATGTTAATTTTTGCAGGTGAGTAGATTATGAATTTTTAAGCATTTCTCTTTGTTAGTATATTTAATTCATTGTGGTTTTCAAGATATTCTAAATTATCTATACATATATTTTTCACATACGCACATGTCTCATTTTATCTCACCGAATTCAACATTATGGGGGATGCATATGGATATGTATGTGATTAGACTACCTATAAGTTGTGATCCAATAGTCATTTCTATGCATTTTTCTTCTAAGTAATGATATATTCATAATTTATATACACTTGTGCATATGAGTTGTTATTTAGGGGTATTTTCCATTCCTTTTTACCTTTGAGATTTTAAACAATGATATTTTCTATACAATTATTCCTTTGAAAAGTGATTTAGTGGTCATTTCCACGCCTTTGGCCCTATGAGATTTGATATAATAATCATTTTAATACACTCATGTCTTTGAGTGTTGATGCTATCGTGTGTAGAACTATGCACTACTTCTAGTCATCATTACCATGAAAATTTATATTTCCTCTTGGTGGTGATGGTTTTGTATAGTTTTGCACTAGATCTCTAATTACTATTTCATGCAATATGTTGTTAATACTTAATGTACATGTATACCTAACACGACCTAGTTGTCATCACCCATATCCGAGGTTTTTCCTCGTGTTCATTCTCTATGTTTCTTTTAAGGCAAGAGTTGTTGCATGCATCACCTTTCTTCTTTAAAGATTACTTAGGCTAGTATAGCTTACTTTATCCTCTCATTTACTGAGTACATCTTAAGAGGAGATGTTAATGTATCTAGTAAATCATGTACACTATTGTATGGTTTAAGATGCACTCTTATTATTTAATTTTAAACATGAATAGGCACTGGGTGTGTACACTTATCCATATCATATTAATAGAAATGGGTACTAACTAGGTAATTGACTTAGTTGATTTTGTCTATTAATAGATTTATTAAAAAGTCTATCTTTAAGAATATTTGTTCTAAATTTAATCTAATAGTAGCCTCTGTTTTTTTTTATAAAATCTAGAGAGCTAGTATCAAAGGTAATTCAATGTGGAAGAGAGATTCATTATCATACTCCTATGATGAGGTCCATTGGCCTTCCTTGATTTTTAAGTTTAATATATTGATAATAATTCTACTTCACATATTATTTATTTATTTATTTAATGTATCACATGTAGATGCATTCATATGAGTTTTTGTCGTAAGGTTAGCAAAACAATTTTGGAACATATTCTAAAAAGTTTACTAATGATCTAGGTGATAGATTGGAAAATCAAGAGAGCGAAGAAACTTAACTTGGTATATGACTATGTTGAGCAAAAAGAGAGTAAAATACGCAAGAATAAATGCACCAATAAGTTTCCAATTTGACATGAGATTTCATATGAGCAGAGTCACACAAAAAACATTGTGTAAACACAACTTTACTAAATTTGGATTTCTACAAAACACACACACACACACACACACACACACACACACACACACACACACACACACACACATGCTTTTACATGGAGCTGAATTGGTTCAAAGATAGCGTGCGTTTTACATGTTATCGGTTTTGATAGGCATCGGTCAGGCCATAAGAACCGCCATCGTCAACATAAGAACCACCATTAGTTAGCATAAGAACTGCCATTAGTCAGCAGATGAACTGCCATCGGTTAGGGCGAACCGACGTCGTTACCTATGCGGGAGTGTTTTAATTAACTCTCGGGAATTAGATCTATTTTTAGCATTAAAGTATATCTATTGATTGTAATTGCATGGCTAAGTGCCCTAAGTTTATATACGCCTATATAAGCATGAAAGCTAGGGTTTAGAAGTAGAATTAAGAGAAGGATTGAATTAGATCCTTGATTCTCCTAGATTGAGAGGATGATGAAGAAGAAGAGAAATAAAGAATATGTTACATGAAGACAAAGTCTCCATGGAAAGGAGCTGGAAAAAGAAAATAACATTGATGGAGAGACAAACTTACTTGTGCACAGTTATAGTTGCACATATGGTAGACCCATGTGAGAAGTCTTGTTTGCAGATCCACAAAGAACTTGGTAGTAGTTTAGAGATGTAGTAGTTCCTGGTTATGTGAGATTTGTTGGTGGTGTTTGGAGGCACAGTTGTAGTGCACTCATGGAGATCCATTTAGAGATCTGGAGGAGAGGAGATACTCTTTGAGAGATGCATTATAATCTTGTATTGAAGAGTTGGTTTGTACTCTTGTTGTATTATATATATGAGATCTCTATCTTTGGTGGACATAGCCCACATTGGGTGAACCATGGTACATGTGTGTTATGTGTGTGTACTTTGTCTTGATTTGGATTATTCTAGTTTATACTTCCACTACTTTGTAGATTTTGGGGAATTGTTTAGATCCCGTATGCATGATTTTGTTTGTTATTGAATCATAGCAATATTTCATAGTCTTGAATTCCCAACAACTAGTATTACAGCGAGGTTAACTTGGTTAGCTTGGTAAGCTTGGTTATTTTAGAGCAAGGTTTTGTTTCAATATATTGTTAGTGTTTTTACTGATAGATGTATGAGAGCAGGGTTTGTTTTTCCTGATGATAAGATCATTGGAAGAGATTCAATCTCAAGTGGGAGATGGTAGAGTAAGGTTGTTGGAAATTACAGTGACCGGCATCGGTTAAGTGGCAAACCGCATTCGCGGGGTGACCATGGTTAGTTACAGGTGGTAACCGTGGTCGATTCAAGTGATCTTGGGAAACCTAGTTTTAAACAAAAATCATAGATATGAAGAAATGGAAAGATGCATGGAATGTATCTTGTTTCTGAGGTGTCCCTAGTTCTTGGAGGCACAAGCATGTTGGTCAGATTGCAGATCTAGTTATTGAGGTATGGTTTTATCTTGGTATTGCAGTGCTTATATTATTTTGGTTGCACATGCATGTTTGGGATTGCAGATCTAGATCTGAGAATGAGAGAAAAGGAGTAGTTATGCATCCTTTGGTGTAGTTAGATGCATGGGCTTCATTAGAGAAGCTGAATACAATAGCACAAAATGAAGATGAGGTTTCCATCAGAGAAACATGTTCTTTAGTTGAAGATGTGGTTGAGTATCTTGGTGCTGGTAAGGTGATGTGTTTCATCTTGATGCAATTTTTATTGCATGTATTATTGTTGTTAAGTTTTTTGTGCAAGATTTGGGTGCTTCTTGAAATGACTGGCTCAACACAACTATCGGCTTTGGTTAGAGTAGGCACCTGGTTTGGTGACCTATGCCAATTTGTGGTTGTGTTAGTTCTAGTAGCACCAACGTGTTACAGTCGGAACCGACATCGGTCACAGAGGGTAGCGGTATTGGTCAACAAACCATAGTCAGTCTCTGTGACAATGAGTTTGCACATGGTTTCTTACAGTAGAAGAGGGCATGGATGGTTCAGTGTCCTATTTTGGAGGATCATGTTTCTTACACAGTGTGTATAGGTAGAAATAGTGTTGATCACTTCAATGTTTGGATCAGAAAGAGGACGGATTTGGCTTGGTTAGTCCAGTGAGACTTTGGGTCAGGTATCTCTATATGGTTCATGTTTTATTTCTTTCTTTTGGAGTAACTGATATTATGTTTGGATAGTGTGCACAAATTTACACCATGTTTTTGGTGTTGTTTGACTTTTATTTCCCAATTGTGTGGAATCTTGAGGACAAGGATATCTAGTCTAAGGATGAGATCCTCAATGAAAAGTCATGGTTAGACATAGTTGCAGGTAACGAAAGATGTTGAGTACACAAGATGAAAAGAAGTTGATTCACCTACTTCATAAGAAGTCCAAACTTTTGTGATGTAGGAGTATTCTTTGATAAGAAGGGAATCATTTTATATTTTCTTTCATTTGGTTTTATTTCTCACTGACATATTAGCTTTTGAGCTTGGTGTTAGAGGCAGTGTAGGGGATTTTGTGTTCAGTGGGAGCAAGCCATGGTTATTGGCATGCGGTTAAAGCGTTTAATTTTATATTCATTCAAAACATTAATAAATTAAACCCTTTCACCCCCTCATGGATTGGATACATGATGCACATGCAGAGTGAGAGGAGATTGTTACTTTTCAGAGTGGCAGAGGCACTAGTTGGTTTTGGAGGGTAGTCATGGATTTGCAGGTATATTGAGTTTATTTCTTTGTGATGTCACTTTTGGTTTTATTTTATGGTTCATGGATATCCCTATGGGATTATAGTTGATGGTTAGATTCAGATTGGGTGAAGATGCTTTGAGAGTAAATTTTTTAGAGTTTTAAGTGTTTAAGGAGAAAATATGACTATTATTACAGAGACCGGTTTTTTAGGTTAGGATTAACCGTGGTCGGTCATCTGGTAACCATGGTTAGTCTAGCAGGTGACCGGGGTCGGTTAGGAAACCGTGGAAACCATGGTTAGTTTGGTCACAGGTTTGACATCAGTGTTTATTTACCATTTTTAGATGGTGCCCTTGTTTTGCTTTCATCTTGGTTTGGTTGATTGTGCAGAATATGTTGATGACATGTTTGCTGGTATTTGTACTATTTATTAGTTGCATGGTTTAGCATGGTTGTTTTTATTGACATTGATGAGCACATGATTCATATATTGCTTTGGAGTTATTCGGTGAGAGACTTGGCACTTCTGGAGAGCCCGATGATATGGATGGATGTATAGGTGAGTTTATACATGTGGATAGATTCAATTTTGTGAGTCTATGATGATGCAGATGTTTGATTTGCACATGGATGCCTAGAGCACAGCTTTAGATGCCTTGAGCATGAGTAGGGGATATTTGTCTTTCCTCTTGATTACTATGTTACTCCTTGGTAGGTATGTTATCTACGATGAATTTCTTGGACATGATAGTTGTTTATGCAAGGTTGGATTTGCATGATTACAGTTGTTTGCATTTCTTTGAGTTATGCAGTGTTTATGGATGATCACCCACCGTTGCATGTAGAACTCATTCAGGGCTGTTTTTACCCGGGATCTTGTTTTGCTTTTGCATATTCTAGTTTGAATTGTCTTTGGACAATTACATTAGTGGTTGCATGAAGACATGGATAGATGGATGGAGAACATGGTTGGTTTTACATGTATGGCTATGGTTACCGTTGAAGCTCAGTACTTCAGTTTGAGTGGGAGCTCTTGCAGGTGTGTTAGTCATGATGGCTTGGTTGCATGAGAGGCTTGGTGTTATGATTCAGTGGGAGCTTGATGTATGGATAGCTCAGTTATCACGAATCAGTAGTAGCTTCGTGCAGGTCTTTGGTAAGTCATGTTTTTTATCTTCTTGGTTTGAGAAGATGGTTTGATCTTCTAGTTTTTTTTTTTTGAGATAATTGTTGAAGGAAAGAATAGATGGTCTTCACGGTGTGTAGAGAGGAAGGTGATGTATGATAGTGCATGTACAAAGGTTCAACAATTTATCTCCAAGTAGGAGATTGTTAGGTTGTGGAGCTGAATTGCTTCAAAGATAACATGCTTTTACATGTTATTGGTTTCTGACAAGAATCGGCGTCGTGGTCGCAGATGTAACCATCATCGGTCACCATAAGAACTACCATCGGTCAACATATGAACCACCATCATTCAAGATGAACCGTCCGCGCTTAGGGTGAAACCGATATCGGTTTACTTGTGCGAGAGTGTTTTAATTAACTCTCGAATTAGATCTATTTTAGCATTAAAGTATATCTATTGATTGTAATTGCATGGCTAAGTGCCCTAAGTTTATATACGCCTATATAAGCATGAAAGCTAGGGTTTAGAAGTAGAATTAAGAGAAGGATTGAATTAGATCCTTGATTCTCCTAGATTGAGAGGATGAAGAAGAAGAGGAGAAAGAAAGAATAGGTTACATGAAGACAGAGTGTCCATGGAAAGGAGCCGATAGAAGAAAATAGCAGTGATGGAGAGACAAACTTAATTCTTGGTGCACAGTTATAGTTGCACATATGGTAGACCCATGTGAGAAGTCTTGTTTGTAGATCCACAGAGAACTTGGTAGCAGCTTCAAAGATGCAGAGTTCTTGGTTATGGGAGATCTTGTTAGTGGTGTTTGAGGCACAATTGTAGTGCACTCATGGAATCCATTTAGAGATCTGGAGGAGAGGAGATACTCTTTGAGAGATGCATTATACTCTTGTATTGAAGAGTTGGTTTGTACTCTTGTTGTATTATATATATGAGATCTCTATCTTTGGTGGACGTAGCCCGTACATTGGGTGAACCATAATACATGTTGTGTTATGTGTGTGTACTTTGTCTTGATTTGGTTTATTCTAGTTTATACTTCCACTACTATAGATTTTGGGGAATTGTTTAGATCCCGTATGCATGATTTTGTTTGTTATCAATCATAGCAATATTCCGCATCCAAATTCCCATCAAAACACACACACACACACACACACACACACACACACACACACACACACACACACACACACACACACACACACACACACACACATTTGCATAAAATAATATTCCAGAGTTAAAACTAATAATAAGACAACACATGATAGGAATATACAAATTTTAATGATTCTAGAGACGATCATTAGAAATAGAGAATGCAACTTAGTTCCAAACAACAAGGCCAAGAATACCTAAAAAATCAACACAAATAGAACCATAGTATTCCTCAACCGGCATTACCATAAGTGCAATAGAAAGCATATACAAAATTTTGGTTAGGATAAAGTTGATTACATAACCATGTTCATCTACTTTAACGCTCTAAATATACCTCGCTCACTTTTCTAAAGCTATGTTTACTTCTCTATGGAACTCCTCTCATTCCTTGGAACCATTATGTGGAAACAACACCTTGTAAAAATGCAATAGAAATAAGGGAAGTTTGGATGATCACATGTAATATTCCTTCATTATTATTAGGCACTTTGATGGGAACCTTTCTTTCATGTAAGTTAGTATGCATTCTAGCATAATGCATGTACCCAACCCTTATTTGTTTCAATGAACAAATCAATAAAACAATGAATGTTAGATGTTCTTCTTTAAATGTTTGGATGTCATTCTAAATGCTTATAATTTATTTTGGCACAAGGATGCTTCTTTATCATTCAAAATGACAATTTCATTCTTTTTCCTCTTGTTATATGTGTTCTAAATGCACTAATAAAACTATATGGTCATAGAATTCTTAAATTCAAATGAGGACACTATTGTCACACATGACAACGTAATGCGCTATAAAAATCACAAAAAATGAAAAATCTTCTAGATGCCAAATAAAACTCATAAATATTCACACAAAAAACACACTAGATAATATCAATATACTTTTAATATCAAGTAGATTTCACACACTTACGATAAATAATAACTTAAAATCGAAAAAAAGAACAATCATGTGAATATTTTTAATTCAATTCACATTATGATTGTATAGAAAGTGTGTGAAATCTAGGTAGATATAAAAAAGCAAACACTCCACTCAAATAGAGGGATACCATTCCTCATGTTTGGTATGACCATAAGTGTAATACTATGTATATAGAAACTACCATTCCTCATGTTTGGTATGACCATAAGTGTAATACTATGTATATAGAAACTACCATTCCTCATGTTTGGTATGACCATAAGTGTAATACCATGTATATAGAAACTACCATTCCTCAACTTTAGTATGACCTTCCCATATAATATCCATCCATTATCAGTAGGCCCCTTGAAAGGAATATACAAATTTTCTATAGTTGTAGAGACAATAAATAGAAAAGACAATGTTTCCATCCATTATTAGTAGGCCCCTTGAAATGAAATGAAATGAAATACAATATTTTAATGACGCCCACGAGACTAAAGAATCTATGAGACCAAAAACTGAGACTTTAATATGAATCTATCCACCTTCAAGTCATATTCATACTGGATGAGAATATCCTCATAAACTGAACTCTATTCTTTCAAATAACCATGTCATATGAGGTGTTATGTTGATATCCATCCATTATTAGGAAGTAGGCCCACGTAAATGATCTCTACTTTATACACCACGTAAATGATCCATCTCAATCATTCCCCACGCGACCTACGTTTCCTTGAGTCGTTTTTAAAATAGTCCCATAATGCAGCTGAATCACCATTCCATTCATTAGTTTCAGCTTATGCTTATGTTGGCCCACATAATGCAGCTGAATCCCTTATAAAAAAGGATTATCCTGCAGCTGAATCCCCATTCTATTCCATAGTTTCATCTTTGATCTTTGATCCAGTCATGGAGAAGGCAGGGTCATCAACAGAGTTCCATGTAAAGATCTGTGATCCAGTCATGGTGCCCCCGTGCGTGCCTTCCCCCAAAACAATCCTCCAGCTCTCCGTCGTTGACAACTACCCAGTGGTGAGAGGAAATATTCTCGACTGCCTGTTAGTCTACAATGCCTCTCACACCATTTCTGCAGATCCTGCGACTGTAATTCGGGAGGCTCTCTCCAAGGTGTTGGCGTATTATTTTCCTTTTGCTGGGCGGCTGAGAAACAAAGGAGATGGGGAGCTGGAAGTGGATTGCACGGGGGAAGGTGCTCTGTTTGTAGAAGCCATGGCCGACGAAAACCTTTCAGCGTTGGGAGATTTTGATTACCACAATCCAGCATTTGGGAAGCTACTTTACTCACTTCCACTGGATACCCCTATTCACGACCTCCATCCTCTGGTTGTTCAGGTAATTCTCTTAGGTATCCCTACTATGATATGATATGGTTTTATGTGTGTTTGTATAAATATCATTTGTTGTTGTTGTATGTATTTTATGTAGGTAACTCGTTTTACATGTGGGGGGTTTGTTGTGGGATTAAGTTTGGACCATACTATATGTGATGGTCGTGGTGCAGGCCAATTTGTTAAAGCCTTGCGAGATGGCGAGGGGAGAGGTTAAGCCCTCATTGGAACCAATATGGAATAGAGAGTTGTTGAAGCCCGAAGACCTTACGCGCCTGCAATTTTATTACTTTGAATCGATGCGTCCACCTCCAATAGTTGAAGAAATGGTTCAATCATCTATTATTATAAATGTTGAGACAATAAGTAATATGAAACAATACATTATGGAAGAATGTAAAGAATCTTGTTCTGCATTCGATGTCGTAGGAGGATTGGCTTGGCTAGCTAGGACAAAGGCTTTTCAAGTTCCACATACAGAGAATGTGATGGTTATTTTTGCATTGGATGCGAGGAGATCATTTGATCCACTTGCTTCCAAAGGGTTACTATGGTAATGTCGTTGGTAATGCATGTGCATTGGATAATGTTCAAGACCTCTTAAATGGATCTCTTTTGCGTGCTACAATGATTATAAAGAAATCAAAGGTATCTTTAAAAGAGAATATAAGAGCAAAAACTTTGACGATACCATCTATAGTAGATGTGAATGTGAAACCTGAAAACATAGTTGGATTAGGCGATTTGAGGCGACTGGGATTTAATGAAGTGGACTTTGGGTGGGGAGATGCATTGAATGCAAGTATGATGCCACATGGGGTAGTTCGGCAAAGTCATTTTCGTCTCTACAACCTTCCAAGAACATGAATGGTGGAATAAAGATAGTAATGTTCATGCCCCCTTCAAAAGTGGAGTCACTCAAAATAGAAATGGAAGCCCTAATAAGCAAATATGCAACTAAAGTGTGAAACTACAAAAACTTAAGCTTTGTATTTTCTAATAATATCTTAACTGAAGATTATGGTTGAGTACTACACTTTTATGTTTAGAATTAGAGTTGTTCAATGTTACTAATGTGTGTGATGGGGAAATAATAGAATATTATTATTTAACTGATGTTGTGAAGTGTACAAAATTTATGTTTGGAACTTAAATCAAATGCGTATAATATCTTTTAGATCTAATTATGAACTACAAAGTTATTATATTAATTGATGACACACCCATAAATTTTAGTTTCAAGGTGAGTGAAAGGTATTAGGGGCTGAAAAAATTCGGCTTTTAGTGGAAATGAATTTTAGAAAAATAGACATATCTCAATTTCATAAAAGATTTAGGGGCTTCCATGAGGAACTTCATAATGTGGTATTTTAAATGTAGTTTATGAATTTAAATGTTATTTTTTTTCACTCAATCAACTTTGGTACATGAATTTTATTAGGAGCGATCGAGCAGACTATGAGCGGATGACTCCCAAATGACGATCAAGTCGCAGCTGAATCCTGGGTTCTTTAGGCTATTCGGTTCGGCTCATCAGGAGCCCCTAAAACTCAAGCCATTTTGGAAAGAAGATGTTCCTCACCTGGAGGTCCCTTTAAGTGCGTGGTGTAACGAGCTAGAATCCTATACAAATACACCTCCATTGGCAGATTTGTTGGCCTCAAGCCAAATATTGATTTCATTAGAGAGTGGTGCAAGAGGATATGGGTGCAAGCTTGATGTCAGGGCTATGGCAGGGGGTGACTTCTTTTTATTTTCAAGAAGAGTTAGAACTGAATAGGGTGCTTCTGGGGGCACCATGGTTTTACGGTAAAGCTGCTCTAAGCATTTTCCATTAGAGGACTGGTTTAACGACGAGCACTCTTTCTAGGAGCTCCCTGTTTGGATTCGGATCCCAGCTCTTCCCTTAGAATTCTGGAAGCTTGAAGTCTTATTTAGTATTGCGAGATCAATGGGAGTACTTATGGCGGTTGACCTAGATCAAAGGCACGCTCCAGACTGGTATGTGCTCGAATGTGCATCAACATCCCCGTTGGAGCTAAAGTTCCTAAGAAAATCTTTCTGAATAAGGGAGAGGAGTAAGAGGTTGTGCACCCTAAGTTGAGGGTTGTACAACACCCACATAAATACCATAAAATTTGAAAAAAAAAAACCCTTTAATAGATTTTTTAATTTTTAATGTACATTTCTTTTGAGCATTTATATTGTATGGAAAGTGGTTTTTAAGGTATTTAAATCAAGTAGTTTTCCATACAAAGAAATTTAGGGTGGACCATTTGTTGGGCATTATGTCATGCATATTTTTTCACTTATGTGGCATCATTTGATTGGGTGATTGTTTGATGTGATTTGATGTGACTCATTTTATTGGCTACTTTTTTTTCAAATTTTAAGTGGGAAATGTACATGTACTAGTCCTTGACTTTACATCTACCCTCACTATTATTGGTCCATGCTCCACTATTGGCTCCTCTCCCTTACCTCAAAAGATAGTTGTGAACAAGAAATTGATTTTGAGAAGTCCAATATAATCTGTGAGAGGTGTAGAAAGGGCTGCCATGGTATCAGTTCTGATGTGGGACAAATGGGCAGGGAGATTCAAAATTCAAACTCGAATTTTAATGCGGTTGGTCGAAGCCTTACTAGTGGAACATACTAAACCAACATTTTTGTGGATGAGGGGATTTGGTCGACAAAAACATACAAAATATTAGAATGGGAGGATCCTCGAATTCAATGGTTGATGGGATGGATGGGGTTTTGGAGGATGGTGGCGGCTCCGGTAGGATAGAACAACAGCTTACTCAGCTGTTCAGAATGGTGCGGGGGATGGTAGACTTGTGGTTGACCTCGGGGTTGTGTTAGTACCGGTGGTGGTGGGGACTTTGACACCACTATTCATGAGGGCGGGTGGACCAAGGTCCAACCAAAAAAATTCAAATTCATGCTTTCGGATCAAGTGCTTTGGGGTCGCCATGGCGGTCTTAAGTGGATCTTTCCCTTTCTTAGGGTCAGTGTCTACACTTTCCTTTATCTTTTCCTAACCAGACTTTGTTCCCATCTTTGTTGACCATGCTTGAGCTTTGTATCAGTGTGTTTCTGTCTTGGCCGCTGGGAGAGGCCTGCTTCTTCACTTTCTATCGCTATATCTTTTTTCCGTTGTATTGATGGGGTTTTCTATTCCCCCCAAAACCATACAATTAACTAATATTAAAAAAATGAATTTTATCAATTTCAATATAACACTCTTTTTGTAGGATCATAAAGAGTGAATATTTGTCAATTGAGCCATTTTTGGGTAAAAATGCAATTTTCCTTGTTTTTAGAGGATTTGTGAAGGACATGAGGATAAATATGTGTGTGTGTGTGTGTGTGTGTAACTTTACAAATGTGAGGTAATTTATTTTTCGAGGAAAACATATTCAAATTAAATTATTTTAAATGTGTAGAATGTTGTGGTACTTAAAATTTTAAAAGATATGTAATAAGCCAAAAGTTATGATATTTTTTCAATGTTCTATCTATTTACAACTAGGACTACTAAAAGAAATAAATCAATATTAATTAATAACTTAAATAATTGTTTTAAAACTACATATTCTAAAACTAGACAATTTTCATCACAAATACCTCTTAGCATTTTACAAATCGACGTAAATAAAGAAATGAAAAATGTTAGTGAAGATATAAGAACTCCATACAATTTTATTTTTACCATATGTTGTAGAAACACATCTAGGATCAAATACCCATTCCTTAAAACTAAGGAAAATGGAAGGACATTTTTTGTAGAACTAAATGAATAAGTGTTTGTAGGATGGTTCCCATGCCTAAAAAAATAAAATTACAAGGAACAAAATTGAAGTAGGAAAACACTATCCATTAGGTAAGGATATATGTATAGAATAGATGTCCATTCTAAATGGATATTTGTATCACTCCCCCAAATATAAAGGGGCTATATTTTTCACCCATTCAAGTAAAGTGTGTGTACACACATATGCTACTTGGATAATAATAAGGAATATTAATTAAATGATTATTAATCAAACTATGATGAATATACCTAGATTACTTTGAGGGAGATATGTAATTAGTATATGTATGTGGTGACTCGTCATTTTCAATGGGATCTACACACCCTTACGATATAAAACAAAATTAGGTTTCAAGTTTCACCTAAAGTATGGATCTACACACCCTTATTGATCTTAACAAATAAAATTTTATTTCACCTAAATATATACCCTACGAGTTTAGATATGCACATGTAAGCCTACACTATAATTGTGTACGATGAATAAATACAATGTCTCACACCAGGCTATTACACAAGGGATAACCAAATGAGTTCACCCATGGCAAGAGAGTAAACCGGTCCTTATTGGATTTGGATTCGTCCTGATGTTCATTAAGGGCTTACACTTACTTTAATTTTAATTAAACATCGTGCATTCAATAATATCAGTGCGTAAAAATATAGATAAATGTTACTAATATACTCATTCAACGAATAAAGTGCATAATAACCATGAGATCCTCGCATTCATTCAACTCTAGTGTTACAATGTTCTTTATTACATTATATCAACCGTGAATAACAATAATGAATAACCACAATAATCAACCACACCCATACCATTAAAAATAATCCACATCTATAATAATCCCCCAAGGGGTATATATAATGATAGAGTTTTACCCTTCATCATTTTAACAAGAAGTTCTACCACCCTTGAGCACAATTTATAATGAGTTAACCAATAGTTAAATAGATGGCACACTTGTCATATTGCACCACTCTTTATCCTAAGGCTTTGCTTGGTGGCTTTATCTTCTTGGTGACTCCAGTGCATTATTGAACTTTATTTTGTTTTCTTTTGCATGCCAATAATTCTCCTTTTTCATGCAAGAGGCCCACCACTAATACTTAACTCTCTTTTTCTTCATTGATTTTTTCCCCAATTAATCTTACATTTAAACCTTGACTCAATGTTCCCAATTTATTTTCTCCCCAAAAGATATCATTTCCTTGCATGTCAAACATGGTATTCTCTTCGGATTTCATTCTTACATGTTAGGGTCCCTTATAAAAGGTGAGAGTGTTATCCATCTCAAAAACCTACATAAAACAAAAGGTGGTTGTGCATTACAAAAGTTCCTTATGCACCGAAGGAGGAAATATGTATCCAATTTTTTTATTTGAAAAAATAAGGGCTCTAGATTACCCAACACTAACTCATTTTCCTACCATTTGTAACCCTTTATCTATATCCATAAAAAGTTCTAGCACCTCCTTACACATATGATCCTCAAGAACTTTCCATTTGGTGAGTGTGGTTTATAAGAGTGGGACTAGATTGTCTAGTCATGCACCCACTTCTCTTAATTCCTTGGTATTCTTATGGGGATCTTGTGGCTCTACCTACATTGTGTAGTAATTCCCCACCTCTAGATTCCCTTGATCAAGTGTGATCTCATATTTGAACCTCTATTTTATAAGCTCCGTGAGGTGCTGCTTGATTTTATCTTCCTTTGTACTAATATATTCCTCCAAATAGTTTATGTCCTACAACATCTTACCCTTACCATCCTTTTCAACCATATAAACTTAAAAACCAAAAACATTCTACTTATGTTTCTTAGGGAACAAGATCACTTTAAAAAAATTGTTTTATTTCATGAATCCCTTAAACACTTTATTAGTTCATATGTGGATTTTTTACTTAGATTGGAAGCCAAGCCTCCAAAATATTTTGATTTTTCCATAAACAGGGCCTTGTATTTTCCTCACTCTACTTTAGATAAATATTGTGTGTATATCATACCATCATCTTTACTTTTCTTTAGGAGGAGAACCACCAAGACTTAAAGTTTGGAAATTCTATCTTATTGGTCAAGTTATAATCCTTATGTGAGGTTGACATCCTCTATAAGGATCCTTTAGTACATATTCAATTCCATTATTTATACAATCATGTGCTTATATAATTTTTTTTTTGTTATGTTGCTATCTTGTCTCTCTAACCCTTTAGTTCTTTTTTCAATAGGTTTATGTGATATTTTTGCACTTTTACCTTGGCGTTGTTTGACAAGTTATAACACATGACCTCTCCAGATATCTTAAGGAGTGCATCACTAGTATGCATCTCCTTCATTTGGTATGTGTCTATAAGTGATACCTTAAGTCCTTCTGCAATATTTTTTGATGGAATGTGCATACTATTAGATATAACCTTGAATTATGGCTCATTCATGCAAACATCCATAGAAAATGACACCAAATTTATTATTTTTTAGGTTACCATGGTGGGTTTCATCGAATGTTCCTAAAAGAACATCTCTAATTTATTCTTTCCCTTTTACAATCGAGTTCAAAGAGTCTACATTATATTATCATCACTTGATGTCTTATCCTATTCCTCCACCTCTAGTTCCTTCTCCTCTCCCTTCCCTTTTTCCCTCATGTGTTCCTCATGTCTATGATGTTCCATTTATTGCACATTCTCTTCATTTTTCTCTTCATAATTCTCCCATTCTTCCAAATTGATTATCGTACGGGGGTATTTTAGAGGAAATCAAGGTCTTACGCAAGAATATGTAGTTCATTATCCTTTCTTCCCCTTAACTCCATTGTATGAAATAATTTTGGATAGGATGGTTTCTCCGGTAGGGTCTAACCTATTGCTTCTTCCTCTTCACCTATTTCTTCCTAATGTGTCATGAGCCCTAATTCTTCACTTTCTCATCTATTCATCGTCTTTACATAGGTCCATTTCTCTTGTAAGTGTTATGCTTTTTTGTACACTTGTGAGGATTCATTTAGTCATTCTTCTTCTTAAAAACAATTGATCAAGATTGTTTATATGTTGTCTTTGATATGATGACAGATTATCGTATGCTTGTTGAACTCTATTCGCGATTGTGACACACCTTAAACAATTCCATTGATCAAGGTATGTTGTGGCCTTCTTATGTAATCGCTTTGTCGATTTACTTTTTAAACTAGATCAAGGTTGATATAAATGTTGCAGCACCTAATTTCGGTATGAATAGGCGTAGATGCCAACGAAAAGGTTCGATTCTGAACCATACACTCGTTGAAACATGAGACCTCGTAAGGCGATAAAGGCCTGGATGCAGTGGCTCTGTATGTAGAACGTGGGATGAAACATCCTGCATAGCGCTGAATTGGATGTCACGGAAGGACTGAATTGGAAGTTGATTAATTAAGCTAAGGGGATTAGACCTAATCTACTCCTAAGTTCTACCTTATATCCTAACTACTATCCTATGTGGATTTTTAAATTCTAATGGTGAAAATAGAACTAAGTCCTATTAACCTATGACCTAGGTTTGAACACTATCAGAAATCCTAAACTAATCCTAACCTAGGGAAGGGGACGATATTGCAGACCCATGGGGGGATGGAAAGGATAAGGATGGAAGGAAATTTAATGGGCATTGAATGTGGTCCTTGCGTGATGGACAAAGGCGCCAAGTTTGGCGGGACAGGAAAAGTTAGAGGTATTCAGCTTAGTCATGAGACTAAACTCTGTTTGCATGCAAAAATTTGAATTTGGTACTCGCCAACCCGATTCGGCGGTGGCGTGAGGAAAAAGGGAAAGGTAGAGCCTTTAATGCATTTAATTTTCTTGGTCTTCGCGACCAGCCCGCCTTGGAAAGAGTATGGAGGAAATTTTGTTGTTCATTGTGTTTGTTCGGGTTTTTTGGAAGTTACTCGCATTTGGTTTTTCTTTGTTCAGTCGAACCAGTTGTGTTTGATTGTTACCTCCGTTTCTTTGGAAATATAAGGCTATTTTCAAGCCTGGTAGCGAAAGGTGATTATTTGGGTAGTTTTCTCTTGTCACCGTGGAAGGAAATACCTCCTATAGACGTGGTTTTCTTGAGCTTCGAGGAAGATTATCGAGCACTTTAAGCCCTTCTCTTTAAAACTACTTGATTTGCTTAAACGTCTCATTAAAACAAGTCTTGCTTCGTTAAGAAGAGATTGAATTATCTCATATTATTCTGATTATAACAAAGCACACGTCCAGTTTATATAGGACAGAAGAAACTAAACTGACTCCTAACAATGCTGGGAAGATCCACAAAGCCAGCAGAGAATAATGTGATAAGAAACAGAAGATAAGAATTGACAACTATTCTAAAACCAACGTATCCTATAGTTAGAAATCAACGTATCCTAACATTCCCCCCCTTATTACATTATTCTTGCAAATGTGACCTCTGAAAGATTCAAATTTCACTTTTCCAAGAGATTTAGTGAGAATGTCAAAGAACTTGTGCTTCAAAGAGGGACAAGATCGAGCTGAATTTGATGGTTCAAGACGTGCTCTCGAATGAAATGGCAACAATTTCAATATGCTTTGTTCGCTCATGAAAGACTGGATTCTCGCACGAGCTTCAACACACTCGATTGTCCGCATAGAGAATAGGTGACTGCTTTTCAGAATTCCTAGGTCATCCATAATGCGACGTATCCATATCACTTCGCACACAGCCTCCTCGTGCGGCGCGATATTCTCGCCTCCGTGGATGAGATAGAAACAACATTCTCGCTTCTTGCTTATCCACGAGATTGGTCCAGATCCGAGATGAAATATGTATCCCGTAGTTGACTTCCTATCATCAACAGTATCCAAAGATGGTCCGAGTCGACATATCCCCGTAGGAAGAATTGATCATTCTTTTTATATTCCGCACTCATAATTAGTTGTTCCTCGACATATCTCAAAACATGCTTTGCTGCATTCCAGTTGACATTTCTTTGGCTCTCGCATGAACCTCGAAAGATAGCCGACAAAGATAGCAGTAGATCCGGTCTCGGTGTATGTCAAATAGATGAGCCCTCCAATCAATTGCCTGTAGAGAGTAAAGATCTACTTGAGGTGAGTCCTGAATCTTGAAAGTTGCAAGCCTTTTTCCATGGGAGTGGATATAGGTTTACAATCAGACATTCTATACTTTTCCAGGAGTGTCTTGGCGTACTTTTTCTGGGAGACAAAGATGTGATGCTCCTTTTGCCAAATTTCCAAGCCAAGACAGTAATGTAGTAGCCCCAAATCTGTCATGTCGAAGGTTCTTTTGAGATCATTCTTTACAATATCAACCTGGTCTTCTGAACTACCAGTGATCACAAGATCATCTACATAAACAACCAGAATGATAATTTCTTTGCCTACCTTCTTTATATACAGATTTGAATCTGAGGGACTACGAGTGAACCCATGCTGCAGAAGGTGATCGTTGATCTTGATATACCATGCCCTGGGAGCTTGTTTCAGTCCGTAAAGAGATTTGATGAGACGACATACCTTTTTAGGCTGATTTTCATCAACAAATCCTTCAGGTTGGGTCATGTATACTTCTTCTTTCGTATCACCATTTAGGAAAGCACTTTGACGTCCATCTCGCTGAAGTCTCCATCCTTTCTGTGCTGCAAGTGCGCAAACTACCCTGATGGTCTTCATCTTCGCAGTGGGTGCAAAGGTTTCTTCATAGTCGATGCCTTCTTTCTGAGCATATCCTTTGGCTACAAGTCGTGCTTTGTATTTGTCGATGGATCCATCTGCCTTATATTTTGTCTTGAAGACCCATTTGCAGCCTATGGGTTTCTTTCCTGTAGGCAGATCGACAAGTTCCCATGTCCGATTTTTCATGAGTGAGTCATATTCTGTTTCCATAGCTTCCTTCCACTGAGTTTGACTGAGTGCTTCACGAACATTATCTGGCTCGGAGCTATTCATCAGTGAACTCATGAGTGCAAAGTTTACCTCATTTCTTGTTTGACTCCTTGTTTTGACTCCGGATGATGTATCTGGGAGTTGTTGCAAATTTGAGTCCTTGATAGTTCTTTGAACCCACTTCGGATGAGAACTTGACTGCTTTTGAGAAGAACTGTGTCGTTGCCGTGAGGATTGATGTGGAGTCACATTCTGCAGTTCTCCAAGGTCAACAAATAGTTCTCCTGGTAGCATTTCTTTTCTCTGAGTAGTCTCCTCCAGCTCATCATCTGATTCAGAGACTAATCGGTGAGATGTGTTTGGAAGTGGATCTTCTGTTGATACTATTGAGTCAAAGGATGACTCGTCACAAACCACATCCCGACTCTCGTATACTTTCTTTGTCTCAGGATCCATGAGACGATACGCCTTCGAGGTAGTACTGTAGCCAAGAAGGATACACGGGAGTGTTTTTGGCTCTACCTTCTTTCTCTCCGAGCCGGAACATGCATGTATGTCAGTGCATCCAAATACTCGCAAATGAGAAATTGATGGCTTTTACCACTCCATACCTCTTCTCGCGCCTTGTTCAAGAGAGAATCTTTGTTGGTGCCCTGTTGAGAAGATATACACCGCTTGTACTGTCACCCAATAGCGTTTCTCCTAGCTTTGCAGCTGATAGATGCAATGCAGCCATCTCCATCATCAAGGCGATTGCGACGCCAACAATGCCATTTTGCTTTGGGCGTGTAGGGAGTCACAGTGCCGCTTAATGCCGTGATGGTTGAGGAAGGCCAAGAACTTCTTTGATGTGAATTCCCCGATCTCGAGCGAGTAGAAGAAGTGGTTGTCCGCATTCTTCGACAACACGATGATAGAAGTTCTCAAAGTGTCAAGAGCCTCACTTTTCTCTTTAGAAGTATACCCACATCTTGCATGAGAGTGGTCATCCACGAACAACCGGAAGTATTTGTATCCCGAAACGAAGGCAGTGCAATGGGCCGTTCAGATCGGTATGAACTATCTCCAGACACTTCTTGGCATGGAAGGTGCTCGCTTGAAACGGATCTCTATGTTGTTTTCCTGCAAGACAACCAGGGCAAATAGGCAAGGAACTGGACAATTTGGGTAGTCCACGGACCATTGCTTTTGAACTCATCTGGTGCAGTGAACCGACCGACAAGTGTCCATATCTATAATGCCATAAGGCAGTTGATTCTATGTTTGAAGCAGATAAAGCTACTGCAGAAGATGAAACAGTATCTAAAGCAAATAACTTATCTTTTACAAAGGCTTTACCAAGAACCGTACCTTGTCGGGAGATTAAGCATGATTTAATGCCATTTTGAACAAGAAATTCAACCTTAAGGTGATGATTCAAGAGCTGAGTAACTGACAAAAGATTGCTAGTCAAGCCAGGAACATATAGTACCTTTGTAAGTGTACATTTTCGTGGCCCCAGAGGAATGGTCACATTCCCTATTCCTTCTGCAATGTACTCTTTGTCATCCGCTATCCGAACTCGATCTCCAGTTGGTTCTTCACGTAGTGAATCAAATAGCTTCTTGTCACCTGACATATGCTTGCTTGCACCAGAGTCTATCAACCAGACTTTCTTCGTGGGCTGAGAAGTTTGAGAGACGAGTACAAGATTCTTACTACAATGGGCTCCTTCTGATGTCTCGTCATCAGATTCATCATCCTCTTGTTGGGCTGCAAGATGTCCTTTTGCTTTCTCCAAATGGGACGCTGCTTAGACTTTTGAAAATCTTCTCGCCTGATGTGCTTGTATGGCTTCAAGACCCTTGTTTCAGTCATTGTGCTAACAAAGGATCGTGTCGTGAGTATTGGTTCTCGCAAATGTGACACCATCTCTTTGACTTTTGATCTTTCTCGCTTGATTGCGCTACTGATTTGGCTTCTCCGGGGACCTTCCGATTCTTCTCGCCACGATTAGGCTTTGAGAACAAGGCTTTGTCCCGAGTCTCCCCATTTGATGAAGTGATAGCTTCTTCCTCGCCGCAAAGAAATTCACAAGCTCTTCGAATGTCACTGTTTGTTTAGACACATTCAGTGTTGTAACAAACACTCGAAATTGAGAAGGGAGTGCTCTCAAGGTGATTGGGACGAGTAGTTTATCGTCTACCGTTTCACCGAGCGCCAATAACTCCGATCTCAACTCAGCCACGCGACGCAGGAATTCCTCCACTTTCTCGTCAGACCCCATAGAGAGGGTGTGCAGCTTCGACTGAAGATGAAGAATCTTTGTCTGATTTTTGGCTTCATAAATGGTTGCCAACTTGTCCCAGGCCTCCTTGGGTTTCTCCGCATTCCGAACATGCGGTTGCACGTCATCACTGATACTGAGCATTATCAGCATCAAGGCTTTAGCACTAGCCATGTCATATTTTACTAGTTCATCGTGGGTCAGGGGAGCAGTACATGCACTTCGTGATACTTCCCATAATCCTTCAAACTGAAGGATTGTCTTCATTTTTGTCTTCCAGGCCGCAAAATTAGGCCCTTTGAGCAACTGAGCATCAGACAGAAGTAACTTCGGAGCAGACATTGTAATAAAAATATATTTATTTATTTGAAAGAGGTATTACAATTTGGACTCACTGTCGAGAATGACTTGCTCGTAGATGCTCGTAATATTCGCGTGCTGTGAGACGGCGACGCTTTGCAGGGCGTTCTTCTTCGTCGTCACAATCTGCGTCGTATCCGGCTTCTAATTCTTCCCGTACTCGCTTTGCTTGGCAGCTGACGTCGAAAAGAAAGTACTCAAGGAGTCCTTCTCGAACAAGTTTGTCGAATGCAAGATTGCCGCAATTTTTAAGCTCGTTCAGCAAGGCAAAGTAGAACCCGGAGCTCTCAGGAGCTTCTCCACGGTGTTCTCTGGCTGGCGAGTTGATGTTGTGGCTTTCAGCTGTGGCGACCGTGTTGTTGACGCTTTCAATCGAGTTGTCTACACTCGACATTCGATGTAGTGTAGAAGAGACTGTTTTAGACTCAAAATTACCTCAAAAACGCACGTGCTGCCTTCCTTTAGCAGGTGACTGAGTAACTCTTCACGTGGCAGCAAGATTGTTTTCACGCTTCAAAGTGTGTATCTCCACGCCGTAAAAGCTTCTCTGCACCTTCTCCAAGTTCACCGATCTTCAGCTGGATCAATCACACCGTGCTTTTCAAGGCTTCACGCCTCGATCCAATGACGCAGGTTTAAAACGGTGCAAGGCAAGACTAGCAGCCAATAACTTATTGACGCTAAAAAGCTTCACAACACTCCCTCGTCCTCACTCTTCTACACTCCTCACCACGCCATTCAACACTAAAACTCCCACGCACCGGCGCCTGTATAGATCTAAGACAAGCTCTCTCCACGCCAACGCAACTATCAATCAATCCTCACGCCAACGTAAGACGCCATCGCCCCTTCCGATGGCTCGAGCCAATCCAAAGTGGCCCGCACCTTCAAAATCTTCTCGAAAAAATTTGAATGTTTCACGAGGCTTCTCCACACACTCCACACGCACTCCACGCACTCACCCCACCAAGAAGAGTATATCCTCACGCAATCAGCAAGAAGCAATGAAGAATGGAACCTCAGCTTTTTAATGATCTCTCACCTACTGGATTTCGAGCCAGAGAGATAGTGGAAAGCAGCAAAAAACAGACCTCCACGACCCAAAGAGCTTCCCGCACTCGTAAACAACATCGATGACAAAGATCTTGAAGATCTTGGCTTGCAACCAGACCGAACGTGCTCTGATACCAAACTGAGAGCAACAGAGAGAAATAAGAAGAGATTGAATTATCTCATATTATTCTGATTATAACAAAGCACACGTCCAGTTTATATAGGACAGAAGAAACTAAACTGACTCCTAACAATGCTGGGAAGATCCACAAAGCCAGCAGAGAATAATGTGATAAGAAACAGAAGATAAGAATTGACAACTATTCTAAAACCAACGTATCCTATAGTTAGAAATCAACGTATCCTGATTGAAATGTTTCATGAGATCTCCGATTTTGCAGATCGTCATTCAAAAAAAAATGAACTCGACTTGAGTGATTCTTGTTGTGGTTCAAGAAAATGGATGTTTTTCTTATTGAAATAGTTAAAGGAATGAATATTTCTCTTCTTGTCATTTGAGTTCTAGAAATAGCAAATAGAGCTTTACTCAGGTACAATAAATGGACTTGCTTGTAGGTAACAAAGTGCAAATTATTATTTATGAACCGTGTGCATTCATAGGTATAGAAATTTGTGTGAATATTTGATAAAGTGATTGTATAACTCGTTTCATTTGGTTAAAACACAATGAAAGAAGTATGAATTCTTCTAGTACATGATGAAGAACATAGTATGCATTCTTTATATTGCTTGCTCTATAATGGATACATTGTTTTACCAACTCGTTTTTGGTATTCGTATGAGCCTAATTTAAAGGAAGTATTGATAAGGATGATAAATTCTTCCTTGTTTTCATTTAAAGCTGAATATGAATGGAATTATTCTTTGCTGTTGGAAAGTGAATTCTGAATGGAATTTGTAAGTTTCACTCTGAACTGTTATCTTTGATTGATGTCTCGTTTGGATTAAATTATCAGTACAGTCATGAGGAAAGGAAAAGGAGAGTGAATGGATAACTTGGAATAATGATCATTTCTTCTCTCATACAGTTGGAAATCTGTAATCGTTAAGGAACAAATTTTGTATTGCTTGGGTTTAAGCATCTATATTTATTGTTGTTTACTTTCTCATCAGTACTTGATTGCTTGAAATCAAATGAGATGCATGAACTGAAAGGAAAGTAATTGGTTTATATTTTCAGTCAAATTTTATCCTTTGAATTTATTACTAATGTATGGGTAAGGAAATTGACATAGCATTTAATGTTATAACAGCAAAGAGAGCATTCATGTGTTCCTAGTTTTACAAATGTTGTAACTGAACCGCTTTGAGGAAATTACTTTTTGTAATGATCATTTGGGAAAAAGGACAGTAGTTCTTTGGTTGATTGAATGGTATTTAGATGATTCATTGTTATGTTGCTTATTCTTTTTGATACTTAATTCTTGATTGATGTTCATATTAACGTTTCATAAAAGCAGGGTTCTTTTATTGAGATAGTTAATTTGAAGCACCTCATTTTAATGACAAGTGCTTAATATGCTCAGCCTAATGAACGACCTGCAAGTAATTTTGTAGATGGAACTTGAGTAAAATGAAGACATGGCTGTTTTCTGATACTTCTTTTGATTGTCTGAAGATGAATTGTATTTGATAGTTATTATTCCTCTACGAGGAATTGAGAAAAGAAGAAATTACATTCTTCTATCTTATGAGTTGTAATGTTGTTTTATAAACAAAGTCCACATTTGATTGGCAAATGTATGGATTATGAAATGGATTGATGAATACAAATACAAGTGTGATATTTTAATGACTATATCAGTTTGATATTGTTGATTAAGTTGGGAATATAACATTAATTCTTGATTTGGAATTATTCAAATGTTTTTGGATGAATGTATAAGGAACTGATATCTATTCTTACCTAAATGTAACTTTTACGTTGAAATGTGCAATTAGTTCATACTTGGGTTAAGATGAATTTTTAATTGACATTAAAAAGGATTAGGAAGAACATGATCTCATAACTGATAAGTATTCGGGATTAGCTTGAAAGCTAAGGAATATCAAATAACTTAGGAGCAACCGAACCTCGTATTCGTACTCAGTAATAGCCTCGTATGTTAAATTCAAAAGTAAGGATATGGGATAAATATATCCGGGCTAACAGAGACCTTAACTATGTAAGGTTAAGGAGAATAAATGAATATATTCATTAAGAATTAGACTTCGCTTAAATGACGCCTAATAAGCCGAATTCTCAATTTGTTTTCATTGTAGGAAAACTTGGTTAAGTTTAATAGGTTAAACTTATTAAGTCTATCGGTAATGGGCTGCTTAATCCAAGGATTAAGAAAAGAAGCAAGTAGAGAAAATGCAACCCTTCTACATTTAAGGAGAGAAGATGCATAACAAGCTAGAAGATGATTTAGTCTCTCTTAGCTACATACAACCGTAACAAGAAACGAGGATAAAGGATCAACATGGTTGCTGAAAGTTGATCTTAAATATTAAGATCATAACCAAATCACTTGAGCTGGATGTGTACTGATGGGAGGATTCCAGTAGGACATTGAATATGCCAGCCATAAAGACGGTGTCTTCATGAAGACGGGGCCTTCATGATGACACAATGTTATAGCCGACATATTACAATGCCCTCCTCGATTAAATCATCAAGATTACATAAGCTTCGAATACTAAGTTCTTGGGTCAGGATAGAGTATGATCACGTATACGGAGTGACTTCGAGGACTAAAGATAACTAGACACACGAAGTTGTCTAGGGGCGACGACACCGTATGTCTACGTATCTTTAGTTACCATGAGTGACTTCCTATAATCGCTCATATTGCTAGTTGGAAGAAGTCGAGTTTGACCTAAATTGGAAGGACTCGGTAGAACCAGAAAGACCATTCTAGATAACAGTGAGGTGAGGTGAAGGACGTATTCCATTGGTGTGTATCACATCCAAGAATATGATCATGCAAAGCATGTGAAAATATTTGGCCAAAGTATCGCAAGTGTTGGTTGTGTTGTCCTAATCACCTAATTTAAGATGTAGGATGTCAGATGAATATCGTGCAATGATATTCGTATAGGGATTCTTAAATAGATCACTTTGATAACCGGAAACGGTAAGAGAACCTTGTATATATATTATACTATGCATGAATGAACATGAAGGATCGGTAAGTTGCCGAGTCATGAAATGAGAGATCGTTGAAACTCCGAGCCATGAAAATGGGAGATCGGTAGTTCTTTGAGTCATTTACAACAGCATATGGAATCTGTTATATGATTGAATGGCACTGAATGTGTGTTCCATATTGCAAATATGTGAACAGAGAACATTAGTTTTAAAAGGAAATTGTGTGTTCCAAACTACATTGTTTGGGCAGAGAACAATTATTAAAACTTGAATGTGTGTTTGAATTATATAATTCATAACAGAACGTTTTATAAAAAAAAATAAATAATTCCCTTGTTCTAGTATCTTAAAATGGGGATGTGACATCTTGCTATCAGAGTTAAAGGTTGCAGCTCTTGACCTAATGAGTCCACAATATTGATAAGGTTTACATTTTCTTATTGAGCAAAAATGGTTAGACAAGAGGGAATGCTGCCGAACAACCCATTACTCGGGTGGAGAAGCAGCCCATCGCTCAAAAGATGGATGAAATCCTTGCTGCCCTACTAGATACGAGAGATTGTTTGACTGCTCGGAACAACAAACAATGGGCAATGAAGAGGAGGAAGATGAAGCTGATATAAGTGATTAGCCACCTCCTGTGGACAACACCAATGGAGGGAATCCGGTGTTGATAATAATAATGTAATTGCTCCTAATCATCCTGAAAATAAAAGGGCAAGATTAGCAGTTGAAATTACAAATGACATAAAGAGAATAAGTCCTCCAAAGTTTGATGGAACAACCCTTGGGGACGGAGCTGAGAATTGGCTTAGTGAAATGGAGAAATACATTGCAATAAGAAACTTCTCCGAGGAGACCAAAGCGATATGGGGAGCATATCAGCTTTCTCATGAAGCATCATCATGGTGGGACAACCGTAAGGTTGAGTTGAATATTGTCGAATCAGACATAACTTGGGATCAATTTAAGGGTTACTTTAGGCAACGATGGCTACCTCAACTCTATTTTGATAGGAAAATGACTGAATTTCAGAACTGGTCGCAAGGAAGGTTGATGGTGACAGAATATTGGGAAGGGTTTACTAAACTCCTTAAGTATGTGCCAGCAGTACCAAGCTGACGAGAAGTTCGTAATACGAAATTCATAATGGGACTGAATCCCATCATTGGTGGCGAAGTGGATGTCCACGCCTAACCACCATGGAAGGATTTTCGAAAAGGCAATTAGATAGGAATGTAAATTGAGAGCAATTTCTGCTCACAGAAGAGATAAGGAAGAAGATTCCCAATTCTTCTTCATCTCGCACCTAAAAGGGGCCTTGGAAAATATTTGGTGTGAAAAAAAAATTTGTTGTGGATAAAAACAAGAAATATGTGATGAAAAAAACTCAGTAAATAGTGTGCGGAACAACTTCACAAAAGTTAGTGGCAATGGACGTGAAGTCCTATGGGAGCCAAGAATGATAACTTCAAAGCTGGTAACAAATTTGAGCCTAGAAAGGGCCAGTTGGAGGATGCTTTAACTGTGGAAAGGACCACTACGCAAATCACTGTCCTCTGAAGAAGGATGATCGCAATCGGCGCAAGAGGATACATGCTGCAGTGGCTAACAGACAAGCTGAAAAACAAGTTACGCCTATAGAAGTTCCGGGTAAGTTATTCGGTACACCTGTAGTCATAATTTTTGATACTGGAGCTACTGAATGCTTTATTTCTGCTAAAATTGCAATGAAATTAAAAAGAAAGGCTGAACGAATGGATAAGACATGGACAGTGCATTATGGGAATAATGCTGTCCATACAGTTGAAATGTGCCTTTTTGGGGCAATTCTTGACTTGCCTAGTTTCTCCACCGAAGTTGACTTGTATGTCACTCCTTTAGGATCATATGATATCATTATTGGAGTTAACTGGTTAGCAGAACATAAGGCAAAATTTGATTATTATGAAAAACAAATTTGTTGTTTTGATGACCTGTAGAAAGCAGCAGTCATTCAAGGTGTAAAACGTGAAGTTGCAGTTAGGAAACTGATAGCTATGAAACTAAAAAGGGCTAAAAACAGAGGTTGCACCTTGTATGCAGTAAAAATGACAGAAAATGTAGAGGAAGATAATGATTTCATGGAAAGATATCCATTGTTAAGGGGTTTCAGTGATGTGTTTCCGGAGGAATTGCTAGGTCTTCCACCCAAACGAGAGTTTGACTTTGCAATAGAAATCAAGCCGGGAACTGAACCCATATCTAAGGCACCTTATAGAATGACCACCATCGAGTTGGTAGAGCTAAAGGCTCAATTACAAGAACTTTTGACTAAGGGGCTGATAAGACCGAGCGTCTCACCTTGGGGAGCGCCGGTAATTTTTGTAAAGAAAAAGGATGGCACATTGAGGCTGTGCATTGATTACAGAATGTTGAATAAGGAAACTATTAAGAATCGATACCCACTTCCTAGAATTGATGATCTGTTCGATCAGATGCGAGAGCATTAGTTTATTCAAAAATAGATCTTCGATTTGGGTATCATCACCGAGAATAAAGGAAGAAGATATTCATAAAACAACTTTTAGAACAAGGCACGGAATTATGAGTTCACGGTGTTACCTTTTGGGTTGACGAATGCACTTTGCGCCTTCATGAATCTGATGAACAATATTTTCAAGAATACTTAGACAGTTTGTGCTTGTATTCTTAGACGACATTCTTATATACTCTAAAAATGTTGAAGAGCACCAAGAACATCTAAGGATAGTGCTGGAAATTTTAAGAAAGAGGAAGTTGTATGGTAAACTGTCTAAATGTTCCTTTTATGATGCAGAGGTGCATTATTTGGGACACGTTATAAGCAAGAATGGAATAGTTGTAGACCCTTCAAATATTACAGCTATAATCGAGTGGCTGCGCCTAAACGTGCATGAAGTGAGAAGCTTCATGGGCTTGGCAGATATTATCGAAATTTCGTTAAGGACTTTTCAAAAATTGCTGCTCCAATCACTTCACTGCAAAACAAGGATAAGAAATTTTTCTGGACAGACAAATGTGAATCTGCCTTTAAAAATTTAAAGGAACAATTAACTACAACACCTATTTTAACTGTACATGATCCAAATGGAAATTTTATGGTTGTAACGGATGCATCAGGAGAAGGCCTTGGAGGTATTCTTGCTAGAATAACCATGTCATAGCTTATGAAAGTAGAAAGCTTAAGTTACATGAATGCAAATTATGCTCCACACGACCTAGAACTCGCTGCCATTGTTCATGCACTTAAAATGTGGAGGCATTACCTTTTAGGCAAGCCTTTTGAGTTAAAAACAGACCATCCGGGGCTGAAGTATATTTTTACTTAGCCAAATTTGAATGCAAGGTAAAGTAAGATGGTTAGAATTTCGTCTCGATGATTTTGATATAAGCTACATCAAAGGCAAGGAAAATAGAGTGGCGGATGCTCGAGTCGAAGGAAGCATATCTCTGCTCTTATAACGTTAAGAACTCGGTTTAAGGATGAGGTGAAAGATGCCTTGGAATCGAGATCCTTATTTCCAAAGAAGTCAAAACAACACTTGCTGCATGTATCCAAGGGATGTCGAGGTATAAAGGATTTCATTTCGACAATGAAGGAATTCCTGAGGTTCAAAATGGCAGGTATATATACCTTTGGCAAATGACTTAAGAAGGAAATTGTTAATCGAATTTCATAATTCACCTTTTTCTGGACACCCTGGCATTACGAAAATGCTTGCTGATCTTAAGCAGCAATACTTCTGGAAGGGAATGAAAAAGGATGTGGTGGAATTTGTAACACACTGCTTAGAATGTCAACGTGTTAAGGCGGAACATATGCATCCTACCGATTATTGTATCCCCACAAAGATTCCACAATACAAATGGCAAGTGATAACGATGGATTTCATTCAAGGATTGCCTATGTCAAGAAATGAGCATGATATTATCCTGGTTGTCGCCGACAAATTGACCAAAGTGGCACACTTCATTGCATTGTAATTTGAAGGATGATGCACCAAAGGTGTTAGCAAGAAGATTTGTGCATGAAATTTTTAGATTGCATGGAATACCCGAATTAATCATATCGAACAGAGATCCGAGGATGACATCAAGGTTTTGGCAAACGATTAATGCGCGCCTTGGGAACTAAATTAAACTTCATTTCTCGCATATCATCCGGAGACGGATGGACATACCGAGAGAGTTAATCAAGTTTTAGAGGACATGTTAAGGATGTATTGCATGGACCAGCAGTATAAATGGGAGGAATACCTTCCGCTGATTGAATTTGCCTACAATAATACATACCATGCCTCTTTAAAAATGGTGCCCTTTGAAGCATTGTATGGAAGAAAATACAGAACCCTCAGTCACCGGGACAACGTAGAGGATAGAGAGGTAATTGGGCCGTAAATCCTTATGGAAATGGAACAACAAATCAAAATGAGTCGGGAACATCTAAAGGAGGCTGCCAATAGGAAAAAGAGTTATGCGGAGACTTAAATCGGGTTGATAAGAATTATAAAGCTAGACGAAGGTCTTTCTTCGGGTGAAGCCGAAAAGAGCTCAATAACTTTTGGCAAGGTCGCTGTCACCACGATACGTGGGACCTTTTGAAATTGTTGAAATAATCAACTCTCGTAGCTTATCATCTAGCATTACCTCCTGCTTTGTCTCAAATGCATGATGTTTTTCATATTTCTTTACTTAAGAAATATGTAATGTATTTATCACATGTGCTTGAATTGGAATTCCTTGCGAGTCCAAGACCTAGGAATAATCGTGGTTAAGCCCATTCGAGTGCCGGGGAACTCGCCAGTTGTACTTAAGAAATCGCGAAGTGAATCAATGTAAGGTCCAGGGGGACCAGTTCAGCAAAGAAAGTGCAACTTGGGAAAATCTCGAAGAAATGAGATCTGCTTTTCCATACTTGTTTGATCGAAATTGAAATTCGAAAAACTAATAATTCTACCAAATTTAGACAATTATTAGTCTATTTTACAGTTGTCTTAAAACACAATTTTTAAGAGTGAATCATGTTTTTGGTATGAACTTATGAATGGAAGGACAATAACGAACTTTGTCCTAGAAACTCCTTGATTTGGATAATTTGATCATCGGGACGATGATTCTTCAAGGAGGGAGGAATGTAGCCCGATTTTTGTAAGTTATCATGGTGATTATTTTTCATAATGTTAGAATCTGAAATGAAGGCAAACATGTTAAGATATATTTTTGATCTTAAAGGAATGTATTGCTAATCTAGATTCTTGCATCACGTAATTTGTTTACATGGGACATCAGTTGTTATTGCTTGTATGTTTGCTGATATGACGACTGAATTGTCGTATGCTTGTTGAAATCTTTTTGATTGATAAAGACACACCTTGAATCAATTCCATTGATCCAAGGTATCTTTGTGACCTTCTTATGTAATCGCTTTGTCGATTTACTTTTAAACCGGATCAAGGTTGATATAAATGTTGCAAAGACCGATTTCGGTATGAATAATCGCGCGTAGATGCCAAACGAAAAGGTTTGATTCTCGAACCATACACTGTTGAAACGTGAGACCTCGTAAGGTGATAAAGGCACTCGGATGCGGGTGGCTCGTGTATGTAGAACGTGGAACGAAACGTCTTGCATAAGCGCTGAATTGGATGTCACCGGAAGGACTAGATCGGAGTTGATTAATTAAGTGCTAAGGGGATTAGACCCTAATCTACTCCTAAGTTCTACCTTATATCCTAAATACTATCCTATGTGGATTTTTAAATTCTAATGGTGAAAATAGAACTAAGTCCTATTAACCTATGACCTAGGTTTGAACACTATCAGAATCCTAAACTAATCCTAACCTAGGAAGGGGACTTGACGACCCATGGGGGATGGAAAGGATAAGGATGGAAAGAAATTTAATGGGCATTGAATGTGGTCCTTGCATGGACAAGTACAAGTTTGGCGGGAACAGGGAAAAGTTAGAGGTATTCAGTTAGTCATGAGACTAAACTCAGTTTGCATGGAAAAATTTGAATTTGGTAATTCACCAACCCGAGTCGGCGGTGGCGTGAGGAAATAGGAAAAAGGCAGAGCCTTTAATGCATTTAATTTTCTTGGTCTTCGCGACCAGCCCACCTTGGAAAGAGTATGGAGGAAATTTTGTTGTTCATTGTGTTTGTTCGGGTTTTTGGAAGTTGCTCTGCATTTGGTTTTTCTTGGTTCAATCGAACCAGTTGTGTTTGATTGTTATCTCCGTTTCTTTTGAAATCGAAGGCTATTTTTGAGCCTGTAGCGGAAGGTGATTGTTTGGGAAGTTTGCTCCTGTCGCGTGGAAGGAAATACCTCCTGTAGACGCAGTTTTCTTCGAGCTTCGAGGAAGATTATCAGGCATGTTAAGCCCTTCTCTTTAAAACTACTTGCTTTGCTTAAACGTCTCATTAAAACAACCCTGCTCTTCTGATGAAGGGGGTTTTGGGTTTATTTGATTTGCTGTCATGATTGAGATGATTCTGGGTAGAGTCGTTTTGTCTTGCTGTTGCGATTTGAACTGTCTTTGCATATTTATTATGTTGGAAATACAGTCCATGCTGTGTGATTTATTCAACCATATTGGGGAATGCATTCTTTATAATATGATATTGTGCATGATGTGTGAGTTGATTGACATTGTTTCTTTACTGAAATTTTGAGGAAATGAGTTCCTCTTCTTTCTGTTGTTTTAGATTTTGAAGGAAATAGTAATTGGGTTTTATTGAGCATTATGGGCTCGGTTTGAAGGAAGTGATAGTAATATTCTTATTGCTGTGCTTTTCTTTTGTAAAAATGGACGAATACGACTTGGGTATTCGTGGGAGTTGGAGAAAGTAACTGTTTTTCTTACTGAAATTATTGATGAGCTACGTTTCTCCTTGCTGTGATGGAAAGTTGATTCTATTGTGTTTTGTGGTTGCGGTTGATCTTCTGATTCGAACTGTCTTCATGAAAATGATTTTGGCTTTGCATTCAGGCAAATGAAGAAATGCATGGGAATTAGCTTGTTGTTTGAGACTGTTCTGACTGTACCTTGCTTGTGCATCTAATACCCTATGCGGGATTTCATTAATAAAGGTATTGATATATGAATATTGTATTCTGAGTTCTGTATATTATTATGAAATAGAAGAATGGGATTTCGATTGAAATGCCTGTTGATAATGAACTCGAACTGGGTATTTCTTTGCAAATGGCATATTGAATGAAAACTGAACAGGCTGTATGAGTTTGTTTTTCATTGTTGAACAATTGTTCTATTGTCAATATGGGTTTGAGCTGTCATTATAAAACAAACACGACTTGGGTGTTCTTATTACATCTTGAAGAAGATGATTGTTTCTTTACTAAAAGTAGAAGGAAACGAGTTCTTCCTTTTTCTGGCTTTTTAGATTTTGAAAGAAACGGTAATTGGGTTTTATTTAACATTATAGGTTCAGCTTGACGGAAGTGACAGTGATATTTAGATTATTTTTCTGAGTGTTGTGTTTTTCTGTACAAATGGAAGATTGAAATGTTTCATGAGATCTCTGATTTTGCATTGTCATTAAAAAAAAATGAACTTGACTTGAGTGATTCTTGTTGTGGTTGAAGAAAATGGATGTTTTCTTATTGAAATAGTTAAAGGAATGAATATTTCTCTTCTTGCTGTTTGAGTTCTAGAAATAGCAGCAATAGAGCTTTACTGTACAATATGGGATGGACTTGCTGTAGGTAACAACAAAGTGCAAATTATTATTTATGAACTGTGTGCGTTCATAGGTATAGAAAGTCGTGTGAATATTTGATAAAGCGATTGTATAACTGTTCATTTGGTTAAAACACAGTGAAAGAAGTATGAATTCTTCTGGTACAGTAAGAACATAGTATGCATTCTTTATATTGCTTGCTCTATAATGGATACAATGTTTTACCAACTCGTTTCGTTATTCGTATGAGCCTCGATTTAAAGGAAGTATTGATAGGGATGATAAATTCTTCCTTGTTTTGATTTAAAGCTGAATATGAATGGAATTATTCTTTCTTTTGGAAAGTGAATTACGAATGGAATTTGTAAGTTTCACTCGAATCATTATCTTTGATTGATGTCTCGTTTGGATTAAATTATTAGTACACTCATGAGGAAAGGAAAAGGAGAGTGAATGGATAAATTGGAATAATGATCATTTCTTCTCTCATACAATTGGAAATCTATAATTGTTAAGGAACGAAATTTGTATTGCTTGGGTTTAAGCATCTATATTTATTGCTGTTTACTTTCTCATCTGTACTTGATTGCTTGAAATCAAATGAGATGCATGAATTGAAAGGAAAGTAATTGGTTTATATTTTCAGTCAAATTTTATCCTTTGAATTTATTACTAATGTATGAGAAAGGAAATTGACAACATTTAATGTTATAACAGCAGTAGGCATTCATGTGTTCCTAGTTTTTACAGATGTTGTAATCTGGAACTGTTTGAAGAAAATTACTTTTTGTAATAATCATTTGGGAAAAAGGACAGTAGTTCTTTGACTGATTGGAATGGTATTTAGATGATTCAGTTGTTATGTTGTTCATTCTTTTTGATACTTAATTCTTGAGTGATGTTCATATTAACATTTCATAAAAGCAGGGTTCTTTTATTGAGACAGTTAATTTGAAGCACCTCATTTTAATGACAAGTGCTTAATATGCTTAGTTCAATGAACTGACCCGTGCAAGTAATTTTGTAGATGGAACTTGAGTAAAATGAAGACATGGCTGTTTTCTGATACTTCTTTTGATTGTCTGAAGATGAATTGTATTTGATAGTTATTATTCCTCTACGAGGAATTGAGAAAATAAGAAATTACATTCTTCTATCTTATGAGTTGTAATGTTGTTTTATATAAACAAAGTCCAGTCATTTGGATTGGCAAATGTATGGATTATGAAATGGATTGATGAATACAAATACTAGTGTGATATTTTAATGACTATATCAGTTTGATATTGTTGATTAAGTTGGGAATATAACATTAATTCTTGATTTGGAATTATTCAAATGTTTTTGGATGAATGTATAAGGAACTGATATCTATTCTTACCTAAATGCAACTTTTACGTTGAAATGTGCAATTAGTTCGTATTTGGTTAAGATGAATTTTAATTGACATTAAAAAGAATTAGGAAGAACATGATCTCATAACTAATAAGTATTCGGGATTAGCTTGAAAGCTAAGGAATATCAAATAACTTAGAGCAACCAGAACCTCGTATTCGGACTCCGTTAATAGCCTCATATGTTAAATTCAGAAAGTAAGGATATGGGATAAATATATCCAGGGCTAATAGACCTTAACTATGTAAGGTTAAGGAGAATAAATGAATATATTCATTAAGAATTAGACTTCGTTTAAATGACGTCTAATAAGCTGGAATTCTGAATTTTTTTCAGTTGTGGAAAACTTGGTTAAGTTTAATAGGGTAGACTTATTAAGTCTATCGGTAATGGGCTGCTTAATCCAAGGATTAAGAAAGAAGCAAGTAGAGAAAATGCAACCCTTCTGTGCGAAGGAGAAGATGCATAACAAGCTAGAAGACGGATTTAGTCTCTCTTAGCTACATACAACTGTAACAAGAATGAGGATAAAGGATCAGCATGGCTGTTGAAAGTTGATCTTAAATATTAAGATCATAACCAAATCACTTGAGCTAGATGTGTACTCTCGATGGGAGGATTCCGTAGGACATTGACATACGCTAGCTACAGCACAGTGTCTTCATGAAGGTGGGGCCTTCATGACGAAACAATGTTATAGCCGGCATATTACTATGCCCTCCCAGAATTAAATCATCAAGATTACATAAGCTGAATACTAAGTTCTTGGTGAGGATAGGGAGTATGATGACGTATATGGAGTGACTCCAGAGGACTAAAGATAACTAGACACACGAAGTCATCTAGGGATGACACCGTATGTCTACGTATCTTTAGTTGTCATGAGTGACTTGCTATACTCGCTCATATTGCTAGTTGGAAGTTGGAGTTTGACCCTAAATTTGAAGGATTGGTAGGAACCAGAAAGACCATTTTAGATAACATGTGAAGTGAGGTGAAGGACGTATTCCATTGGTGTGTATCACATCCAGAATATGATCATGCAAAGCATGTTAAAATCTTTGGCCAAAGTATCGCAAGTGTTGGTTGCGTTGTCCCGATCACCTAATTTAAGATGTAGGATGTCAGATGAATATCGCATGTAACAGATATTCAGATAGGCTTCTTAAATGGATCACTTCAATAACCGGAAACGGTAAGAGAACCTCAGTATATATATTATACTACGCATGAATGAACATGAAGGATCGGTAAGTTGCCGAGTCATGAAATGAGAGATCGTTGAAACTCCGAGCCATGAAAATGGGAGATCGAGTAGTTCTTCGAGTCATTTACAGCAAGATATGGAATCTGTATATATGATTGAATGGCATCAATGTGTGTTCCATATTACAAATATGTGAACAGAGAACATTAGTTTTAAAAGGAAATTATGTGTTCCAAATCGAATTGTTTGGCGAGAGAACAATTATTAAAACTTGAACGTGTGTTTGAATTATATAATTCATAACAGAACGTTTTATAAAAAAAAATTCCCTTGTTCTAGTATCTTAAAATGGGGATGTTACAAGTTGGTATTTCCACATGTGAAGATGTTTTAACGTGTTCACTCATTTTATGCATCCTTTTCATCTTCTCCATCTCAAATTATATCTCATCAATATATTATTCTTATTCTTTTCTTCCTTTAGTGTTCAGGGGTAGCCTAGATGGTATGCTCAAGATATTTCTCCTCTCCACCTTTTTATTTTCTCCGACCCCTCCCTCTTTAGGATACACAACACATCATCCTCTTTTTAACCTTGTTGTTTTGTATCCTTACTTTCTTATGGGATTTATATGATAACAAAGAGAATAAATTTTTTTATTCACCACAATGTTTTTTTGAGGGGAGATATCATAAAGGTCATTCTCTTTTTTATCAACAAATGTAATCTTCCCTAGATATACATATGTTATCCAAAGTAAATGGGTGTTTTCATCTACATGTCTTACATCAAGATTTATCATAAAAAAATTAAATCTCAATCATGGATTGTGAAAAATACTCATTTGTGAAGCCAAAGAGGGATCTTTGCCCATGATGACATGATCTTATAATTCAATGCAATGCATGTGAGGGATTAATGTTACCTAACCAAAAATTGATATTGTTCTTTTACCAAGTCCTGGGAGGAGCTTGGGCACATGCCACTCATCCTCAAATGTTTCTTTCAAGAGCCTTAACCATTTTTCAAAATTGGTTTTGTATCCCTTTTTGAATTTTAATGGCTAGAGATACTCGTTTTAGCACATGGTTGACTTGTCTTCCATGGGGAACTTTAATGTTACTTCCTTGTTTCCTTTTGGCACACTTATCTTATTTAATAATAGAGGATTAAAATTATTCCCCAAGTGAACTTAAATCCTATATGATGTTCCAATTCTTCGTTGACCTCCATACTCTTATAAATGTAATGGGAAATATTGTAGTGCATATCCTTTTCCATTTTTTGTATTATATATAGGAATTTATTCTTGACTTCTATCCACCTCTCAAATCCTGCAAAATTTTAATTGACTAAGTGTGTTGCAAGCCTTGTTTTTGGATTAATTTTTTTTGTGATGGGTAAGGTGCATCCTCCTCTCTTATACTTCAATTCTTCCGATACCTTATCTACCCTATTTTCATCATAAAAGGAAAGGATGATGTCTTATCCAGTACACATTAGGTTAGTGGCCTTATCGATGGAAGAGGTCATGAGCTTCATCCTTCTTCTAAAAAATAGAATTAAACCTCCTATAAATGCGAGATAAGGAATTATATTAGCTCCACCATCTTCACAAATAATGGAAACTCAAAGTATACAATACCCCAAAAATGCCAATGTGCGCTTGATGTTGTCATAAAATATGATACCTCATTCTTGGGTATTATTAGCCATTTCATACATATAGTCTTAGATGAACATTTCATCCAATCCCTACATGTGATGGTTGAAGTAAGTAATTTTTTTATGGTTACCATGGAATTGTAATATTCTACTCGTATTTTAGTTCACTTTATCTGATAGAACATGTTGTTGAAAATATTGTCATTGATGTCAAAGGAATATTGATAAGTGTCTTTTAGGTTAGAAATATTGTCATTAATGATTCCAGATGTGTCCCTCTTATGAAAAATATGTTTTAATTTGAAATCTCCATGCCACACACCAAAGAAAATGGTTATATGGTGTTCAGTTTATTTTTTTAGTGTTACGTGGGTTATTTTAATGATCATAATACAACAATGAGATACCATTTGTTATGATTATCTCTTACACGTTATTGCAACATCAGGTTGTTGACATCGTTAATACGATTAATCATTGTTCACTTATGAAATATCTTGTGTTGTCATTTTTAGATAACTTTCCCATGAATCTTCATAGTGTTGTTATGTTTGTAATAATACGTTTTCTCGTCTTATCATATAACAATAATCAAACCATAATGATATCAATAATCATCAAATTGTACTTGCAATATTACATTATAATCTGTCATAATTTCAGCATTATAACACTTTGTAAAATAAATGGTACGTTGTAAAAACAAAAACATATATTCATGTCATGGAGGTAAAGACTTTGTTGAAAGTACATAATGATATTACAATATATAAAAATTTACAACATACCCTTGAAATCCTTAATTACAACATGTGATGTAAACACTTTCACTTTTAAACAAGTACAAGTTCACATATTACAATCATATGTCATAACAATGAAGCAATAAACACATTTCACATATTCCTTGTTATTCAACCTAAATTGTTAAAAAACGTCATGGTAAAAATTCAGCATTGTACATGACTAGTTCCAAAAGAATTGGAATGGCTACACATCACTTAATCTAGTTATTTATTTAGAAATGATTGATTATCTAATGTTTGATTCTTATAGAATGAGATCATGTTTCTAATTTAATTTACATATACACCAAGTTTATGATCGTATAATAAGACAAATCAACAAATAATCACATTTCTAGTAATGTGCCATCATTTTGGTAATAAGGGTTATCAAACTTGTATCATAACGAATCAATCACTTTACCTAGTTCTGATCAAAGTCATATCCTTCTTGTATGATCAATGATCATATTTGTATCTAAAGAGTTAGAACTTTACACACTTACCATTATTTCCACATAATGAATAATATATTGATAAAGTGTATAAGTTCAACCATACCTTGTAAATCACTTCATTCAACATGAAAAGTAAAATAATAATTTTAATGAACAATATAGTAAACCAAGAAAATCACCCAATAATGAAAATAATCTTCTACAGCAATTTAATTATTCCATAACACACAACATAACAAGGTGTATTCCTCATCCATTAGGTACAACATTCCTAGATATGTCTCCCACAATCGAAATCATCATACTCAACAAAGTAAGTACATTCATGTAGGTGATTTATCACTATTGTGAAATCATTATGAATAGTAAGAAAAATTCAAATAAATGCACCTCGTCATCATACTTAGCATGATAAGAACTTACAACTAGCAATAAAAACAAGGATACAACATAAATGCTAAGTTTTTTAGGAACGCTGGGCAATTGTTAGAGTAGGTATTTACCTTAGCTCATTTTCACCTAGGTACTTTATTTACCTTTATTGTATTTATCCTCACCCACTTATGTGTGTGGATATTTATTTTTATTTATTTAGATATTAGAAGATATTATCTAGTTGTTAGATATAGTTTTTTCCTTGATCTATGGTATTGACTAGATCCTTGATGTCTAGTTCTTTCCTAAATCTATGGACTTGACTAGTTCTTTGATGACTAGTTATTTTCTTGATTTATGGCTTGATCTACGACCTTGATTGGTTCTTAGATTTTTATTCCTTTCCTGTATAAACAAGGCTCATTCTCATTGTATTTCATTGAGTTCCATAATAATATATGATTTTGCTCCTCATTTGTTTGCAAAGGTTTATGTAAAGTTATTCTGGTGAATTGCTTTCATCTTATTGATTGTGGTGTTTGATTAGGATTTGTGTTCTTTGCTTGGTACAATATGCTTATCATTCCTTTTATGGTTTCAGAAAGGAGATTGTTGTTGACATATGTCTATAAGTTTCGTTTTATAAGCATTTTTTTATATATTCATAGCATTTTTTTATATATTCATTTATTTAGGATTTTTCTGTATTTTGTTGTTGCGTGTGTTTTTATACAAAACATAGCCTTACATTAGATCCAAAGGTGGCAAAACCTTAAGATCAATCAGTAAACTTGACTATTCCTTAAGGTCATATGAGGGCTTAAAGTCATGTGATTCCTACTAAAAGGTGCTTAACTCAGCCCCCTTTAATTTTATTTGTGAGGTGAAGGAAAGAGCATTTTATTTTGTTTTTGTGGCAACTAAAATAAATAGTAGAGCATAATATTGAAAGGCTTATAAATTTTGATCGGTAACTAGGTTTTGAGTGCCATTTTTTACAAAATTACCTTTTTTCGTGCTCTTTCCATTGGAAATATTTATTTTGAGAATCACACTATAATTATAAAGTGCCATATTGTAACACACACTCATTATAAAGTGCCAAAATATGGGGGCTCTTGTTGCATTGCTTGGTTCTTGCATTTCTTTTAGTATTTTTTTGAGGATGATGTCTACTTTGATTAGATCATGTCGACCCATTAACAACACATATTTACCACACATGGAAACCATAAATGGAAACAATAATTAAGCGGAAAGGATTATGGGATTTAACTTCTTCAGAACAACCAATGTTCACTAGAGAATATGAGAAATTTCAAGTCACAGTGGAAAATTTGATGAGTGTATGGGTTTGATAGAACTTATGTAAGTGACAATATTTTGTTTCATTTGGAAAAATGTGACTCTCCTTTCAAAATATGGGAGAAATTGAGGATTTATTTAGTAAGGTGGATCATATAAGATCCATGCAACTTGAAATTGAGATCACCTCTCTTAATCCTGAAGATTTTCCAATAATTATATACTATCTTACCAAGTTCAAGCATTTGTTGACACAATTGAAGGGGAGTGGAAGAGATAAGAAAGATGAAGATTGTGTTTACTTGATTCTATCCAACTTGAGAGGACCATTTCAAATATTTTCTTCTACCTTTTTCTCTAGCATGGATGCCTTAGGTGACACATTCAAAATGTCTAACTTAGAAACATGTTGTGAAAGAATTACTAGGGAAGAATCCAAATTGTCTCACCTTGAGTCTTCCACCTCTCAAAAGGCATTAGTTGCATCTAATCCTGAGGGCAAGGGAAAACCAAAAAGTAAAACCAAATCCACACCTTCTCCATCTCAAAGTCCTCCTAAGCCCAAAGAAAATAACTCTAAACCAAAGGAGTCTTCTAAATCCAAGAATAAGTCTATCCTTTCATGATCTTTTTGTGGGGGTATTGGTCATGAAGAACATAGTGTTATAAGCAAATGCAAACCTTACAGAGGATGCAGTTAAGAAACACAAAATTTTTATCTCCACTCCACCTCCTTCTAATCAGCATGGCAAAGCACTTAATGTTGTTGAGAGATCTCAATCACCACTTGCAGTACGCTGGGTTATAGATTCAAGTGCTTCTCATCACATGACTTCTTCCAAGGAGTCTTTTTCTTCTCTAGGTTTGAGTTCTACTTCCAAAATTGAGGTTGGAGATTCTTCCTTTCTTTCTATTTAGGGAAAAGGTGATATATAACTCGATGGTGGAAATATCCAAGATGCACTATATGTTCATAACATCACTACAATTTTTCTTATTTCTATACAATTTGTCATTCTCGTCAAGGGAAAACAACGAATTTTACACCACATGTGGGAGAAGTACAAATTTTGTGGAGCCTTATTCACTTGTTTCTAAGGTGTTGATCATAGTTATAGACTATATCACTTTGAGGGTTTTGATGACACTTCTTCTATAGGGACATGATTGGTTTCTCATGCAGATTCAGAGAGTAAGCTTTGGCATGAAAGATTTGGACATCTTAATTACAAATATTTGAAGGATTTAAGCACTCATGGTATGGTAGATGGTCTTCCTAGAGTTACTTGTCTTGAGGGAGTTTTGTCTTTCCGTGTCTTAGGAGACAACACCAAGATCCATTTCCTAATAATTTTTCAAGAGAGTTTCTTCACCACTTGAGCTTGTGTAGAGTGACTTGATGGGTGTTTCCTACCCCTCTTTCTTTGATGGAGCTAAGTATGCACTTACCTTTATTGATAATTTCTCAAGGTGTACTTGGGTTTATTTTCTCAAGTAAAAAGTGATATTTTTCACACTGCAAAGTCTTCAAGGATTTGGTTGAGAAACAATCTTCGAGTTGCATAAAGAACCTTTGCACTGATAATGGAGGGACTACTTCAATAATGAATTTTCTAATTTTTTGGCAACTCACAACATTATTCACCAACATTCTGTTCCTCATACTCCACAACAGAATAACTTAGCAGAATGGAAGAATAGAAATTTAAAGGAAATGGCTAAATGTATGATGCATTATAGAGATTTACCTCCTATCTACTAAGTAAATGCAGTTAATTGTGCTAACTACATTCAGAATCGCACACCATATAGAGCACTTGAGCATTTGACTCTAGAGGAAGCTTGGTCCAACACTAAGCCAAATGTCTCATTTTTTTGATTCTTTGGGAGCCATGCTTGGGCCTTTGTGCCAAAGAAGAAAATGAAATATTCGGATAAGAAGAGAAAACCCTTGATATTTTTAGGGTATTGTGAGGACATGAGAGTTTATCAACTTTTAGATCTCGATACTCATGACGTTCTTTTCAAACACATGGTCAATTTGATGAACGCTTCACTCCTCATGATTCTTCATCTTCTTCCATACCTCCTTCATCTCATACTTGAGGATCCTTTATTTGAGGAGGTTGACCCAGGAGGTTATATATGTCGTTGAGGATCTTATTCTCACCGATGTTGTCCACTATGCCTAAGTGGGCTCGTACTTCATGCGCTTCTAAGGCAACACCTTTCATAGGATTTTCTACCACTCAGGCATCATCATGCACATTCTATAGGTTTCGGACATTTCAGATTATCAGTATTTTTTGAGGATCCACAATATTTTTCAAAGGCTCATGGGATACAGGAGGAAGATGAGATGACAGGATGAGTATTCTTCTTTGATGAAGAATCATACTTGGGATTTGGTATCTCTTCCTAAGGAAGAAATATGGTTAGTGTAAGTGGGTATACCGAACCAAATACACAATGATGGGTCTATTGAAAGTATAAGGCTCATCTTGTTGCAAAGAGTTTTTCATAAGTTGAAGGTATTGATTACTTCCGAGAATTTTTCACCCATTTCAAGATGGATTCAGTATGCCTCAGACTTGCCTCAGACTGCATCATCAAAATTGGCACGATACCCTGATGGACATGAAGAGTGCCTTCTTACATGGATATCTCACAAGAGGAAATATACATGGAGCAGCTTGTAGGATTTTTTTAGATTCTTCTCTTGTTTGTAGACTTTGAAGGTCTCTCTATGGTCTCAAACAGCCCTGGGAGCATGATATGAAAAGATGGATTCTTTTCTTCTTTCTGCTAGATTTTTCTGTTACCACTCCAATCATACAACAGATCTCTAGATGTTGGTGAGGATATTTTGATACTTGTCTTGTATATTGATGATTTATTACTTAATGGCATTTATTATTCCCACATTCATACTATTAAGAGGGATCTTTCTACACATTTTGACATTACGTATCTCGTTTATCGTGATTATTTCCCTCGGGTTGCGTATTTCTTAGAAAAATACATGGATTCAACTGAGTCAAACAAAAGTACACCCATGATCTTCTTCAACACTTTGTAATGGCTAATTGCAAGTCATGTCCATCTCCTTTTAGTCTGTGGTTACTCTTACTTTCATATGTACCACTCACTTTCGTGATCCTACTTCAGAGAAAGGGGCTTGGTCAGAAGTCCATGTACTCACCCATACTTGCCTTGATATTTCATTGCAGAGATCTTGTATCTCAAGTTTGTACATTCTCCCGATAGTAGTCACCGGAAGGTCTGCTAAAAGGATTTTGTGCTATTTACATGGCACTTCCCCACTAAATGGCCTACACTCACATACTAGTTCTACTTAGTTGGTCGATATACGGGTCGAATTCAGTATCAAGTGTTCTATCAAGGATAAAGTGCTCCACTTCTAGATATCATTTTTGTCTTGGTTCTTCTCCAGTTGCTTGGGCATGCAAAAAGCAACATGTTATTGAAATTTCATCTTTAGAGGCATAGTACATGGCAACAATGCTTATAGCGAGTTAGTAGATTCTTTTCCTTTCGACGGTTATTGATAGAGTTTGGATTCCCACAAGATTTACCAACTGTACTTTGGAGTGACAACCAAAGTGCAATTCACATTTCTCGCAACCCAGTTGGGCACCAACGTACCAATCATGTTGAAATACACATCCACTTCATTTTTTAGCACATTCAGGATGAAGTTATTTGCTTGAGTACATTCCAACTCAAAGAACAAATGTCATGAGACATCTTTACGAATCCTTTCAAGATCACCTCATCTACCTTTGAGTTGTATGGATTGCTTGGGGTTTCAAAATTTATTCTTGGGGTGTCTCATGAGAACATCTTCCTTCTTCTTCTTATTTCTTTTCCTTATAGCAAGATTCTTTCCTTCTTTTTCGGTTTGATATTTTTCATGGATATATCAGTACATGAGTACCTTATCGTGCCTAGTTTCCGGATCATACCGTGGACATGCCACTTCTATTTTGCACCTTAACTTCACTTGAGGGGGTGTTAGAGTAGGTATTTACCTTATCTCATGTTCACCTAGGTACTTTATTTACCTCTTTATTGTATTTATCCTCACCCACTTATGTGTGTGGATATTTCTTTTATTTATTTAGATATTAGCATATTATCTATTTTTTGGTATAGTTCTTTCCTTTATCTACACAGATTGACTAGATCTTTGATGTCTAGTTCTTTCCTTGATTTATGGCTTCGATCTACGAACTTGGATCGGTTCTTAGATTTTTATTCCTTTCCTATATAAGCAAGGCCCATTCTCATTGTATTTCATTAAGTTCCATAATAATATATGATATTCGCTTCTCTTTTATTTGCAATTTTTTATGTAAAGTTATTCGCAAATTGCTTTCATCTTATCGATCATGGTGTTTGATTAGTATTCGTGTTCTTGGCTTGGCATGATCTCGCCATCATACTCAACATGATAATTACTTACAAGCACAGTGAATAAAAACAAGGATATTTCATAAATGCTATGTTTAATGAATGTTGGGCAATAAGTGTTATCACAAGAATCTGTACACTGCAACTACGTGTACGTGTGTATATAATTTTTAGGATATACATACACGCACGTAGATTCATACTAATGTAAGTGAAAAGGATTATTCTTCTACCTTTTTAAACCATTTAAAACTTTACGACTTATACTTTTGACTAAGCAGATTGAAATTACAGGATGTGACAACCATGTAGTGAGTTTTCTTGCCTTTGACCAAGTTTTTGCTAAGTTTTCTTGCCTCCTTTGATTAGAAAACTAGATAAGGATGTCTCACACGCTTTACACAAATTTCCTCAATCTATAACACACCTTTCTTTCTTTTGTAGATAAAAAATGGTGCCACATGCTCTTTGTTCATGCCACAAAGACATACAAGGAGTTTCAATTCCTGCCGTTAACAATAAATCGACAATAATCGATATTAGTGTCTATCTTTATATCACGTGATCGAAGTAGCTTTCTCCAAGAAGCACTTCGTAAAAATAATACTTTCAACGATTTACCAAATAAGCAATAAATATAATAATGCTTGTTTCACTAAATCGACATGTTCTAGTAAATTCGGATCTAGTATTACAAAGTGATTGAAGAAATCCATCTCCATTTTTATGAATATTGGGATTCTAGTTTTGTCTATATCGATCTCCATTATTACTATTATCGATTCTATTATTAACAATATTGGGTCAGCAATATTGTCATTATTGACTTATTCTAGTTCCAATTTCATTATTATCGATTCCTATTTCGCTATTATAGGATTCCAATTTCACTAATATTGGATTCCAATATCACTATCATCTGATCTCCAATTTTGCCACTATTAGAATCCAATTTCACAATCTTGATTTTTGGATTTCAATTTCGCTATTTTAGGATTATTATTTTGTTATTTTTTTATTCCCCCACATAAGCTTAGTGGGAACTAACTTACATAAGTGTATATGTTGTTAACTTACATAAGCCAATTTTAGTCAAATAATCCACAAAAGAGTAGATTCCTCTAGTTGAAATAATCATGAGGTCACAAAGTTACACCACACTTACTGCAACAAAGTTACATAAACCTACCCACCACTAAGATACATAAGCCTAGCGGTCACTAACTTATATAAGCCTAGCCACCACAAAGTTACAACACCTCAATGGTTAAATTTGTCGACATCAATGCCTATGCATGTAAAACCACCCTTTAGATGAGATGACGGTAATTTTACAATACTACCCTTTAAAAAATACAAAATAGAAGTTATTTAAATACTTAAAATTTATATTTATTTAATGTTTTTATGTATATTATATAATGATATAATGTTTATATAAATCTATATAAAAAATGACGTTGATATTGTAAATATGAAATTTACGTGTGATAAATTCACCTACTTTTAAGCTTTTCCATTTTGTAAATCATAAAGAACATATATGTGACTGCTTAAGCGAAAATGCAAAGAGATCCGTTTGTGTGAGTTCCTCTTGAAAAATGAGTAAAACATGGAATTATAAAGCCTATTATTTGAGAAGTTAGGCCAAACAAAATCGAACAATGTTTCACTTAACATAGTTTCGGGAAAGGCATATACAACATTTAGAGATTTAAATTTATGCGTAATCTTCAGGTTAGCTTTTAGTTAAATTAGCTTAATGATATATCAACACTAAAAATTATAAGGTTTCATTTATAATTAAAATGTGGAATTTTTTATCTTCTTTTCAATAATTTATGTAAAATAAGTAGTGAGAACCTAGTTATGGCCTCCCGATCCTCACGAAGGTATCTAATATGCAACACTTCGCTAAGAAAATACATGGAACAAAATAATGAGAGCTAAACAATGTGACCCTTTAATAAAACATGTAATGCAAATCTTTTCTTAGTTCAATAATAGACGGCCCAATGAATGATGTCTTGTGAACACTAAGATCTAAATAATTTGTTGATGCGATCATAATGACCGCTAAAGCTTGTAAATATTTTGTCAGGATCGACTTTGTAGACCACCAGAACAAAATTTCTGCGCGTGATGCTAGCGATTACTCATTGTGATATTTAATAACCTCGGGGAGATTGTAAATTATAATTAATTAAAGAGACATCCATCAATGGTGTTTTTCTAACAATAAGTTCAAAATATTTAACCGTGGATGTTATCAGACTCCCTTAAGATTTATATAGTTTCTTATTAATGAGTTATTAGTTTTCGATACATGATGCCTAGAGACCGCTAAGCTTATAGGTATATTCTTTGGGCTGATCATAGTAAAAGGAAGAATAAAAGCATATATTTATTTGTTAATGATTCCTATATAACCTGTTAAGATCCAAAAATATAAAGACAGGTGGTTTCAATTAAATACCTTCATGGCCAGATAAGAAATATGTTAGTAATGCATCTACCAAGTAGTGAACTAAGTGAGTTTTTTTGTCACTGCAATAACTATTATGCTTTCAAATAAACCTAGATAGAGATAAGGTTTTAATAGTTATCTGTGGATCAACATACGAATTAACACTAAGATCAACACTACATATATCTCACCCCCACAAGTTCAAAGAATGGTAGAAATCTTTTCACATTCTAATAATAGTCATATCCTCCGCTAAAATAAAACCTATGGGAGCCACCAATCTTTTAAATATTTTATTGCATTGATCAACTTAAAGGACCACTGTAGATTTAAAATATGAAATACTTCAAGGTCTCAAGAGTAGCTTTCAGATTGATAGAAATTTCATCGCATTAATATTTTACCTGGGAGCGACGCCTATCAAATGTCATGGTTAAAAAAACTTATATCTTTGACTCCTCGTGGTGCTTTTGTAAGAGCGTATCGCTTTCATTCCTTAATCAGTAGTATTCATTCCATTAAATGTTGATCCTCACGATACATGTAATATAATAATTTTCTTAATTCAATGATAGATCTCCATCGATGTGCTTTTCTAACACTAATCTCTAAATATTTTGACAAGGATGGAAGATAGTCCATTAAGACTAGTGACATTTTCTTCGTTAAATGACGTGTGAGCTTCCCTGCTAATGATGCCTAACGACCACTCGCTAAGCTTATAGGTATATCATAATCATGGTGCTTATAAGAACAACAACAATAACAAGAATGCATTTTAAAAAATTAAACAAAGCTTTTACCAAAGCTATGAACTATGGGGCGTTAAGGGACCCTACCCATAAAATAAAAGAAAAGAGGATAGGGAAAACCAAGGCACAAAGTGAAACGAGGATAAAAACCAAAAGATCTAAAGGATAGACTGTAACCAATTGACAAAACTACCAGTGAACAAGGTTGCAAGAAAGAAATCTCCTACCGCCACACACCCAACTCAAACCTCAAATGATCCACTCATCCAAATGACATACCCTGCTAGTTTCAGCTGAAAGTTTCACATGAAGAACACTCAAAACACAGCCCAATGTGATCCCCGCTGGCTTAGTAGATTTATCATGCGCAGTGTGGAAAGCGTGCATCTGAAATGTCCAAGGGTGAAAGAAGAAGAGGGTCCAACCAACCTTACTTGAAGATGGTGTCCAAATTTTCAACATGATGAAGAAGATCTCTATATTGCCCACTGAGCCACTAAATAATCGCCCAGACCAATCAATGAAGGCGCTTATCAACTTCTTCTACCTATAAGAGGGGATCATTAAGTTGAAAATCAATTAGTTGTTCATGAAGACCGTCATGATGGACTAGATAAATGATGTTGATAGCTGTCGTAACCTCTCTACTCTATCGAAAGAATTAGATGGATGAGGAGTAAAGAGCAGACAAAGCACACTGTTAATGCTTCAGTAGGCATGGGTCCTACGTGAGTCACGTATATAAGTATCACTAAAAATATTCTCGATGTATGTTTCTTCCCTGCAAGAGGAGTATCGAAATATTTCAGAAAGAAAATCGTGAGAAAATGGCCAATGATGAGCCAACTCCAATTTCTCACCATGAAGGCTAATAAAAGGAGAACCCAAGAACATCATTAGAAGTGAACCAAACAAGATGAGGAAGGTGGGGAAGAGAGAGCCGACAGTGGAATTTAAGAAATCAAGTCAGACAACAAACCATTAATTAGTTTGATGTGTTATCTCTCCATTTGAATGTGAAATAACAGGTAGCTGTTTGCTAACAATCTTTCAGTGACTTGAGATTTTTGGGTGGCATCTAACATATCTACGACGACATCGAAAGAAAATCTGCATATAATGATTTGCTTCTAAAAACATGATTGATACTCCATTTTTAAAATGTGTCTAACCAAAATAGATGTTAGAAATATAAAAATTGAGATGTAAGGAATGTGGATGATCCCTTACCATTTCATGGAAAATGATCTATGAGTCCCTTCACTGACCAAGAGAATCACAACCCCGTACGGTTACTACTAACTTGAATCCTTCCAAAAGATTCCTAGCTTTGCCATGGCCACAGTTCCTCTTTAAGTGGGAAGGAACTCCACCACACAATATTCTCCATTCTCATTTCTCACAAAGCACACCCCACCCTCGCTTTACCCGATTCGGCTTCTGTGAGAGCCCCTCAAAATTGAGTTTGTAAAAACCAGGGGTAGAGGGTCCAGAGGCTGTGGAATGGGCCGATCTGATGACCGCTCTTTCCTAATGGCTATCTGTGACTTGAATCCACGCATGGGGTGGAAGGCCATGCATCTATAGTGGCAGAATATTTCCTCAAACCTTAGCTTTCAGCATCTTCGTAGAGGATGTCTTCGCTTCCAACGATGGGGTGAAAGGTAAGGAGTGTGACACCTTCACAAATCTCAAATTCCGAGGCATCTTGGTTCTCAGAAAGTGTGATGAAACATTCGGTAAAGCCTTAAAGTGGGCAAGTGACTCTTCCCCGCTAGAGCACAAAGGCCTTGATGATCCGATGCCTGGATTTTCAGATATGCTCTCCTAAGGTCTCTATTTCATGAAGTCAGATCTCAGCGGCCATCATGAGTCTATCCGTGGAAGTCCTCTTATTATGCCGGAGGTTTAGATATTGCTCCCCTAATCGTGTAAGTGCGCTTTTCTCCCTTTCAGGGTCTTTTTTTCAACATTTTTTTCTAATCAGATATCCTTCGAGAGCTGATGTTTTGGCTCGAGACAGTGCCTTCAAGATAGATTTGGCATGGGTCAGGGAGTGTGAACATGTTACCAACTTTGACTCTCGCTTTGGTTTCTACCGTTGAAATGTTCTTATGCGTTGCCGCAATTATTGGTCTACCCTCACTAGGGTGCCAAACCCCCAAAGATAGCTAATAGCTTTCTCATACCTTTGGAGGTGCATGTTATTGAGATGATTAAAACAAATTCTACGACAAGGTCCGATCTAATATTTTAATGGTCCGTGTGTTAGAATTCTCGCTTGCTTCACTCTAGATATCCTCAAATCGAAACCTATCAATGGAAGGTGATTAGATATTTTATCCCTCAGTCACAGAAGTTTTTTATCGTAGTATTTAATTTGATCGAAGATAGAGATTTAATATTTTCAAAGTTATGGGAACTTCTTATAACCATCTTTTGCTTCATGAAACTATGGTTTCCTTATTTTAATCCTACCACTAAAACGTTTAATGTTACGCCCACTGCCTGGCTTCTCTTACTGCTTGCACTCTATGAGGCAAGAGCCTAATTTTGATTGGAAATGCTTGAGAGATATCTAGATATTTATACTAAAACTGGGACCGCATCAGACACACACACTGACCTATGCTCAAATGATCCGCTTGATTTCTGGATACTTCATTGAGATAATCGCTTCGTGGAACCTGGGATTTGGATAGATTTGACTCAATCTCTTCACTATGAATTTTTACTCCTTATAGATGTAGGAAAAATTACTTTCCCCGGCCATTTAGCTTCAAACATTAAGAGTATGAAAACACAAAGTGAATGGGAAAGTTTCTTTGTAGGGAAGATTCTCATCGTAGTATATTATTTGTGGGGAGGATATTGATTCTTTCTCATAGGTTTCCGCATTCGCAAGGCACAGGTGAGTTTTAGTATTCTCGTATGAGTCCTCTTCGATTCCCTCTGCTATGAGGATTTGAGAGGTTGATTATTTACGACTTGAGAATAAGCACCACCCTTTGGGATGTCTTTATGGTTCCAATAAACTGCATCTTAGAAAGCATGATACAAATGATGGAAAACAAGATATATTTTAAATCATTTTTACCGATCCGCAAGTGCATGAAAATTTCTGATCCTAACATGGGTGAGGGTCGACAGATGTCATTAACATAAAAAAAGGTGAAAAATTGTAATGCTCCTCTTAAAGATGTACTTAATACCTAATGTAAGGAGTCTCATGGGCAAGCTCCCTTTTTGCTTTTTCATGGCGTGGGTGCATTCGTGCCTTGGAATGTTTCTCGAGGATGGTCAAGTGTAATTGACTTGGATCTTTTTGGAATGGTTTTATCCTCTTCTGCCTTCCTTCGGATTTGGTGTTAGGGTGGTGATTAACTTTTGTTTCGCTTTCAGTCTGGAGCTTCACTTCTGGTTTCATGTTGCTATTCACACCTATCTTTTCGATTGTACAAGGTTCTTGATCCCTTTAAAATCACTCTTTTCTACCTTATCTAAAAAAAATTAGAAATAGAGAATGTAACTTAGTTCCAAACAATAAGTCAAAGAATAGCTAAAAAGTCAACACAAATAGAACCATAATATTCCTCACCTGGCATTACCATAAGTGTAATAGAATTATTTGTTTAGGATAAATTTTGCTTACATAACCATGTTCATATGCTTTAATGCTCTAAATATACCTCTACTCACTTTTCTAAAACTATGTTTACTTCTCACGAACTCCTCTCGCTCTTTAGTAACCGCTATGTGGAAACAACGCCAGAAAAATGCAATATGTAAATAAGGAAATTTTGGATGATCACGTGCAAACATTATTTATTATTAGGCACTTATGGGAACATTTATTTCATGTGTTAGGTATGTAGTATGATGTAAATGCATGTACCCAACCCTTATTTGTTTCAATGACCAAATTAATAAAATGAAAATGAAGGTTAGATATTCTTCTTTTTAAATGTTTGGATGTGATTCTAACATTTATATAATTTTTTTCACAAGGACGCTCCTTTATCATTCAAAATAATAATTTCATTCTTTTTGCTTCTGTTATATGTGTTCTAAATGCACTAATAAAACTATATGGTAATATTCTCTAAATTCAAATGAAGAAACTTATTGTCACACATGACAACGAAAAGTGCACTATATGCATCACCAAAATGAAAAATCTTCAGATGCCAAATAAAAGTCATAAATATCCACGCAAAAACACACTAGAATAATATCAATATACTTTTTTTAATTAGACACATGTTAGTCAGTACAGTAGCCGATGGCACCATGTTGCTTGGTTACTATTATCGTACTAATTTTGACTACGCAAAATTGTTTATATAAAAAAATTCAATTTTTTTTGAAAAGGTGTTACTTGTGTGGCTCATTGGACTCATCGCGATCGTCTCTGCTTTTGGTGATCATTTTTGTCCTCGCTTTCGCCTTTCTTTTTCTAAGAACTCTTCCCACCAAGCTTTAAATCGCTTAAAAATACATTAAAATTAATTAATTAATTGCTCCTTGTTTGATTAAATTAATTTTTAAATCACTTGAGAGGTATTTAATTAAATAAATATAAATTAAAAATCATTCTAGATATATTTTAATGTCGGGAAGTAAGGTTCCATTTAATCAAGTGAAGCCAATCAAGCTCTCCTCAACCCGTGATTTCCCTTCCCGGCAATCTTTTCACCTTTTCCCAAGACGCGATGGGATTTTCACTAATTGCCAACCGTCATGGATTTGGCTAATGGGTAGAAATTTCACTTCCCCACATGGGGAAATTGAACGGGGATTGCTAACCCGCATTTTGCTGTTCCGCTTATGGACAATTGTCCGACGCTGTTTTCCACTATCCTCCTGCACTTAAGCCTACTACCACAGGAAGTGAGGAAGTTGAATTAACCTCCTGCAACTCTCCATCAAATCCATTGAAAAAGTCATGCGAAGCTTTGCTTCTTATTTCTTCTCTGCTAAAGGAAGTAATATTTTATCACATTCCACAATACTGTGAACGCCATTGTGAAGAAGAAATACAAGAGGTTTTATGCAAAAAGAGAGAACACAGCCAGTGGGACAGCCAGCAGAAGGAATTTTCCACGCATAGAAGAGAGAACAGTTTGAAGGAAGAATTATCAGGAAATGTGTCTCAAAACACAACACAGACCAGTAGTGTAGAAGATCTGGTGCTTTGAGAATATACAGAGCTACCTGCATTATGAGAAGCTTCTTCGCATTCTTGGAGCAGGTGATGATATCTCTGATATGCTGGCTGCTTACACGAATTTTGATAAGCAGCGTTTAACTTCAATCCATGACAAAGCTGGAATGTATCTCACACATCCCGTTGTTGCGAAGAGTTTGCGCATGCATGACGCACCTGGAACACAGTAAGGCACACAAAGCTTACAGAAGCTAAAAAACGAAACTTGTTCCGGTAAGCTTCCCGAGGATTTAGGATATAGTCAGAAGCGGAATGATAGTGGTAGGTGGTAAAGCGAGAACTCTGTGTTGATCCTTTCAAATTTGGGAGAATTTACACTCTTCTGGAAGAGACAGAGACTGGCAAAGCAGTGGCGCTTTCCATAGTTTGTCTAGATTTCAGATCTATTGATCAATCTTTTGCAAGAAACAGTTATCCTCGGGGAGCAAAGATTGCTTTGAAAGACCCCATGCTCGTCCGAGGTGAGGGCAGCCTCATATTCATCAACGTAGACAATCCGTTGTCAATTGAAATAGTACAGAGCCTTCCTGCTTCTGTAGATGTAAATGTTACAGTCGGTAAAGACAAATTTGACAAATGGAAGATCCGTGCGAATGAGGCTTTCGACAATGAAGAGTGGGAGGGAATGTATAAGAAATCATACTAAATATGGAGCTTGTCAATCCAGAGGAATGTCCAAAGATCCAGACAACAACTTTGACATGTACTTAGAAAGATGGATGGCGTATTTTGAACTCAGGCGATTCCAAGAAGCGCTGCAAGTTGTGGAGAAATTTTGTGACCTGGACCTCGACGAACACACTACAGCCGCGTATAAAATTCAGTCGCTATTATCCGTTGGAAGATATAAGGACACATTTCGTTTCCTTGAGCTTTCATGCCACAGGTTTCCAAATAATAAGGAACGCCTTACATCCACCTATCGTTCGTGGACTACGGATTTTGGCATAGGCGAAGCTTTCATAGGAACAGCCGAGCGCAGTCAGAACGTTTTTCAACCAGATGGGGATTTTATCGGGCCAGTGGAGATCAGAATGACAAGTAACGGGAACGGCAGGGGTTTGTTTGCCACTAGAGTCATATGCTAACATTGGAGGTTTAGATGCTCAAATTCAAGAAATTAAAAGGCAGTGGAGCTTCCTTTGACCCATCCTGAATTGTATGAAGATATTGGTATAAAGCCTCCGAACCAGGAACACGGTATGGAGTTTCATCAAAGAATAATCAAAAATGGGTTTTTATCAGAGGTTGTAGATGTAAATACCTGATAGACATGTATGCAAAATGTGGAAGCATACACAAGGCACAAGAACTTATTTGAAAAAATGTCTATTCGAGATGCAGTTTCATGAAATGCAATGATTGCAGGATACAGAATGCATGGATATAGCAAAGATGCTCTTAAATTTTTAAAGTAATGAAGCACTCTAGAATAAACGCAGACCATTCAAGCTTTATTTGTGTTTTATTTGCATGCAGCCATGCAGGTTTAGTGGATGAGGGCTGTAGATACTTCGTTGGCATGGGTGTCTCTTATTGCATTATGCTTGCAAAGGATCATTATGTGTGTATAGCTGACCTTCTTGGCCGTGCTAGCTATCTCGAAGAAGCTCTAAACTTTATCACCAAATTCAAGCAATTAAACTTGTAATGGTCAGGGTGATGTGTTTTCTGTGCATGTAGATCATACTAACAATTACCCAGGAGATGGAGGCAACAGGGTATTTTTTGATTCAAGATTCTTGAATGATGTTCACAAGTAAAATAATCATTCCTTTGTCACCTAAATGAGAAGTTTGCAATGCCATATTGATTGATAAAAATGTCCCTTGGAATAACTATTTGACTCGACAAGAACCTTCAATTGTGTGCATGTCGACACATCAGCAAAATCCGAGTTTGTTTCCTAGATTGTTGTGAAATATGAGAACCGCTTCCATCATTTCAAACAAGGAAAATGTTATTTTGGTGATTATCGTGATGGTAAGTGAACCAAAAAAAGATAGGTCATATGGCAAAGCAGTGTGGAAGAGTCGTGTTATTCAATTTGTAGAAAGTGGTCTGCAAAGCTAGACAATGCTTTCGACTTCATCAAATCAGATGTATAGTACAAATAATCACAGTTTATATTTATTCATGGGGTGTTTGTTAAAGCCATGTTTTGTAATACCACTGAGGTGTCATGACATTCAACTATTTTTCTTCAAGAAGAACTCAGCATAACTGATGATGTTGCTTAGAATACAATCGCTATCAAGTTGTAAGAAGATGTTCGAGACTTTGGGAAGGTTTAGATCCTTTCTCTTAACCGGCAAAAGTGGCAGATCCTACTTCACCGGTGGGCAGCAGGAGTTGATTCTCAGTGATCTAACGAAGTGGGAGAGTCCATTTCTCATACGCCAGAGATAGGTGTGGGACCCCATTTCAATGGAAGTGCACCAAGTTATTATCAGTATATTTTCAAAGGTGTTGTTATTTGGGAAACAATTGATTATTTTATGTACTTTCTTTCTTTGGTTGTCGTTAATAAAGTTGTTGAAAAAGCTGTCAAAGGTCACTTAAGTGCCTTATTTAATGATCATGTAAAACCCTAACTACTAGAACTAACATTTGGGTTAAAGGATGAGGGGCCTCACTTTGTAAAATGTGGCTTTAGAGAGGTGAGAGAAGAAAATACCTTTCTAGGTAAGCTTCTTTTGTTTTAGGAAGAAACTTTGTGTTCTTTTTGTGAAAAACATTTTTGGAGTTGGGGAATGAAATATGAACTTTGTGTCCTATTCATCATTGTCGTAATGCTTGTGTTCTTATGTCTATTGGGATGTTAGTATTCAATCTCCGTATGCAACATTATCTTGGATTATCGGTTAAACATTATTAATCTGGCCAATGTTCTAAGGTCTGCACATGTATCAAGCCTCGATTATTCTACTTACTTCATGTGTGTTACCTTTACACGTCATTGTTATTAACTAACTCAAACCCGTTTTATTTGTGTTGGTTATTCATCTTTCTCTTCATGGTTATATTAGTGTCTTTGTTTTTACCTAACTCTCTTATGTTCTTTTGATTCATTCCATTCCACTCTTCCTTCATTCCACTTCATCTCCCTCATTCACTTTTTCTTCCATTGATGTTCCAAAACACCCCCACATACAATTTTGAATGTGAGTGTATGTAATATACAGTTTTGGTTTTCAATAACAGGTAGCCTCAATTTCACTATCAGAGGAAACCCCCTGCGCCCACACCGCTTGCATGTCATCCTGCATGCGCACAACCATATGCTAACCAAGTTGCTGATGACTCCACCGGGATTCGCAGAATCGCTAACCAAGAGCCTTCGGGTTAAATCTTTTATGACTATGTCCTCCGCACAAGCTCCAAGCTTCAATTGAATCTGTGCACCTGTCGATAAGATTTTCAGGAGACATTGGCCATGCACAACCTTCAACAAAGAGCTTAGGGAAACTGTGAAAGCTCAAGCAATAATTATAAGCGGGCTACTCGATGCATGAGCTTATCATTGCAGAAAATCTACATCAAAGACCTTAAGAAGAGCACTCGCGACTTCAGCTGTGCCGAGACCTCCCGGGCATAACGTTGCACGATAGTTTGCTCACCGACGCGGTCCTCTCGCACTCCAGATAAAATTCTCAGATGACTATTAAAGGTAACTCCATCTTATCTCAGTAACTTAAATTCCTTGCTTTTGTATACTCAAGAAAGAGCAAAGTATGATAAGATTTGGCAGGCAAGTTATTTGGGAAAAGCGCACAAGTAATCCAACATGCATTTTCATCTTAGATCACGCAAGATTTCAAGATTTGTAGATAAAGAAGAAGAGAAAGTCTTGGAGAGTCAAGCTAGAATTATTTAGGCACAAATATCTCAAGAAAGAGAGTGAAGAGAAAATGCTAGAGCTATGAGCCGAAACACGCCAAAGATCCCTTCACAATAAAATTCCAAACCGGAAGGAAAGAGGTTTACCACGAGGAGAAAAAGCTAAAGGTCGATCCTGACACCACTTTTAATTTCCAAGAAAATTTGGTTTCAAGTTATCTCCTCCAAAGCAGTTAAGAACACACTGTGAGATCCGGGCAAGTTCTCGTGATCAAGTCCCGAAAGAGAAAGAAAGAAGTGGAATCACTACCAATCAGCGATTTCATGTCTCGCCACGTTGTTTTACGCTCGTGATACCACCTTTTTTCAAATGGCACTAATGCACCATGTGGAAATGTTATAGGTCCATCGGGCCTTACCTCGCTCAAATAATGAACTCCCATGAGATCAAGAAAGATTCTTCCAAGTTCAAAGTTCGGGAGATGGAAGACGTCACCAGGGATGACCATATTTTTGCCTTTTTTTCGTCGCATGTGTTGTTTTGTCAAGAGGAATATGAAGATGCTTTGCTATTCAGTATCTTCAATAAAATGCATCGAGCGATGATGTCGTCAGATTGGTTTCATTATCCACCCAATGGATGTATCACAAATTGGAATGATATGAAAACTAAGTTTGAAAAATCAGATTCAAGATGGCAAGATGAACATGCTCTTCTTGCCCAACTATCTCGCAAAGTAAAGAGCCAACATGGTAACCTATGAGGAATTGTATGTAAAGGCCCTAAAACAGCAACATTATGTTGTATGCACTTGATCACAGATTTGTCCAAACCCATGGACAAAAATGCTTCTTTATCAACCTCGCATAACAACCGTATGCGCTATCACCGTAGATCAGCGTTTATAGTAATACTTACTCTGGGAATCCTCGCGTCAGCCCTCGCCATAGGAAATTGAAGTTATGACTCTCAATCATGGCAAGAAAATTCAAGAAAAAATTCCTCAAATTCCAAAGATTCAAGTTAAGCTCCCTAACGCTTCGGAAACTATACTAATCTAAGTCATTAATGATGTACCGGATTTCAAAAACAAGCCGGGCTTAGCAAGAAACCTCTGCTTCTCTTACAAAGACATCCCTCAGAAAAATGATACATTCTGCAACAAAGGTCCAGATCGTTGAGTGCTCCAATAAGGCTTTATGATCAAGCAACTCCCAGAATCTACTTCCAAATGTGATGTCATGAAGAAAGTTTTAGGGATGAGATTGGAAGTCGCCAAGAGCCGAGGAGGAAGAGCCGCATTATCTAAGACATCCGAACCTAAGTCAAGATCCCGAGGGGGAAAGCTGGGGCCAACTGGGTTTATTTGAGGCTGTTGTATTGCACGGGCTAAAGATGAATACGAAGAAATTATAAAAGCATATGAATAGTCAAATCTTTCGCCGCTTATCACACGCCCTTTAAAAAGGAGCAAAAGATACTCACTGGGCAAGTGGAGATAAAGAGGTTTCTAAGGAAACCCCCAAAGAATCTAAGACTGATCGAGGTCGTCAAATGTCAATACTATTCTTAAAGAAAGGGAGGTCTTTATTCGATCAACCGGTCAGTAAACCAACTACGGCGTTCTTCCATCGCCATTAAAAAGTCAACCGTTTCAGCAATACAATCAACGAAGTGCAG